>JBBBDQ010000980.1:1542500-2122500 GCA_037127315.1 Ascarosepion bandense | reverse complement strand
CAAAACGCTATTCTTAAACGTAGCTACAACCAGAGGCTTCTCTTCAACCTGAAATGGAAAGGTATATTTAAATTAAATCATATATTTGAATATTCATTCTGAGTCTATTAAGTTTGAAAAAATATTAGAAGATTTTGAATCAAACCTACAGGATGGAATAAAAAGACACGTAAAAATAAAGTTGAAAATAAAATGTTCAGTACCTCTAGAATACAATCCTATAGCTTGAAAAAATAACTATATTAAAATATGCGACAATCAGTCTCTGTTGTATACGGGAGATAAAAGTAAGGACTCCGTTTTCTGTCTCCTCCATGATATATTTATTACATAATTATATTATTGAAGAGGAACATATAAGTTTCGGTAAGGCATCCTTCAGGTATGGCATGTATATTATTGCCGAAAAACTAAACTCCTGACGAACATTGAGAGATATTCTTTTAACCAATTAAATGCCAGGAATTTAAAGTATTACAATTATAAATATAATGGTTAGATTAAAAGCGAAGAAGGCACTGTAGGATATATAATTTCAAGATTAGCAAAAAAAATATCTCCTGAGTTGAAACTAAGAACCACATGGAAAGTGAAGTATATCTACCTAATCCAATATTTTACTGCTTCCTGTATTGGACATCTTAATCCATAATGCAAATCTTGAAGTTTAACATCAGAATTACATCAAAGAATTCAATTATTATAAGGGGGTTACTAAAGATCCATCATTAAGGAGGGCTACTTAGACCGCACCCCAAACACCGCGGTGAATGAGACTATCCAGTAACAAAACCCTTTGAAGCAGCATATCTACTGTCATTAAGGAAAACTGAAATAGCGGTGATGCGTTTCTGAGTCAATACTAGAATGTTCTAGAAGTTTGGGCTTTAGAAAGAAAAAGGAACTTAATAGAAAATAGGTTGGTACTGTTCATCTAATGTTTGGAAGAACAGTAACCCTAACTCATGTTTTGTCCTACAACGTCGCCATATGGTTAGTAGATCATCTGTTTGTTGATCAGTTCAAGAGCCAGTCTTCGCCCAATTCTGGTCATGGGACATCTGCAGTTGCTACTTCTAATGATTATGATGATCATGAAGATGATTATCATAATCT
Source organism: Ascarosepion bandense (assembly GCA_037127315.1). Lineage (NCBI taxonomy): Eukaryota > Metazoa > Mollusca > Cephalopoda > Sepiida > Sepiidae > Ascarosepion > Ascarosepion bandense. The sequence goes on along the minus strand of JBBBDQ010000980.1, from coordinate 2,121,384 downwards.
GTATACTGAATGACTTAGCAACATATATATTAATTTCACGGTGAAACCATTGTTGTGCCACTTAATTCCCCCCAGAATAAAGTCTTTTGTTTGTATTTCCTGCGTCGACTTTTAATATCATCTGTAACCCTATTCTCTGAAAATTTTATCACAACAAAGATCGAAATATGCAAATTCATTCTGCTTTTAATCAACACAATACCACAAATTCTCTAAGGTGATTTTTCATGACATACGAATAAATTACAAGAAAGTTGAAACGGAATCAATGCAAATCTGAACATTTACACTTTGTCTTTTCACATTTTTTCTATTACCAAACCGAGGTTCCTCTGTCTGTGATAAAAGAAATTGAATATACAGTGTTACGAAGCAAAACAAGAAATCATTATTTTAGTGAACAACAGAATATAAATGTGTCCAAGGCAACGTGTATTTTCCACATATAGGCATTAATATGTTTTTGTGTCGTTTCACTTTGGTTTAAACTTGACGTCTGGTCTTACACTGCATCTAAGAGTAAATAATGAGAGTAGATACTTGCACACAACGGCAAAACTGGATTTATGTCGACTTCTTTTTAAAAATGCTGTTCAAAAAATACAGGAGCATAGTTTTGACTTTAGTTCAAAACAATCTAAAACTAACATTTTAAATTTAATGAATGTTGCTTAACGTTTTAACTTCCATTGAAAACGAATAGATTTAAATGTCTTTGAGTGTTCTAAAAGCTAACTTATGGTCATTTTTTCATTCTAGCATAAAGACTGATCTATGTTAACCTTTCTATCTCTGCAAATGTATCTGGTTTATGGTTATTTCTTTTATTGTAAAACGCACCTGAATTTCTCTGTTTACCAATACTGTAAAAGAGGCCTGTTTTACGTTAGTGCAGATGTCACCCTAGCTAGGTGTAGATGTTCACTAACATAGACCCCACCACCCCATGCACATTGAATGGAAAAGACAGCCAGTGACCGAGAAATCAAATGAGGGAATTGAGGGTGTGAGATTAGTCACAAAGAGCGCAAGGATGTTAGCGGACTATTTTATGGAGGAAAGATTCTACACTGCATAAGTTGCCCAAGATGTTAGTAAAAGAACTGCTAAGAGGTTTTACTGATTTATAAGTTTGACTAGTTTATATTTTTTGAGATCTGGTTATTCATATTAAATTTAGTTTGTAAGGAGAGACCTCGAGTAGAGGAGGCAGACTACGACAAGGGAATTGGCGCGGGCTGCAGCAAAATGTAGCCTCGGGTTGCCCACCGAAAGCGCTTGCAGGGCGACATTGTCTAACTTATTAAATATAGTATATATAGGACCCATCTCGTCAGTTTTTCCATTTTAAGAACCAGGCGTATTTCAAGCGATAGAACAAATACTTTTATTTGTCTATATTTCTGAGATGAGTTAGTGTTTTATATTATTTAAGTTGTTGCGACTGATGACTATCTTTATTACCATATTCACGACGTTCATCCCAGTAGATAAAAGGGTTGGTTAGATTAAGTCATTTGACTCAAAGTGTTGTGGGTTCAATGCCTGGTCAAAGCAGTGGTGAATAAATAACCTATAGAGTTGGATTAAATCGAGATAACTGAATTGATATTCGGAAGTGACATGACACATAGAACGAGTATGATATACCCCAGTGATGGAAATAAAAGCTTCTGTTCGAAATTTGAAGCACCTGAAGAATGCTACAGTGTGCAACGTCTGAAATGTCGTGAATGTGGCAATAAAAGAGGAGGACAACAGTCCGAAAAATGTAAATAATTAACTAAAACTCGTATCCGATATCAAATTGTCTAACTCATACATAAATTTTCACATTTAAATTCATTAACTTGTTGTAGTCAAGGAAATAAAGAAGCGATTTAAATGATATCTTTTATACATGATAAAATTATTGCTATAAAATACATTTAAAATAGTCAACAACATTGTTAACTGATATGATTTATCAATAATTATTTTAAAATAACGAGTTACTAGAATGACAGAGTAGAATACAAAAAATAAGTTAAAACATTTCAAATTATTATTTCTTAACTAGAATTCATTTAGTGTTTCAAACTGTTTTTAATTTATTTTCATATCAATGTTTATGGACACATGTCTATGATGTTAAAAGTTTTAGTTTTGACCACGAGAACCGTATTCGAATTTTACTGCTTCTAGATTGTCAAAAAGATAACATCTTCTCAATAACAGCCTTTCGAGATGACGCCTCCCTGTTGTAAAGTTAGGAACTGTCTGAAAACATCTAACTTTTTAAAATAAGCCAATGAAACTGCTAGCATGAATGCACAAGTCATCTTCATTAAGACTATGAGCGGATTGGTCTTGATTAACTACTAATTCTTTATATCGTATCTCCCAGTAACTAGACCTGATTACGTCATTTATAAACCACTATGTAGGTAGTAGTTAAACAAAATATGTCTAATCAGATATCTACATCAGGAACTACCTATTCATTTTCTCAGACAAACATAGAATAACGGATTATAACATTTTTAATGAATTTTAATACATACATTCAGTTTATCAGTTACCAGTCAATGCTAAAAAGCAGCGATCAAAATTTTAGGAAACCTAATTGAAATTTTCCCCGGAAATATATTCTATGTAGGCCTTGTGAATATCTGGTAGAATTTACTTAATTGGAAATATTGCAGTAAAACAAAGTGAATGATTAATATAGATTTATCTGTTTGCATTAGATTGAGTTTTTGTTTATTTTGTAAGGTGAATATTGGTAGTAGTTTGGTGAAAATTTAGTAATTGTGGATTTAAAGACCGTTCTGATACTAATATTACATATAGTTCAACGTCATTTTATGTTTTTCCTGGCCCTAAGTAGGTCAGAAATATAATTAGCAGATGATCTCTTAACTACTTACCTTGTCACACTTTACTTCTATGATTGCGTCTTTCCTAGTTACTATCGTTGTCCTTTCTTTCGTATAGCTCAGAGATGTGAACTTATGTCATTTTTAACCAGGCTTTGAATGTCTGATGCGAATCTCAATTTCGGCTACCAAGAAAATGTCTGCTTGTTTTTATATCTTATTGATTGTCCAAAAATATGCTATGTTATTTACTCGTCAGGCTTGTCTTATTTTTGATATTTTTCTGTGACAAATTAGCAAGATTTGATACAGCAAATATTGGCGTTTTTAGACTGGTTTCACTCTTGTCTCATTTCTATTTTTATTTAATGGATGCGTTCCTGTTATACCAGACAATTAGATTAAGTCAACTTTTGAGACCGACAGAGATAGAGAGAGAGAGAGAGAGAAAGAAAAAGAGAAAGAGGGAGGGAGAACGAATTAAAGATATAAGAGTATTATAGGAACGCGCATATGCCTTAATTTAGTTTCAATTCTATTTTATTTTTCTCATTTCATTTTATGTTTATATTAAATTATATCGGTGTTTCATTGGGACTCATTAAAGCTGTTTACCTATATCAATTCAGAGTATAGTCGGTTATCAGGCTTTTTACACTGCCATTTTGACTATTAGTAACCTGCTCTACAATAGTATCAAAGTATAACGCAAATGCCTTATTTTAGATTAATCTTTGTTTTTATTTTTCTAATTTTATTTTTATATTTATTTTATGGCAGTTTCATTGTACTTCACTACATCATGTTACCTATGCCACTTCAGATTATTATAGACCACCATATCTTTTCCGACTGCCATTTTGCTCTTTAGTGTACTACTATCGTTTCTTGTGAAAGCTGGCGATGTTTATGTTCGTTGCTTACTCCAGGATTTTAAACAAATATAGGCCTTTTCTTAGAGTGCAACTTCAGAATAAAGAGTCTATGGTACATTGCTATTCCTCCCATAATTGTAGAAGATGAGATTGATTCATGTCTTTCACTTGAGAGAACGTAAACGAAGCAGAAGAAACCCGAATTTAACGGATCACTTATTACAATTTCCGGGCCAATCATTATTACATTCCACGCATCTTGGCAAAACGGACAATTTAAATTTACACGCTAATATTTCTTGCTTCTGTAGTGCCATGTTCTTGTTTATTACGAAGAGAAATATTATTATTATTATTATGTCATTTTTCATCATATTTCGATTTCTGCTTTGGTCTCACTACCAACCAAGTCTGCGGGGAGACCTAAGGCAGGTAGTGGCGTGTTGTTATGGCTCCATTTCATGTTTTTCTATCTTCCCTATCATCCTCAGCATTACATAGATAAAGTTTTCCTTAGTGTGTGGGCTGTACTTAATAAGACAATTTTTGTATGTCTCTTAAGCTGGGGTTTCCAGGGATTCTTTCAATGTGTTGTTTGTTCCATTTTTTATCATTCCAAGTGCACCTACTATCACTGGCACAACTCTTGTTTTCAATTTCCACATTTTTTCTATTTCAATTTCCAGGTCTTTATATTTTGACAGTTTTTCAAATTCCTTGATTGCTATGTTACAATCCGCTGGACAAGCCATATCAATTAATAGACAAGTTTTCTCCTTCTGGTTTTTAACAATAATGTCTGGCCTGTTTGCTTCAATTTTTCTGTCTGTGTAGATGGTGTAATGCCATAGAATGGTTACATCTTCTATTTCTGTAACCGGTGCTGGATGATGTTCATACCAGTGTTTGTTTACAGCTTTTCCATAATGTTTGCACATTGTCCAATGTAAATATTGCCCAACTCTATCGTGGCGATTTTTATTATTATTATTATTATTATTATTATTATTATTATTATTATTAATAATAATAATAATAATAATAATAATAATAATAATAATAATATCTTGGTCTTTCTATTTGCTTAAGCTAGTACACCACTAGATAACTACTGCTGTATTTTTTTTCTAATTTCATTTTCTTTTTGTTGTAAATGCGCTTAACACCGCTTCATATTAGCGTTTGATAATATGGATTCTGAAGTTTGAACGATTCTACTGGGGGTAATTTGCTTTCTGTTTAAGGCTGACATTTCAGTTAGGGATTAATTATGTACCAACTAAAAATCAGTGCAAAAATATAACATTCAGCCGTATGTCAGTCTTTCATTTAGGGTCTAATAAGCGATACACGCTTGACTGATCATATCTCTAGAGAGACATGACTATCTAGACAGAAAATTTCATGCAGTACGTTGTCATTATTTTCTGCGGTAGACTGGTTTCAAACCAAGACTGTATAACACAATCTGTTCTGCTACTTAATCTAAAACTAGAAAGAAGAGACGGATTAATATGTTTCTCAACGGTATTTGCGTGTAAGTTAATGCAAGTAATTTACCTTGAATTTGAACTCGGCTTTCCGATTTCACGTTCAGAGCCGATACTCACTGCACCACAACGAATATCTCTCCTATGTGTAACGTTTGGTTTTAATCCGGCGCAAGCCGGATATATGTTTGCCTTTTTGAATCTCGTGAAAATGTCAACCAATGTTCATATTTTAGACTAAAATGACGACAATAAATATGTTAAATCCTGCAAATAAATAAATCATGAAAATCGTGTCTATAAGAATATTTTTGGACTCAAGATTAAGCATAAAATATTCATCGACTTTTGATTTGCAGCAAACCGCAAAGAAGTTTGCTTTACTGTATCGTGCAAAACAAATTTTCTTTACACAATTTATTATACTTGTCTATAAGTCTACCATTTCTTCATTTGTAGAATTTTGCTCCCACATATAGTTTGGTGCCACCGGTTATAACCTTGTGATGTTTGATAAAATCAAAACAAATTATCATTAATATTATCGGTTTTAATATGGCGGATCGGTTTTAGTTCTTTTTCACACACATCTCGATCTCTGAGACTTGTCTATAAATAATTTCATGATAGTTGTTATTTGCAATGGTAACATTATTTTTTTTATTTAATCACAGTACTAAAATATCATCGAAATCTCATTAATTTACTCTTGAGCTGGTTAGATGTAACGGTAAGTTCTATGCTAACAGTTTATTTACTTAACACATTCCAGCAAGGTTTTATCTGCCAAAATATAATTGCAAATTTAATTATCTATTGTCCTCCTGATAACCTATTTTTTATCTTCCAGATCATTATTAATGCTTCTATTCTAATTTCCTCTATGCGGTGTGACCACTTTTGTTTTAGTAGCTTTTCTACTTAGCATGGGATGAAACCGATTTAAAAAACCGAACAAAAACAAATTAAACCTAGGTCTAAATAGTATTACTCTCAACCAAATCAGTCGGAATTTCTTTTTGCGATTATGTGATTCAGATATATGAGCATATTTTATTCATTATACATATTAAGTGCACTTATTTACATTTTGACATATATATATATAAACAGACATCTTTCAGAACAGTTTGTCTTGTATGAAACAGGCATATTTGAAACTTTTTCTGTTGCGTGCTAACCGGAAAATTTGTGGATTTTCTTTTTACATTCGTTCGAATCTGTTTAATGTCTACGTCTTTTCAATTTTGCACAAACCGTCTTATGTTTAAGTACTTTCACTGTCATTTAAACCCTATCCACAGGAATGTATCTTTCTATCATTTATCAACTCCATAGTATATGCTATTAGCCTGTATATCAAAATATACTGAAAATCAAAGAAAACGATCGTTTGTACCATGCTTGTGACCTTGTATAGAGTGAAGACTTTTCAAAAATAATTAGCCATGTCAACGTTCTCCTATTACCAATCATCATCACTGTTCAAATGTAAATAATAGATCCAGTGTGACTTTAAAACAACAACAATTTTTTAACGCATGCGCTATGAGGATATGACTACGAGTTAATCACATTTATTTCTTAAAATAATCAATGCAAATAAAATTTTAACATGTTTTGTTATTTTATGTCAGTCATTTCGTTCGGCAGTGTTAAAGATCTTTTAAAAGATAGCAGGGAATTTTGATCTCAGTTATCTGCAAGGTTAATAGGCGCAAAAATTGAAAACATCTCTCCTCGCCACTTTCTTTTAAAAAAAAGATTAATGTTTTTCTCCGTTCCTTAACTTTGCAGCAGTGACATTTATTGTAATTAAATGCTTCAGGTAATGAAGTACAAAAAACATATATATAATTAAGCCTTTTGTGTTTCCGGATTTAAAAAAGAAGAAAAATATGTTAAATCAATGTATATCCGCTCAAACTCTTGAAGAATGAAGAGGAAACACTTAACATTTATTCTTCGCCATTTTTCTTTTGTATTCTGATGTTACGCTTCGTGTACAACCTTTTCTCAAGATATACTCATTTACCGACAGAGCAACTTAACAAACTGGAACATACGTCCAGCTAATACCCAGTCAGTATTATAAATTATACAAAGACATCAATCGTGTTTATATAAAAAAGGCACTCCTAGAGTCCACAATCAGGCGTAATCCACGTAGATAGTGCATACATGGGGGCGTGTATTTGATAAATATACCAAGACAAGACTCCGACATCGTCATAGAATAGTCTGTTTTTTTAACTCCACCTAAAAGCAGAGAATCCGATAAAACAAGAGCTTTCAATGGCTCGGTATTTAACCAAGCCTTACGACTAAGACATTAAGCCAATTTTTACTGTAAGGTATATTGAGTGTGTAAAATGGGGAAAAATTCCAAGCAAATCAGGCATAAAATGAAATTGGTCTTTTTTCTCGTTTTCCCAGACATAATTCTGCCCTTTGTAAAACTCTCCTCTGTTTTCCTCCTTGCCCGAAAGGCAAAACTTTTACGGCTGTATGCGACTCAAGGGCGTTTTTACAGCAGGGCATTCCACAAGTGGAGATGTTGACTGTAGACTCCGCATAGCTGTGGTCGGTTACTTGTCTATTGTCACATAAGTGTAACATAAGTATAACTTCGTCTGAATGCAGTGAGTCTGACAACGCCAGAGCTTTGTTGAACTCGGAACTTACTCAAGATTCTTGACATAGGATGGGTGTTGCTCAAGTCCGATTTTGATGTCTGGCATTAAGAACGAGTACGCTAGGGTACAAATATCCCGTAGAACCTGCATAGGTGGTTCATATCTGATAAAAGCAACTCTACATTTAAGCAAATCCACGTTTGATTGTCTCTCCGCCAGAAACAAAGGTAGTCAGATTAAGAGAATGCTTCCATGAACTAGGTATTTACCCAACTCTCCCCACAAATCCGATTGTGGAACAATACAATTTGAACGATATTATTTCCGTTTCAATTTAATCTAACACTTCGTTGTTGCTCAAATGTTCAGTCCATGGTATAGACAACATTTTTCTCTGCCATCACATTTCTATTACTTCAAGTATATTCTTCATCATTGATGACATTGTTCAGCATTCAGTATTACACAGGACAGATATCTCGTAATGAATAAGTTGATTTTTATTAAAAAATGCATACCTTTGCTCAAATTATCGGTCATATTATTCTCAGTATTTTCTGTAGAACATTTCCATTATTTCAAATCTCTTCTTCATCTTTAAGGTGATTGTCCAGTATTCTCTGCCATATAGAAGGACATATATCCCTTAAAGATAATTTCCTTTTTTTTTAAATCCTTATAGTTGTTGAAATATTCAGGCCACCTCAGCATATTTCTGTATAACGACGTTTGTGTTGCTTTGAGTAACGTCTTCATTCTCTGCCATATAGGAGGATCAGCATCATCTAACAATAACAGTTTCCTATTATTTAAAATCATCGAAGTCGCTGACATATTCAGGCCATGGTAACCACAACATGTTTCTGCATAACAACGTTTCTGTTGCTTTAGGAGACCTCTTCATTTGTTGGAAGATTTTCCGGCATTCACTGCCATATGGGAGGAGAGATATCACCCAAGATCTTCATGTGCTGTCTTTTCAAAACCTAATCGTTGCTCATATTTTTGGTTCGTTGTATCCTCGGCGTTTTCTGCAGAATTGCATTTCTGCAGTTTTACGTTTGTCATTTTTCTTTGAGGAGATTGTCTAACATTCGCTGCCATATTGAAGGACAGATATTACATCAGAGTTAAGTACAATTTTCTTTGTTATTAACAAAACCTTTGTACGCTTTTGAAATTCCTCTTTGGTTATCCCATTACGTGTTAGGATCTCAATGTCATATTTTCCTTCCTCTGATAAAATACTTCCTAAATATTGAAACTCATGTAGTGGTTTAATTTTTGTATCCTCATTTTTATTTTTGTTTTTGTTTTTTGCACATCGAATTTGTGATTTGTTTATGTGCTACTACTTTTGCTGACAACTATGTATTATGATTTCTTGTAGTTTATAATTTGTCTTTCCTTTACTAACATTTGTAGATTTGTATTTTACTTTCGATGCCTGATATCGTATATGTGTTATCTGTATATTTTATGTTGCTAAGACTGTAGACGCCAATATTGATAACACAGGTCCTTATCTTACGATCCTTTCTATTTTGTATATGTGCATTTCTCAATTTCTTTATTTATAACGAATTTATATTGTCTCTTAATAATATGCTTAGTTTTTGTAATGCAAATGCGTCATCAAATCTCAGTGTAGACCTTTCCGTCCTCTGGTAGAACATTTGTAAGATACTTAATTTTTTGGATTTGTCTGATTTTCGTATCTCTCGTTTTGCATTTTGGAGTCACACTTTTAGTTCTTTCTCATCGATTTTCTTCGCTACCTTATGTAGGAACGTTTGTAGTTTATTCTTCGTCTCTGCTATCACCACTCTGTCATTTCTGTATTTTATGTTTTTAAACTTGTGCCCGCACATAATGAATCCATTTCTAATTCTTTCAAAATTGCTTTGCTGTATAGACTGAATCTGGTCCTTGTCTTAGGCCCATTTCTTTTTTTGCAGATCGCTAAGTTCATTTTCTATTTTTATGTAGGAGGTTTGCTACTAGTATATATTCTTGATTAGCCTAATATTATATACATAGTGTACCGATATAAACGCCTAATTATTTACCTTCGTATTCTACATATTCGAGCTGGATACTCATCACTTTCCAGACTAAAAAAATCCATTGTCATCAGTTGACTCATAGTTTTTTTAAATGTCCCTGATTTTTAATTTAGATAATTATATAAAGAAATCGTTTAAAAAGTAATCTAGATTTTATGAATGTTAAAGACCTATCTAACATGAAATAGATAGGTCTTTAACATTCATAAAATCTAGATTATTTTTAAAAGATATATATATATATATATATATATATATATATATATATATATCACTCATTCAGTAAATTAGAGCACTCTAGCTATTGGGTGCGTATAATGATAATATATGCGCTAAAAAGTCTGCATTCTCCCACCGAACACCCATAGCCTAGAGGTAGAATCGCCGACTGATGCCAATTCGGTCGGGTTTCAATCCTGGATTAAAAAGCAAACGGAGTCTAACCGTAATGATGAGCTGCGATACAGCGAAACAGATCTGTCTGCGGATGAGAATATTTACGCTCTCACACCCTGATTGAGCACTATGTAGAATGGTAGATTTTGACAACAGTAGCTACTCTGGCGTGTACGCATCGCTCATTCAGTAAAATGAATTAGATCACTCTGGCTATTGGGCGCGTATAATGATAATATATACGCTAAAAAGTCTGCCTTTTTCCACCGAACGCCCATAGCCCAGGGGTAGAATCGCCGACTGACGCCAATTCGGTCGGGTTTCAATCCTGGGTTAAAAAGAAATCGGAGTCTAACCGTACTGATGAGCTGTGATACAGCGAAACAACTATCTACGGATGATAATATATATCACAAATCATTGATTCCCTGATATCTTTGTATACCATTTCAACAATGCCTTCCTTAAAGTCAAAAATATTTTTAATTGCAAAATTAATTCATTATTCTTAGCTCAATATTTTGCAGTTAGATGTGATTTATATCAGATAAAAGTATTATGTAACACAGAACTGACTGGTGCTTTTCTAAGCACAGGTTAGATGTTGCACAAGGCCGATAGTATGGGCAGCCAGTAAGGATCGAATTCACTACTCAACTGTAATAATTCTAGCGAGATAAGCTTGTTAACCATTACATTACACCAAGTTGCCCCAACTGATATGTGACTAATGGAACCGATAGAGTGATATATTACCCAAAGAATATAGGATATCGAGATTCTTGAGATAAATCTCCCGACAATGTAGAATAGGAATATTTAGAAGGCAACATTAAGTATAAGCGACAGACATATTTTTAGTTTTTGTTTACATTTGAAGGAACCAATTTCCTACCACTGAAAGTGACACCATAAAAAAACACCCAAACTGAAATTTTTATGTGTATATTTTAAACACACTGATGAGATTACAACCAGGTTCTATCAAATTTGAGAACGACGTACTTTAAAAGAAATGCGTAAATATGCGTAAATATATACAAAAAATTGAAGAAAAAGAATGTACAAGCATTCGAATGAACTCAGGAAGAAAAATATGTATAAATAATGCGCAGTGTAAATGTGTCCGTCCTTTTTACGTTATTCGATCTGATGAATCATAAACAACCTGAAGTAACACGTAGTAACTACTGTACTTGCACTCGATTAAAAAAAATGAATAAGTCATTTAAAGTTAAATTTAAATCTCGAATAAAGTAAAACTTTTAAAAATATTTCTTTATTAAGGTTAACATTTAATTTCAGTTTTCGTCACAGCTGAAATTGATATCGTATAATAATATAGTAATTAACATTTAAGCAGAGCACATATATATTTTTTCAAGCACGCATACAGTAACGTATTCGAAAAAAAGGTCGATTCCTTAATGCGTACAAGAAGAATGTTTATGTCAAATTAAGGTATTGAATTAACATAAAATAACTTTATTCTTTCTAAATACATATTAAGAGTATTAATGACAGATATTGTGACGTGTTTCGAAATTGAGGATTTCATCGCAATTGTCATTATATCATTAAGGTATGAAGAACACGCTTTTTAATCACTGTCTTGTTTTTACATTTTGCGAAATAAAGTCTTCGACTTGGTTGCCATTTGTACGACGTTTCGGCCTTCCTCATGTGCTAGAAATTTCGAACAAATCCCTTTATTATGATAACTAGAGTTTAGTATTTTCATTCCTTGTGCAAAGATTCTCTTGGTAGCCATGAGTTATCTCTTTCTAACACGACTCCCTAATTACATGTCGACCACTCTTCTAGCCTGATATTGAGTTTTGACAACTCTTTAGGTCAAGTCACTTGAACTAACTAACTTATTTCTTATTGTACACATGGACTTGTGGATATATAAACATGATCATCAGGTAATAAAAATAAATGTTACTGCATGATGTTGGTGTTTTAACAACGAAACTTCATAGATGTAGGGCTATTTAGATTCATGATGCTATTATTATAAAAATATTAATAATAACCATAAATTTATGGTCTACTTATTACTACGCACTTTTTAGAAGTCAATATATATAAATTCCATTCGTAATCATTACTTATATATATATATATATATATATATATATATATATATATTCGTAATCATTACTTATATATATATAATACACACACACACACACATATATATATGTATATATATATATATATATATATATATATATATATATATATACATATATATATATATATATATATATATATATATAACTTAACTTATTTTTTAAATTATTTGATGTCCGATATATTTTTGCAATAATTAAATAATACTCCTCAATTTGGTATCGTGTGTATTATAACCGGGATATTATGTCTCTCAACAACCATTTAAATGATTTATAACCCTAGCCATCTAATGTAAAGAAGAAAATTATTCTAATCATTTTATGATAATTATTTTATACTTTCTTGGCAACATCGGTAACCTTATGTCAAATATCAGCTGATGAAGCGTACTTTTCGATAACGATTTTCATCATGTTAATTTTATGGTTAGTTTGTGCCCGAATTTAATTCAAAACGATTAGAACGGGTCATGGTGTCATTTCTGAACGATCTTGTTCGATTTAATTTATGACAATTTGAGTTGAATTGATACCAGGTAATAAATGCGAGACGGACCTACTAAAATGACACAAGAGCATCGCTGATAATGGATAGGGAATTGAATTCACTTCAATACTCTTGTCAGGCAAATGCATATTTCAAAAATATTTTTTTGGCTAGTTTTATTTAAATATTTCTTGATTTTATCGAACGAGATACTTTTAGTATAAATTGTTCGCAAATAATAAAAAAAGATAATATTATTTCCAAGCCATAATTAATTTTTATAAATGCAATTTTATGTCATTTGTATTCTAAAAATGACTGAAATAAAACTTTTACATGTTAAGTTTTCTTTCTTCAATTTTCTAAAACTACTTGAGATATATTAGTGGCAGCTGACTAGTTTAATTTCAAGAAAGTATATATATATATATATATATATATATATATATATATATATTAATTAAAATGTGAGGAAACTGACATAATGTGAGACGCAATCATGGAGATCACAAATTTGAATTCCATTTTAACAAAGGTCGGATCTGAAAGATTTTTAAAAAAATGTCCGTAATTTATCAGCTATATTTGTTCTATTAAACACATTACATGAATATTACTCCTTGCAAACAAGTTAGTAAACAGAAATAAATTATATTTTTCTCCCCCTCGCTCCTATCTCATCTCTCGCTTTTTTATATAAATTTCTTTCCTCTCCCTTACCTGCGATTCTAACAAAACGCAACCACAAAACTTAGTAAAACTTAGCATTTCATATCCAGTAAACAGAAGAGATTTTCATTGAAATTTCGTCCTTCTTCAAAGAGAACTTCCGTTTTTATATGGATATTTTAAGCAATGCATATTTTCGATACCATGCGGCCCAACGAGGATGGGGAGGTGGGGAGAAAAACAGACGAACTATAATGCTATTCAATATATTACAGTACGAAAATCATTTTTAAATTAAACATTAATATATTTATAAACTTAATATAAAAAAAAACAAACAGGAAAAGAAATATCAAAATTAAATTTCTTTTCCTGTTTGTTTTTTTAGAGCCCTGGAAGAATTTGGTATAGAAAAAATTACTGAAATAATAAATGAAATATATAATGGTGGGGTTATACCAGATGATCTCATCAAGTCTATCTTCATAGCACTACTTAAGGAGCCAGGAGCAAACGAGTGCGAACTCCACAGAACCATCAGTTTAATGAGCCATAGAACAAAACTCATCGTACGAATCCTGATGAATAGAGAGAGAAGCAGAATCAGACCACAGATTGGACAAGAACAGTGTGGTATCTTTAAAGACACGAAAACAAAGAATGCTATATTTATGACTAGGATGCTCTCCAAAAAAGCAATACAAATGAAGAAGTTCTTATACGTGTGCTGTATTGATTATGTGAAGGCGTTTCACAAAATTCGCCATAAAGAACTGATGGATATGTTCGGCAGCCTGGAGATATTTTGAAAAGACCTGAGAGTAATAAAATTCTTTACTAAAAACAAACCGCTTGCATGAATTAAGTAAATATACAAAGATAGAAAGGGGCGTGAGACAAGGATGTGTCTTTTCACCGAATCTGTTTGACATGTACACAGGGAATATTTTGAGGACCATAGAAGTTATGCCTGGATTGGTCATCGGAGGCCACAATTTAAACTCCCTAAGGTACACAGATGACACAGTGCTGATAGCAGACACAGAAAGGAAACTACAAGACATCTTACAAAAGATAGCAGAAGAAATAACAAGAAAGAGCTAGAAATAAACTGCACGAAAACTGAATGCATGGTCCTCAGTAAAAAGGGCATCGCAAAATGCCGAATACATGTGGGGGATACCAGAATCAAGCAGGTACAAAAGTTTAAATACCTGGGAAGCGTTATAACAGAAGACGGAAAGTGCGACACAGAGATCTGAAGGCGAATTGGTATGGCGAAGCAAGCATTCCAGAAGTTGAGTAAGGTATTAAGAAACAGGATAAATCGCTAGAAACTAGGAAGAGAGTACTGGATTGCTACGTGATGTCCGTCCTTCTGTATTGCAGTGAAAGCTGGAACATATCACCAAAGATGAAGGAAAATCCTGAAGCAAATGAAATGTGGTTCTACAGATGGATGCTGCGGATATCATGGATCGAGCATGTGAGCAATGATGAGAAATGATGGAAACGAAAAGAAAATTCATACTGAGCATCAAGAAAAGACAGCTGAAGTTCCTGAGACACGCAATGAGGAACGATGGCCTGGAAAACCTGATACTAACAGGGCAAGGGGAAAGCAGCGGATAACATATTTGAAGGACCTAATCAGGTGGATAACAGAACGGGGATTGGTGTAACAGGAGAAGGCGCGCTCAGAGGCACCAGGGAGAGGGAAACGATGAAAGTCATGATCGCCTATGTCTTGAAGGGACAGGGCACATAGAAGAAGTCAGACAGGTATCATTTACTGTATCACAGCTAAACAGTACGGTTAGATATCCGATTGCTTCTAACGAAGACAGAAAACCGACCGAATTTTCATCAGTCGGAGATTTCACATCTGAACTATAGGCGCTTGATAGAAGAATGATATCGGTTTTTCGAACTTTTTCCATATATATATATATATATATATATATATATATATATATATAACCAAGTATTGTTGGAATAATATTCCTTGCTCAAAGAAACACTATTTTTAAAAAAGTGCTCAATACAAAAGTAGAGCTAATAATATAGATCGAGAGAGAGAGAGAGAAAGAGAGAGAGGTAGAATTGCCGACTGACTCCTATTCGGTCGGGTTTTAATCCTGAGTAAAAAGCAATCGCTTTGGCAAATGTGCTGATGAGCTGTGATACAGCGAAACAGATCTGTCTGCAGATGACTACTTACCCTCTCACCCTCTGATTGGGGACTCTGAAAGATCGGTAGACTTTGAAAAAAGAGTAGCTACTCTAGCATCTACGCTTCATTCATTCAGTAATGAATTAGAACACTGTCACTATTGGCGTATGATTACACGTTATATCACACGCTAAAATCAGCCACGTTCTACAGAGCGCTCACAACTCAGCAGTAGAAACGCCGACTGACGAGCGTTCGCTCGGGTTTCAATCCTGAGTAAAAAGCAATCTGATGTCTTACCGTCCTGTATATATATATATATATATATTTATATATATATATATATATATGGGTGGGGGTTGTTTGTGTGTGTATGAGAAAAGTGTGTGAGAAGCTTTGAATATTTTGTTTAAATTTGAAATTAAAATTTATTATTATTATTATTATTATTATTATTATTATTATTATTATTATAAATATTACTTACTCTTTGCATAACAAATTAAGTGTCCATAGTTGTATTTGTGTTGCTACACGAATTTCGAGACAAAAGTTCTCTCTTTTCAGGCGAATAAACTTTTGCCTTTACACATTGATATTCGTTTGTCATTTTGATGACCGACATATCATGTTTTTTTAGATACGTGTTCGGTGAAAGTTAATATGCGAGCATGTTTTTTCGTTGCTTTATTTTTCACACTTGTTCGTTAAATGTCTTCTTTCTTGGGAATCATTCACCATTACTTGACCCGAAACATAATTACACTGACTTATGAAATGTCATTTCGCCTTTAGATGCAAAATTGTTTTCTGAAATTTTGATTCAATTTTACTCTACAGATCATCTAGTTTTTTTGTTGTTTTCCGAATACTATCTTTTGCCATCTTTCGAGATTTTTATAGCGCATTTGAATTTAGTGTGTGTGTTTTTGTTTTTCATGTTGTTTTGTTGATTGAAGGGTTATATTTGTTATATATAACCTCTACCCGCATTATGTGCGCGTCATAATATACAGGCATTACTAAGAATTTACCTCCAATACATTCGTGTAAATGTTGGGAGAAATTCGATTTCATGTTATTGGTTAGTTTAATGTTACTTCTGTGCAGCTCTACTGTTTTATTCAGACAATGTGTCGCTCCACCTATATTTTTGCGCATTCATCCCATTTTAGAGCATGAATTATATTCTTAGTATTTCAGTTAAGATTTGTTTTATTTCGAATGTAGATCTCTTTTCGAACTTGAAGTAGTCTACTTCTATTATAATTATGTTGCATACCCCATAGCTTTTTGTTGCATTGTTTGTCCCTCCTGCATTCCAAGTTGTTCAAATTTTGATGAGCTTAGTATGTTTTTGGAATACTGGGGTCTGCATTTGCTTTTGATTAATTTTAATTGCATTTAAGGGTTCCTTTCTTTTATCACATTTGTTGAATATTTATTTTGACTTTTTATCATTGTAAAAAATTCAGGTTGCTTTGAGTTGCGTGGAAATGTAAGCGAGAATGTTTTCAAATTTTTCATGATTTTTTGGTTTTTGTTTTTGATTATTTTGTGGGTATTTAAGATAGATTCCCAAAACTGAAGAGATTTAATGACCGACTGAGAAAATTCTCAACAAACATAAAGGCACGGATAAGAAATTTTCTGATTTTCTCACCGAACAGTTATCTATATAAACACAATATTTCGGCCACGAAAATGACACAGGGATTTTTCTATGTAAAGCCACAATTTCTTTCGCCTGAAGAACGCTACATTTATATTCGAAATGAAAGTATCGACAAAATACCATTTTAGACACTATATTCTTTATAAAAAAGAAAACAAGCCTGTCCCATTAGCATGGGACAGGCTAGCCTCCCAGAGAGTAATATACTACGCCTCCTTGGCCTTACACTCTCGGCGGACCTCAAATGGAATGACTATATTGAATCCATTGCCAAATCTGCTGCTATGAATGTGGGCTCCCTGTGCAGGGCCCGGAAATTTTTCCCACCTGAATCTATTCTGCACATATACAAATCTACCATCCGCCCGTGTATTGAATATTGCTGCCATATCTGGTCGGGTGCCCCTGCTGCTCTCCTTGGGCTTCTTGACAAAATACAAAGGAGGATCTGTAACGTGGTTGATACTGACTTGGCAGACCGGCTGCAGCCGCTATCTCAGCGGCGTGATGTAGCTTCCCTGTGCCTCTTCTACAAGTACTTTCATGGCTTCTGCTCCGATGAGCTTAGATCACTGGTGCCGTCTAAGCACGAATTTACACGAGATACTAGATTAGCAACTAGGTCCCACCCTTTTACAGTTAAACAAATAAGATGTAACCGTAAATTCTACTCCAACAGCTTCTTTTCTTGCGCTTCCCGCCTGTGGAACTCCCTTCCATAAGTCTGCTTTCTCGGCAGTTACAATCTCCAGGTGTTTAAATGTAGGGTCAATAAACACCTCCTATCACACTAACTCCCAACTATTCTCAGAACACTCTCATCTACCCAAACCTCATTCTCAGTATCCTTACCCGCCTATCACCCACCCTCTGACATTTCCTATATTCAATCAGCCTTTCTCCACTCTACGTAGCCCCCTGTGCAGTAGTGGCAGTGACATTCATTGCTCGGGGTGAAACGCTTATAAAAAAAATAAAAAAAATAATATTAATAGATATACACTTCAAACAAAACGTGCACGACTTCTCTTTTTATCTTCTATAATAATTTCTCTCGTTGTAACAAACCCTATTTTTGTTTTTAATATATATATTCAGTAATGAATTAGAGCAATGTAACTACTTATTTATGATACATCATACGCTACATGTCTATCTTCTTCTACCCAGCATCCATAGCTTAGATGTAGAATAGCTGACTAACGCCAATTAGGTCGGAATTCAGTTCTGGATAAAAAAAATATCGGATGTCTAACCGCACTGATATGCTGTGATACACCGAATCAGATCTGTCTGCGGATGACTATATATATATATATATATATATATATATATATATATATATATATATATATATATATATATATATACCTGTGTGTGTGTGTGTGTGTGTGTGTGTGTGTGAGTTATATGGAGCGACATCCGACAAGATAAATAGAATAAGTAAAGAGCAGGTTGGAACAAAGTGTTTTTAATCTATGTTTCACTTTAGCAAGCTTATTTAATGTTTTTTAACGGGTGATTTAAAATCATTTATACAATATTTTTAAAAATTTACAATTTATAAAGTTTTAAAGATATATCATATATATTTTCTATGTTCTAACTTAAATATTTCTTGAGCCAATAAAATTTATTGAAGCTTTAAATTGCTTCGACAAATATTCCTTAAAAAAATCAGTCACATATCTCAGGAACTTTTTAACAACCTTTTGCCAGAAATCAATCTTTGACGAAATGTATTACATTTTGTTAACAAGAACAAAGAAAACCCTTTTATGTGTATAATAGGAAAACAAACTAGTGCATGTATGAATAAAATATTGTTTTCAATCGATTTTAGAAAACAAAATGTAAAACAAATATCGAAAAACTTTACTAAGAACCGACTGAAGCACGAGATACTTTTGTAAACATTTCATCCCATGCAAGGCATTACTGCAAAAAGTGTGCAGGGGTATACATAAGATGTGGAGTCTGAAAATTGGTAAGAGAAATATGAGAACACTGGTGTGGAGAGATCTCCGTGACAGATGTATCGAAAGAGAGAAAAAGATGATAAAAGTTTTGTCAGGGGAAGGATGTAAGTCATGGAGATAAGAGATAGTATCTGACATTTCATTTAAATTTTTAGTGAATCTAGCTATCTTGGCAGCAAAGGCATTCAATTTGTGTAATGTGCGAGAAAAGAAGTTAGAGTAAAAGTTGCGGTTATATTTGGTTGGTTTCACTGTAAAAGTGATAGAACTTGTTGCCTGTCTAGTAGCTCAAGTAAATTCATGCAGAGGGGACAATAGGGAGCTAATCTCATCAGAGCAGAATCCGTAAAAATATTTCTAGAAGAGAGAGATAGAAGCCACATTACGTCTGTGAGAAAGTGACTGGAGTTGAGCTGAGCTGCCAGTTCGGAATCGAATACAATAATAGACTGAAAAATAGAATGAAAAGAACGACATATGATCTTAATCTTGCTTCCCTAAGAATATCAATTTTAATCGTTTTTAATTGAGAGTAATTAAATTTGTAACAGTCATGGGATTAATGTGCTGTGGCAGAGATCTCATTCGAACAATTGCTAAAAATATTTATAGAGAGCACTGATTTAAACCAGAGATTGTAAAAATGCTGTACAACACGGCAAAAATGTGCCAAATAGGAAATTTATACATGCTCAAATAAAATGAGTGTCAAATGGCTTTTTTTATTGATGCCGTTATTCCAAGTACATTCCTTCCTCGACAATGATTATAGTTTTAAAATGCGATGATTATAAATGCAATACAATTTTAACATATGATTTCATTGAATATATTCAGTTTTTAATCTTGAGATTTTAAAATTAATTAAATTAAAATTGCCTATTTATTAGATTGTTTATTTAAAATTATTATTTCCTTTTCACTTTTTTAAAATCTAATTAATTCTAATTCACTGTATAATAATTAACAACTTACAATATAATAAATATAGAAAAATATAATAATAACTTTTTATACATTTACTAAATTATGAACATAAGTAAATTGCATCGTTCTTATTTGTCATTTTATAAAGTGCAAAAGACTTGGCAATTAGCTCACATTTTGGCTACTGTTGCAATAAACACTATCGTAAATAACTAGTGTAAATTAGAATTCAAGTATTATTATCATTTTTTATATTTTTATTAAATAACGCAAAAATAAAAATTTATGTTTATTAATTTATTGTCAGTTTTCAACGAAAATTTTTCTATTCACTTTCATATTTTTTGATGTTTATTAGAATTGTAATCGTCGCCTCAATATTGCAGGGTAGTCAAATTAGTTAAAATAATAGAAGGCGGTATCAAGGGAAAATCCGTCAGTTTGTCACCGCATTGTGTTGGCCAAAAAGATCCATGTTTTCTGAAAATATATTGCCAAGCCGGATAGATTATACATTTAAATTTTAATGGAACGTTTGAATAAAATGTCGAATATAATTGTAAGATGATTTCGTGTCTTATAATCTTTTCGAATTTGGAGACAAGGATTATAAGTGAAGGTGTGTAAAATTCTATGAGCACTGTTTAAATTCTATCAGAGAAATGAATATTATGATGGGATTAAAATTGGTCAGAAATGATCAATTGCTGACAGATCAGTTAATACGAAATGTCTGCAAAAAGAATTTGAAAATGGAAAGTTTGATTAGTAAATAGTTTTTGCTGTGAATGAAATTGTTTGATGTCTTAAACGAGTGGGATCCTCAAACGTATCAGAAAATCATGTAGAATAGTATACACACTAAGGTAAATTATTTGCCATTCTAGTGAATTATCACCACTATAATTTTTCAAGCATTGTATGACTTTTAGTATAGTAGAGGATCACAGATATTTGTTAATATTTGTTAGGAGATAAAACATAGATTACCTAGCATGAATGACTTAATGCTAATTAACACGATTTAAAGTAAAATGCTGTGGTTATCTAAGTAAATATAATTATAGTGAGATTGGAATTGAATTGGGCATTTAAAGATATAAACAGGATATATTAGAATGAGTATTAGGAATAAAATTGAATTAGCTTTGTCTGTTTATTAGAGATGTTTTGTTCACTAGTACTTAATTGAAAGAAAAGTTAACAAATTCAAGAAATGAAAATTGAAAGGCTTTAAAAAAATTTTGAAACATTTAAAATATTAGTACCGTTGAACAAATCGTTGTGCTTGATGGGAGCGACGTTGTAATTCAGATATGGAATAAAATTGTTACTGATTCGATCTGAGCTGCTCGGTTCAGCCAGAATTCTGATAAAGTCCCTCTTGTTAGAGAGATTCGAAGAAGTGAAGAGACCTTTTTTTTATGAGACACTCACTTGATTATTTAATTGTCATACGTGATAGACACATTGTTGATCATGTCTCTTTCGATCCATGACTGATTAGGCAAAAGATTTTCCTGAAATAGGTTGGCATTTCTTTGTGCCGGTCGTCAGGCAGGACTATAGAACATAATACATCCTGCTCATCAGCCCATGGCTGGATGGAAAAAAAAGATAGATTAATACCTTTCCATACAATATATTCCACTGAAATTTGAACCCAGCTTTTCGGTTTCATATTCCGATACGATATCCATTGCACCCCAGTGAGTCGTTTCAGATCAGCAAATTACTTCCAGAGATCTGATAATATTATTATTATCCTATTTCGACAACTTAGCAAATCTACTAAAAACGAACGTTTTTTGCATAAAAATAGTAATTTTTAGGTGAAATTTTAACGTTTATTATATTACTAATGACAATCGACTTCATATTTCACGGATATACGTGTTTGCTTTGTTAGCTATGTTTTTTTCTTAAACTTTTAAAATGATAAAATATGTCCCAGATCGAATGAATCAGACACCATTTTGTCTTCAATCTAAAAATAGATTTCTTATTTAATTTAATGTTAATAGTAATGGCATATTATTAAAAGCAAAGGTTTTATTAATCTTTTCACCTGCCGCTATTTGTCATATCTTACAATCTATGACAAATAATCTACTTATATGCTTTATTCAGGAAGATTAAATCATTACAACCGCAGCGTCTGTGGCTGCTGGTGTTATCACGGATCAACTTAATTAGTATGACGGAATAATCCTCAATTCCACACACGCAATAATATTGGAATCAAACACTTATAAAGAAGGGATAAATTAGATCGATATTTACTAAATAATCATATTGTAACATATAGAGGATTAAAAGTATGATTAAAAGAAAGAATGAGTAAAAATGATGTAACAAATCATGTCGGTAGAATATGTAATCATTGTTTTCATCTATACAGTTCAGCCAAAGTTCTATCATGGATTCTTGAAAATGATTTGAAAGTTGCTAGTAAAAGTTGATTATTTATGCATGCGAATCATTGCCTATCTGCGTTTTTCAACCAGGGAGAGCCGACGCAATAATGCGCCCTGAAGTGTAATCAACTAGGCCACAATTTAACAGAAATATAGTTCAGAGAACATGTTTGTGTTTAAAAAAAGCAACTTTTTTAAAAAAAACAGAGAGACAGCAAATACATTGTTTCATTGACTAAATCAAATATGTGTAATTTGTTATTTTCAATCTTTTAAACTTTCATTAATATATAAGATATTAAACTCATTATGAGAAAATAAACGCGTGTGTATCACATATAAGGGATAATATTAGATTTAACAATAAAAAATTAACACAGTAAATGAACATGGTTTACGCAAGCCGACGTAAAAGTACAGTTCTGAAAATAAATGTCCGTTTCAGATTTCTTTATTAATTTAAAAATCATGGCTAAAATTTTAAGTGAAACTTTGAATTTTAGTTATTCTTTAAGTGCGTTTAAATTAAAGAGAAAATTGATAAAAAAATTTTTGACAAAGTCGTACAACCCTCCCAAAACGAATGAAACATCATATCTCATAAAATATAACGATGCTAGCAAGATACTATGAGTGTAAAAATCTATTCCTACACAACTTTTTCAACATGGTGTTGTTAATTTTGAGGGATTTTCAAAATGAGAAGAAATTTCTCCAAAATTGGAAAATACAATTATTTTTGTCATTAAATTTAGCCGAAGTGCTAAAAAAATGAAAAATACATATTCAGAGCCCAATGAGTGCAAAACTGCTTTTGATGGAGAAGTAAACGAATTTATTAAAGTTACTTAGTTCAAAATATTTGTCAATGGGCTTTGACGATATATGACTATAGGTAAAAAAAAACAGCATTGAGAATTTCCTGTGTACTGATTAACAGGCCAGCTGAAAAGAAGAGGCAGACAATAACAGAAAATAGGTTTTCTCCTCTTCCACTGGAAGTCGAAATGTTTAAATGATATTACATACATGTCAAGATAGCAAGTCATATACAGGGAGGGTGAAATTTAAAAAAAATACCTAATTTAAACACCCCAACTATTTATTCTTTTTTTAAAAAAAAATCTTTAGTGGAAAAAGGAATTAGTTATTTAGGGCACGATGTTTGGAAGGAGAAGGTCGAAAGAAATTGATTGTGGCCTCAAAGATATTTCAAGGAGCGGTCAGACCAAATACAGCTAGCTGTAAGTTAAATAAGCCATCGTCTAATGGGGATATAGAAAACGAATATTATTGTTCTACAGAATTACCAACCAACTGATATTTCTTTTACGTCACCTTATTTGAACTTGCTTCTAATCTTGTATTTATTATCTCACTCTCTCGCTCCATGTATATATATATATATATATATATATATATATATATGAATTTATTTTATTGAAGATTATTTTTGATCGATACTCGTATTTGAGTAGATATTTTGTTTTATAATCAAACGGTATATATATATATATATATATATATATATATATATATATATATATTTCTCCAAGCCTGATAATTTACGATAACTTAGTTACAAAAATGTGTGTCATTCGGCACGATTCAAACTATCAACATTGGGAATGTCACACATTTTCGTAACAAAATTCATCGTAAATAATCAGGTCGGCAGAAATAAATATATATACTTTTCGATTATTAAACAAAATATCTACTGATGTACGAGTATTGGTCAAAAATAATGCTTAAACAAAAAAATTCAAAAAAATTCATATATATATATATATATATATATATATATATATATATATATATAGTTTCGTTGCGGTATTAAAATGGTTTTCATTATATTCCAATCCCTCGCGTGTCTGGGCCAACAACACAATAGGGACGGAATCGACCAAAAGTAAGGAAGTGTTGCTGTACACATTATATACCTATCAAACAGTTGAATTCATGTAGAATAATTTAGAAGTATATCTGATTTGAATATATATCATCTCATAATAAATGCAGTGATAGCATGCATATCAAACGTGAATACCTATGTACATTAGAATGAACTCTTCCTCATTTATAAATAAGAACCGGCAAACTTCCTAGAAGTCAGTTGAGAGGTAGCGTATCCTGACAGTTCGGGTAAATATTTCGATTTGCTGATTAATAACACATTTATTTTGTATATTTGCACTTAATTCAAATACGCTGGTTCAACCTACGTTCGTTTTTTCATGTCTTTTTTTCATGTCTTTTTTTCATGTCTTATTTTCTGGCCCTAACAGGCCAAAATATATGAAGAAAGAAAATTAGAAGAAAAAGAGGTGTTGAATTTTTTAATAAAGTAATACGCTAAATTATATAAAAAACCAAAAATAAAATTCTGCTTCAAATTTTCTGTTTCAAGAAAAATAATTATTTTTGTTTTCTCATTTTTTGCATTATGTCTACGTTGTCTTCATATTTTTCTACCTGACAACGGAATGCAGAACTAATGGGAAAATTTCAAGAATGTTTTTCTTTCATTGCTAATAATGAGAAGGAATTACTCAGCCAATAATATGTATCACCAGGCGAGAAAAGTATTATTTATTATATATATACGGGATGATTATGAAAACTAAAAATAAACGAGATTTGAACGCTAAGGCTGGAAAAATTGTGCTGTTTTACGCACGAGAATGTTGCAATAATGAATATTTAAATGTAATAGACGCAAATCAATCTACTATTATATTCTTTCAAAATAGCTTTTATTAAATCATGATCAAGAATGCTCTACCTCCCCAGATTCGTAGAGGCAAAACATGGCTCATCTTCAGCATGATAGTCTGATGGATCACAACCGTTTCCAGACTGGTCTGAATTTACTTAACCTAAACCTGTTGCCATCCAGAACTGTACTACCTAGTCTTACCAATAGATGAGGGAGAAGAGATAGCTTAATACCTTTTCTAAGTGTACTGAAACGTAACTGAATTAAACCAATTCAAATTCGTCTCATTGATTGCTCAATCCGAGTCTCTATAGTTTATAAATAAATAGATATACATTATTAGATGTTACGAAGTCTTGCAATATTGATTTTTAGCATTAATTTTTTTTATATTTGGCTATTTCCTATAGTGCAAAATTATTTCTTTCTATATATAGTTAATACTGTTTACTAAAAGACTTCTACCAGGCTCATTTTAATATTTTTAAAAGTAAGGCGAATAGGATCGCTTTTTGGATTTTGGATACATCCCGTTTTCATATTTATATACGCTCTTTTTTTTTTTAATCGTATCACCCCGACCAAGGCGGTAACGCCAATGATGTGCAAGGGGCTACGTAATAGTGAAAAGATTGGAAAAGATAAAGCCGGAAACCATATCCTAAATAGGAAACAAGGGATGAGCCTCTTAACCTGTTCAATAGACATGGGTGGAATGTGAACCGGGCGATAGATCGATCTATCTACTCTAATTGAAAAAAAAAAAGTGAGAAGATTTGAAAAGAGAAAGCCGGAAACCACATCCTAAACCGAGAACAAGGGATGAGCCTCTTAACCTGTTCAATTGACGTGGGTGGTCTGTGAACGGCGATAGATAGATCTATCTACTCCAGTTGAAAAAAAAAACACACAAAGAAGATTGGAAAAGAGAAAGCCGGAAACTACATCCTAAACAGGGAACAAGGGATGAGCCTCTTACCTGTTCAATAGACATGGGTGGGGTGTGAACCGGGCGATAGATAGATGCATCTACTCCAATTGATAGATCTATCTACTCCAATTAATAGATCTATCTACTCCAATTACACCCTGATTGAGCACTCTGGAAGAATGGTAAACTTTGAAATACAGCAGCTACCCTGGCATGTACGCATCGCTCATTCACTTATTGGGCATGTATAATGATAATATACATGCGAAAAAGTCTGCCTTCTTCTACCGTGCGCCCATGTCCCAAAAGTAGAATCGCCGACTGATGCCACTGCGGCCGGGTTTCAATCCTGGGTTAAAAGAAATCGGAATCTACTCGTACTGATGAGCTGTGATACAGCAAAACAGATCTGTCTGCAGATGACTATATATATATATATATATATATATATATATATATATATATATATATATATATATATATATATATATATATATGAGAGCATCTGGCAGTCGGAATACCGGAATAAACAACTTTTCTTCTTCCTTTATTTGTCATGTTATTCAGCAGGAGGATATAACGTCTTCGTATCCTTGGTGGCTCTTAGCACAGCTTCTTTTATTACCCCATCCAAATCTCACTCTCCTATCCACATGCTGGAACAATAAATTCTAAAAGTGTTCGATTGCCAATTTTTTTGTTAAATGTTGAAGTAATCATAAATGTCCCGAGAAGAGCGGAGAAACAATCTCAACGGTAAAGTGATGTATTTTGTGTGTTATATATTAAAAAAAGTTGTCATGAAGTACAATTTATTTTGACGGGCTAGTAATCCCATCTCTTCAGGTCAGGATTTCATTCGTATTAAATTTCTCAAATTATGAAAACATTAGGGTCATAAATGTTCGGGAATAGAGAATTCAAGTATTAACCGAGGGGATTAGACGGAACATGTCTTGCCGACTACTGGTTTAACATCTACTTTTATTAATATGACGTATCTTATGAAGACCCGGACATTGACGAATTGGAGAGCGACATGTATCTTAACATACTATACTTACCGTTGAAAAACCCTGCTGTAACTAGTACTGAAAAACGTTGTCCTTAATGCTATCCGAGATCTGTTTTGAGTTATTATTGGTAATGTTTCGCAATGAATAAATAAAAAGACCGCAATTAAATCGAAAGTGTTAACAATTCAAAGGTACCTGCAAACTAACTATGGAAAAAATTTCGGGGCCACCCAGAATTTTCTTAGACCTGAAAGACCATAACAAGTAGACGATAGTTATTCAAAACTAATATTCTAAAACGGAATCTTTCGGGTTTGATAGATTAAAAGTCTATAAACTCATATATGGACAAAATTATTCAGAATCTTCATTGATTTTAAATCAAACAGTGGAATTATTTTGAGGTTTATTTTATTCTCCGCATAGTAACCAATACAGAATTTAATAATTTTGAATTAATAGCTAATAATTCTTAGTTGTTCTGGGGTGAATTTGACTTGTGATTCGTGTGTCAATATAAAATGACATTTTAATTAGAGCCCCGCTTTGAAATAACGATTTATCCTGGAAGCGCTGAATGATATGCTAATTCACATAACGTAAATTTTGTTCCTTTATATAATCAAAAACTTCTTTCATAGAAATCGATACTTGTGTCAAATCTTCTTTTGAATAAACATGACAAAATAGTTTAATTACAGAAGAAATACTTCAAATAAAATTTAAGTTTCTCAGCATTTTATTTGACGCATCGTCTTCTCGCCTTCATAAACGTTATTGTTGTGTGCGTGTGTATTTATGTGTGCCGGTGTGCGTGCGTGTGTGCGCGCGTGCATCTGTGCGAATGCTATTTTGTTCCATCTCTGTGGTCCGTGACCTGTGAGATCACTCAGCACAATACGTCGTGCCTGCGTTGTTTTACGATCCGCAAGAATATCGGTGAAGAAATGTCGATGGTCTTGTTTGCAGATTGTGCCAAGAAGAGAAATTAGCCGAAGTATGACTTCCAGAACGAGAAATAACTTCATGAAATTCCCAAAGTAATCTCCGGATGTAAACAACTTAGAAAATATATTTTCGGTTCTTAGAAAACCTTATGAAAATAATTACCGTATTATTTTGCTATTCTTTACCAGCTCATCTCACATTTTAAAGCAATGATGATGCATTTTGGAAGTTCTTGTTATGTGTTCCAAAAGGTGGTGAATGTCAAAAGGGTGAAACCAATGTAATGTAATCGGCTTATCTTTCAAATTATAATGTTGAAAATATCTATATGTAAATATGTGTTTTAGATATGTATGGAGCATTTTTTGATACAACAGTTTACTAGTGGTTTTTAAATTATACCAATATCTGATTAATAATTACACACACAAATATATATAGCGCAATAGTTTTCAAACAAAAACATACTGGTGTATTTTGATTTCTTAGGAAAACTTCTTAAAATTTGAGAACTTTGTATTTCTTTAAAATAAAGGATAATTTCAGCAAGTAAGCTACAAAGATAATTCTAAGAAAATCCATTCTTGAAGACATATTTTTATTTCTTTTAACATTACAAGAAAGGCATGGCAATAAACGTTGAAGATCCACTCAGAAACTGGCGCATATATTGAGAGGAAATAGCTTGACCATTAAAAGTAACAATTCTACGGATGTAAACATTCTATGTTGAGAGCCAAATAAATACAAAATGTTAAATACTTTAAATCTTAGTTTCTCCAGCATTCACCGATATATACGATTACTGGTGTAGCATAACACGAGAGTGTAGCAGATTTTTAGGTACTTTACGATTTTTATTACGGTTCGTAATAAAATCGTATATTGATATACGATTGAAGAAAAATAAAGGCAACTCCAATTTTTAACCAATAAATAAATATGTAGATTCAAATAAATACAGCATTAAACAAAAGAGCATGTAATAGTGGTATATATAGAGTAAGACGAAAAAGTTGCTCCCCTTTAACAGTTGACATAGTCAATTAAATGAAAAAAAATTTTCATGCGCTGAAAATATTTGTTATAATTTTTAGAAAGACTTTCATGTAAGAATAAATAGCATGTAGAATACAATTAATTTTAATGTAATTGTAAGTAACACAATTTTGGTCAAGATTTCAAAAGTCCAAAAAGTTCTTGGAGAAAATGTTCAGACAGAAAACAAAGTTCTCTGCCTGTGTGTGCGTTAGGGAAGGTTTGAGTAGAGTCTACTGACTAGCATGATGAAAGTCGCCGTGTTTAACGAAGAAGGGTGGATCAAAACACAAGCGCGGTAAAAATAATTTTACATTAAAAATGTATGTGATCGGATAAAAATTAAACATTCACTACAAGCAAAAAGAGCTGCTTCAGAGACGAACGATTAAAAGGCGACTGCGATTCTAAATGACATAGACGGAATGGGGATAAGAAAAACATAGCAACCGCTATAATGCCCACTGTAGATTAAAAAAATGGGAAAATATTTTTTTTAGTATGTACAATACTGCTTGAATCTGGAAGGCCAGTGGACCATCCATCATTTTTCTCCTAATTTGTTGATTTGGTGTTGAAGAATTATGCTGAGAACTACTAGTTTTTATTTGTGATGATGCAGATGATGATGATGGATTTGAATTAGCATTAATCTCAATGTGCGCTGCTTTAAGACGATCGATCGAGATGTTTGCTTCACAGGTATTGAGTTGGACGTTAAAAGATTTGGTATGTCGAGACAGAACTCGAAATGAACCTGAGTAGTTGTGTGCCAATGACTTCATGGTGAAGCCTGTCTTACAAAAACAGAATCATAAGTATTTAGAGAACTATGACTTAGAAAACAACGATTCTGTAAACGTAAGTCGTATAAAAATCAGCGCATTCAGATAATTCAAAATATAATGTTAAGTAATATTGACAGTATTTTAAATACCAAATGCAATTTGAAGTTATTCATTAACAGAGAAAATAATCAGTGAGATCCTGTAGTCTCAACAGTACATAGTCTTGCTGCAAACTGAACCTTTAAAAAACAAAACACTAATATTTATTTCATGTTACTGTAAATTTTGTGCAATCCATAACAGTATTTTGTAACGACTATCGCAGAAGAGAAGAAGAAGAATCCTAGATATTGACCGTGAATTGCAAGGATAAACCAGTTGTTGTTTTACTAATCTTAAATTCTAATGTTAGATCAAAGCTAATGAAGCTCAATATTGAGACTAGCTATGTGTTTTCTGGATGGAGATATTTCTTTATACAAGCTATACATAAAGTAAAATATTTTGCTCACACACTGATATGCGAGAAAATTTTAGTGATTTTCTGCTGTAGGTAAAAATCTTCACCTAATGACGAATAGTTAGAATATGGTAGATAGAATATTAGCGATTCATGGAATTAAAACCAAAACCTTTAAGAAGCGAAGTGAAGTGAATAATATACAGTTATTTTTCATAGAATCTGATAGAGGAAAAAAGACCATAATAATTCAGGATTTTATGATATAATCGTTTTTGGTTTTAGCACATCACTAAAGTAGGTTCGTTATTGACGTAAATACCTATGAGAGCGTATTAATCAAATCAGGTATTATTTGAAATCTCTGCACATTGTACACATTTAAATTGTAAAAAAGAATTTAGAATGCGATATCAAAAGTTTATGCATGTTTTCAATTATATAAGTATTAAACAGTATTAACGAGCTATATAATGTTTCAATATTAACAAAAAACAATAATAATAATATCATTATCGTCAACAATAAGAATAATATACAATATCGCAGAAAACAACAAAGATAAAAACAATAACGAATAAAAAATAGGAGATACTAATAATAAAGTAGTTATAACTGCATTACATGAAGCGTTACTCAAACATCAAAAAAACATCACACGCCAAACATATGACATTTGGCTAGAAAAAGTTGTTCAAACAAATAGAAACTATATTGACGAAAATAAATTAGCCAATGTATGAAGATACATCATGCGAAATAACCGATTGACAGAGGCTGAAATTAATGAGATAAAAGAATCGCAAAAAGAACAGAGGAATCAACAAATTACAAAATGTAACCAGAATAAACACAGTAACAACATTAAACAAGCCACAGGTCATAATGTAGAAACCGTAATACACACAAAACACTGTGAAGATAATGCTCTAAGTTTAGATGTGCTGGAAAGATGTGATCTGAGTCAGTTATAAGACGACAATAAAACGAGTTCAAAACACATTGAACAGAACTATTTTACAGAAAACAACAACAGTATACATGAAGCCAAGGAAGAAATCAAGAATCATATAAATCACATACAAAGTATTGCAATGGATGAACGAGAACAGCTCCCAAAATAACAACTAAAAAAGCATAACCTTTAAAAAATTAAGCTCTACAATGCAACACTCAAATTAATTTTGGATGAAGAAGACACTCATATAAATCTCAATGAAGCAATATATGCATCAGCAATAGCGGCAACAAAAAAATTGAACATCAAATTAAAAACAAGTCAGTCACGCAGATATGAAGATCCACACTGGAAAAAAAAGTTTACATAAAGAAATCAAACAACTTAGAAATGAACTATCGGTACTTGATGAACTGACAAGAGGACTAAATGTAAGAAGTTGAAAAGGCAGGAGAGTCGAAAGAAAATACAATATTTGAAATATAAATGAAGTCCTATCGACTAAGGAAAAAATAAAGAAAACAATACAACTGAATATGTTACGGAAATCAACGAATTTTGATTTTCAGTATCATGTTTACATTTGTTGACATTACGATACATTTCAGAGCAGATATGTTTGTTTACAATAGATCGAAGATTGTGTTATATAGGCTTGATAACAACCTCGTTTAAACTGGAGGCTGTTCGTGGTCGAGAGGTCTAAGACGTTACCATATCAAATGGTAGCTTCCACTAGAGAGGGGTCGCAGGTTCGAATCCTGCCGAATGGCACACATTTTCGTAATAAAGATTTATCGTAAATAATCAGGCCGGTAGAAATAAATATATAATACTGTTTCATTAAAAACAGAATATCTACTTAAATACGAGTATCGATAAAAAATAATGTGCAAACAATTCATTTCAAATTGTCGGTTGCTTATATAATCAAATTTCAACAGAAGCACAATCAAACTAAGTTTTAGTTGCACAAAAAATTACACGCCAGAAAATTAAATAGCATTGTACAAAACAAAACCTCTAAAAAGTAATACGACTCTAGGAACAAAATAAATCTCCGCTTTCTCTGCAACACGAAAGAAATAATTTACAAGGCACGAGTACATGACACAAATGGCCAGAATAATATATATTTGGGCACAACCAAACTCACTTTTAAGACAATATGGTTCAATCACAGGTCTACATTCAAAATAGAAAAATTAAAAAACAAAAAAAACATTGTCTAGCTACGTGGGGAAATTACAGTCAAAATATGGAAAAGATTCAGACATAAGGTGAAGCATTTAAAAACAGCCAATCCTTATAATGGAAGAAAAAAAATAGAAATCATGATATTCCAAATAAAAACGAACTGTTAAATGAAAGAACGGAAATTGTGACTAAATACATCCACACCAAATACATCTTATGTTCCTACAATCATGGATAAAAACGTCATAATACGTTTTAATTAAAATAACGCATTCATAAATTTCCTGACACCTGAACGTTCAAATAAAAGTCTGTTACGAGAGCGTTCTTAAAAAGAAAAACGTTAAACAGTAAAATCAGTTATTAAAAATTGCCTGAAGACACCACTCATGGTATAACCATGGGTAGAGAAATAACGCGTTCAAAAATGGAAAATATTCAAAAATTCTACAATATAAAATTGTATTGAATAATTTTTAATACAAATGTGTACTGGTCTAACCTTATTATGACCAAAACTAAGTATTATACAATCAATGAATTTATATATATATATATATATATATATATATATATATATATATATATATATATATGTATATGAAATTTTATCCTTTTAAAAAATATTTACCTAATACGTAGACCAATAGCAAAATAACGTAGAAGATTACAATTTGGAATATATTTGCGCTAACTGTCGAAGCTCAGGTCAATCTTGTGGCTAGAGTGTAGACCACCTAATTAGTCTAAGGCTGATCTGTCAGCAGTCAAAATGAGTTTGCTACGCTGGAGAACGCTGGCGTGTCGATTTTAACTGGTCGCTCGTTTGCTTTCTGCGCTGGTCTAACTAGATTCTACATAGAAAGTCGCTGTATTTCTGCATATCGCTCTAAATAGACATTTTTGCCCTGTAAACTGCAGCTGCAATTCGAAAGAAAACCTGATTATTGTACTGGAAAGAAATATTAAGTTAGCAGTGCTAGTTGCCAGAGTGTCATGCAGTTTAGAAGCTGTTGTAGTGATCGGAGGCATCACTCAGCATGATAATGACTGGAGAATTCGTGGTAGTGGTCGGAGGTGTCGGACAGTGTGCTAGCGGTGTTAGTAATCGGAGTCGATATGAAGCGTGATTATGGTCGGAGGTATTGTGCAACGTGGTAGTATCTGGAAACGTCGGCATCTGTAAGGTTGATGTGTCAGCATCAGATTCCTAGTCCTTCTTCTCCTAGCTCGGATCAGCCGCTTTTATTCGACCCTGTGTACGTCACAGCTTTTATGAGCCTCGTTTTAGTTTTGCTGAGTTATAGCCACGTGATATAACCACCAGAGATATCATATTGAATAGCCTATGACTACTATATACTGAATAATACGAAGAAACCATGATCTTAAACAGGAAAGAGGGGATAAACTTCCACTTCGTTTAAAATATCGAGAGGTTTATAAACTTGACATATATTGAATTCGCCACATATTTCGAGAGCCATCGACGCCATTCAGATGTGAATTGCATGTAATTCAAACTTAGAATATTTTGTCATCGTGGTGAATAATTTTGTAGATCGTGCTACACTTACAAGAGATAGCCATACATTTTCTGTAAACTTGATTCACACCACATCTGATTTATCCATGGCAACGGAACCTAATTTTCCCTGACGTTTATTCCCTAGATGAAACAATATAGATTGAACGAAAAAAAAAAACGACAGAAATTAGCACCTTATTTACCGATTTCATTCACATCATTTTTATTACTCTGCTTAGAGATTTATAAAAAAAATGTTTGTGTTGTTTTCTGTCTGGGATTGTATGTCCCTACTTGTGTTTTTCTATTGTTTCCGTTATCTCAGTATCATCACGATGTCAAGTAACTGAAAACCACTTGCTTCCAGCTAGCACACAATCAATCCATTTCCAATTGCATCATTTCTCCCATTATCGAAAATTCACCTGTTGTTTAACACTTTTGTTTTTGCCTCAGGGCAATCGGTTAATTAACATTATTGTTAAAACTCAATCTTTTCCATCTCGTCTGTAATTAAAATTCACGTAGCCTCAAATTGATTGTTCTTTGTCAGGGAATTAGAAAAACCTGAAGAATAGAGAAGCGCTTGAAATCAAAAATTCAATTTCTGGAGAAGGCCCGAATATTACTACTAAAGTTAACATACCTATGGTCACATTTTATAGTATATGAGATAAATATAGGTTTATGCTACACGCTTTCATATTGTAACCAAGTAAGAGCAATAGACGCTGTGTATATAATATGCGTCGTTTTTCGTTCTCATGATTAATATTGTAATCGTTGTTATGATTAATATTGTAATCAATAAAATAGTTGCAGGAAACGAAAACTGGTTCTATGAAAGTCAGATTAATAGTTCATGGGCAGAACAAGATACACCCAGAGATTGTTATTAAATCATATTTGCTTTTCAGCTTAGACTCGCTTTTAAATTCACATATTTCTTCAATTAATGCTGAATTACTTAAATCGCATTGGCAAATTTTTCTTCTTCAAGTGTAGTGTACTTTCAGGAAGTAGGCGATCACGGAGTTTCACTGTCTCTTTTCGCTTTCACTATTTCTTTTCTCTTGTTATCTCTTCTAAACCCCAGTACGCCATGCATTTACCCGGATCTAACAAGTCTCGCGCTGCTGTCCCCTGTCAATCCTTCTATTATACGACCTCTCACTATTAAGTTATCCAGGTCCTCATTATTTGATACGTGTCAGAGGAACATTATTTTTCTCTTTCTGATATTATGTAACCATTTTTTCCTGTTTGCGTCCTTTTCTAACATCTCATCATTGCATACGTACTCCGTCCATGGAATTTTCATCATCTTTCTGGAAAAAAACATATTTCTATATACAGTAGCCCCTCCTTCAACTTTGACCGTCCAGCATACACTTACGTACAGAAAGACAGAGATCACATAGCAATTAAGCAATATTTGGCATTAAGTTTACTTTTTCTTGGTTAAAAGGACCATTAACACCATATATGACGTCATCCAACTGAGGAATAGATAATAGACACATGGCTTCAAATCAGGAGATTAAGAATGGTGGTGATTTTCAAATTTGCGCTTAGATGCAGTACAAGGCATCCATTTTAGATATAATTAAACATGCTAACTATTACACCACACCGAGTCGCAAAAAGAGGGTGATCAATTATTTTAAGAAAACAACCACTCAAAGTAGCCATTGAAACCAATTCTGGATAATTTTCATGATGAAACAATATATTTTTCATCAAATTTCCTTGGCTGTATATCTTGATAACCTTTCATAACAACCTCACGAAGACGGCATAATATTTTACATTGATAGTGTAGAATTTTAAAATAAAGTAATTTTTCAATCGACAACGCTGAATAATGCATTTCATCAACAGAGTCTAATTACTTTTTTCTAGCTCATTATTTCTAGGAAGAAGTCTAAGGAAGATTGTATAACAACAGCTTGCTCGCTCCTTGATTTACTATTTCGCCACGTGCAAGTAGTCCAATGACGGAATCTGGTTACGAGATCCGACTTGACTATTTTTACACCATTCTCCATGTATATTTTTGTTTATAACGAAAAGTTAAACAAATTGATTAATTACTATCCGAATTCAGTAACATTTTGTATAGTACGAAGGGGGATTTTTCTTTTAAAAATATGTTCTGTTACTGAACTTTGTAATTGTACCATTTGAAACTTAACTTCTGAGAACTTTTGAGTTTGAGTTTGAGTTTTGTTGACATGCATATCCACCTGTGTAGGTTATTTAATGCCAAATAAGTAGAGTTTTAAAGCACCTTTTAATGTTCGATTATAGTGAGATTGTTGATTTAATCAGATTTTAACGAAAAATGTTTTTATTACATTTTTTTTAATAAAATGAAAATGTTATCCTAGTTTTGTATTAAAAAATATTTTTCTGAGAATATGTTTCCTTCAAATATGTTTTATGGTAATAATTTCTTCTTCAAAATATGTATTTACCTTCAAAAAATTTAAAAATATGTTTTACCTTCAGAAAATATTTTTTCTATAAAAATCTATTTATTTATATACTTCTATTAAAGTGTATATTTATACAATCATAGTTATTTGATCCCACTTTGGGGATTAACTCTTTGCCCATTGCTGGGATACTAACAGGTGCTACCAGGAATTAAGAGGTGGATCCATGCTTCTCCCAATCTCCCAATCGGAGGCCTTGCTACCCGATGCAGTTTACCGCCGTTCCCAAGAACTTGGGAACTTTTGGGAAAAAAAACGTCAAAATACAGTTGAGATGTACAAGTTATGTCATACGTTTCTGAATTATTTATATTTTAATCTACTCTAACCATTTACGACACGACTATAGTATACAATGTCCGGTAGGATACAACACCGCATGTTTAAAGATAATATTATAATTATCATGTCCTCGCTAAGACTAACAAACTTCAATCGCGCGAATCCATTTTTAGCCATCGATCGGAGAAAACTAACGCGTTAGATATTTATAAGCGTGTTTGATGCATTGCCTGGCAATCTCTGCATTCTGGATCTTTAAAGGTTATTTGAGAACATTACTCTAGGCTTCAGGATAATTTTTTGGTTTTGCATGTAACTGGGTTGTGAGGAACCACTCCAACTACAACTTCTCTATGCCTAATTTCGTTCACTGCTATCCTAAATATGTTACAATTAATAATTAGGTATTTGAAATATTCAGTATTTATTAATTTATTATTCTGATCTCTTATGGTGGATTCTTGTCCTGTCAACATTATTTGCAGTCCAATTCCATATCATCATATTTCTGCTTAAGAGTCTACTTATTTCTTAAGTTACCCCTTGAAAAATATTCTAACAAATGCTGATACTGTGCTTAACATCATTCAAATATTACATATTAAATTCACTATCAACATTCTATCAATTCTATAAACTGTTGCAATTATTTAAAGAATTAATTTGCTTTTTATACTTATCATAGATAAAGTGTCGGTGGAAAATTGATTTGCCTTCTAAGATAATGTTTAATGTCAGCAGACAGAAAATGTAAGCTCTAATCAAAAGCTTTCAAATGTAGAATTATTTAAAAAATAAAATTTAGCAAAAATTAATCCATTTAATTTTTACATCAGTTGATTTTGAAAAGTATCATTTACATTTTACAATAAGCTTTTAAAGTAAACCCTATTTTTTATACCACGGAAAAGTTTCCTGTGTGCGAGTTAAATTACTACTTTGATAATTAAAATTTGAGGTTCATTTTTTTTCATATCGTCATTGTCAATAGCAATATTTCTGGTTCTATTTATTTTATTTTGCTTTACATCATATCAATCACATTATGACCAGCGAGTGTTCTGCATGTCTTTTTCAGAAGTATATGTATTGCCTGCATAAAAATGTGAACTCTCGTTAACTATATATTATCCATTTTTCTGGCATAAAATATTGTGTTTGCTTGAAGCATTCATTATACTCTTGTTAATTCTAGTTATCTTCTATCCAAAAACGAATTTTTTTTTCAAAAAATTACTTCTAATATTTTTTCAAAAATATATTTCTGGCAATTGATTTTTTAAAAACATATTTCTAGCAATGTTTTTCAAAAATGTATTGCTGGTAATACGTTTTTCAAGAGTTTGTGTTTCTAATTCTTTTTCCATTGTTAATAATAATTTTTCTTTTCGAAGTGTATTGATGCTGGGTGAAATCTGTCGCTTTACTCTGAATGAGCTAGTGTTCTGTTAATTACTGTTTAAAAGTTTAGTTTATGATTCAAAAACTTTGTAAATTTTCAATAACATTATATTATCCAGTTTTATTCAATTATATATAGCTTTTTTCTTAAAAATAATTACAATTGTTTGAATAATTGCGATTTTTTATCTGAAAAAAGAAATTGTGAAAGAATTGTATTATACTGAATATGAAGTTTAAACTTTCTGTGTTAAAATATTTATAGTTATCCTAAATATATATTAAAGAATAAAAGAAATAACATATGTTAGACCTTAACACAAACACATCTTATCTCAGGAGATAAATTACATTATTCTCAACGTACTTATTACTTTTTCCTATAACAATGTTAGAGTCAATTTACATCAGATAGCGTCATACTTGTGAAATGTTTTCCTGCTGAACATTCCAATTTACATCCTAATTAGGAAGACAAAAAATAGTGTTCGTTTCACTATTGCTCACATTTTTCGGATTATTGTCCTCATTTCTATAATCATTATTAGGACATCTCCGCCGTTGTAAGCTCTGGCCATCTTCATGTGCTAGAAATATTGTATCAAGGCATTTATTACGATCACTATGATGTATCATTCTTATTCTATCTGCGAGGCTACTTTTGGTAGCTATTTATTTTTCTCCCTTTAACTAAATCACTAAGTTAATATTTCACCACTGCTGTAGCCGGGTATTGAACTGACAACCATTTGGCTAAAATCACTGGAAATAATTAACATCTATAACCACTGGTAAATGTGTACTTGATGTTCTTAGCATATGATGAAGGCTTGAGTGTACAACAGCAATGAAGTGAAAACAGTAGTCCGAAAAATGTAGAGTAAATACTACCGCATCTCAGTATAGACAAACAAGAGTTCGTTTTATTTAACAACAACAACAACAACAACAACAACAACAACAACAACAACAACAATAATAATAATAATAATATAGATAGTGTACAATGTATCACCCGTCAACAACAATTTCAATGTATGTCGATATGGAAAAAACCTTTACCTCAATCATATAAATGGAACATATAAGTCTGGTGAAATAAATATCCAAAGCGGTATATTTCAAGGTGAGTCATTGTCTCCTTTACTATTTTTCATATCATTAATAGCATTAACCAGTCTTCGTGGCAAGACAGAATGGTGTTATAATATAGCCCAAAAGAACATTAGCCATCTATTTTACGTGGATGACTTATAGTTGTATGCTAAGAATGATAATGAGCTGGAAAGTCCTCTGGAAACTGTAAAATGTTTCAGTGGATACATTGGAATGAAATTAAATTTGAATGAATGTGCTAAAGCCTGCTGTAACAATAAAGAAATTCAAGCCAGGAGAACTGAACTGGAAACGACATCAGAGGAATGGATTCTATTCACAAGAATCCATATAAACAAGAAAGCTTCTTTATAAGCATAAAATGTATCATCCAAATTCTAATGTAGACCGTCTATACATACCCGTAAAGAAGGTGGAAGATGTCTTATTCAGCTAAAATTGCCATACAAGACAGCAACAACTGGTTTAATAACATGCATAGAGACAACAATGGACTGCAGGATACAATTAATTAAACGTCATAAAAACAGAAAAAAGTATTCAATAATGAAAGAGGGCAGTAAATACAAACAAGATTTAAATTTAGTAGATTATATAGAAAAGTAAAACAGACGCCAAGAACCAACTATTGCGGCAAAGAATATGAAAAAAAAGCCAAAGATAAAGCTCTTAAACAGATGAAACAACCCTGGCAACACAAACCATTGCACTGCAAATATCCAGAAGGTGCAAATAATTCAATGTTGTTAAAGTTAATATTCTTCGTTGGTTACGTGCATCTGGATTAAAGTCTGAAAATGAATGTTTTATTCTTGCAGCGCAACACCAACATCTTTTCACTTTCAGGCAAATATTATACATAACAATGTTGATTCAGAATGCAGGTTCTGTGATAAATACCAAGAAACAATACACCATCTAATCTCAGGATGTTATGTACTTGCCCTAAATTAATATAAATATCGTCACGATAGTGTGGGACAATATTTGCATTGGATAATGTGTAAACACTATAGAAAATATGTACACAAACAATGGTATGACATCACTCAGCACAATTCTATGGGATTACATCAAACAGAAAATTGAAGCAAATAGGCCCGACATTATTGTTAAAAACCAAAAAGAAAAAAATCTGCTTATTAATTGATATGGCTTCTCCAGCGGATTGTAACATCGCAACCATGGAATTCGAAAAACTGTCAAAATATTAAGACCTGGAAATTGAAATAGAAAAAATTTGGAGATTGAAAATAAGAATACTGCCATTGATAGTAGGTGCACTTGGAATGATAAAAAATGGAACAAAACAACACATTGAAAGAATCCATGGAAACTCTAGCTTAAGTGATATACACAAAATTGTCTTGTTAAATACAGCCCGCAAACTAAGAAGCCATAACAACAAACCATGACCTGCTTTAGACTTCCCAGAGACTTGGTAAGTAGTGCGACAGCAGCGGAATTGAAATATGATGAAAAATGACAACATATTAGTAACTGTATAAATATTATCATTTGTAGAGAATTCTCAATAAAAAACATCTATATTTAAATACTGTTCACTGTTTTGAAAGTCTGAGGAACAGAATGAAAATTATTATATAATGACAACATTCTCTATTTTAATAGTCGATTTTCTGACATATCACTTGGAATGTGACCATATATATGAGAAGAAGTATTGTAATTATTTACATTGTTTGGGCTATATCCCCATCAATTTTGTTTTATTCACGATGATTTATATGTTGTGCATTCCGACTTTCGTCAGTTCATTAGAATGTTAAGCTTTCTAAAAGTTACTTAAAATTGGAACCGAACACTTTTTTGTCACTGGGGTGTATATATATGGACTGCTCCAAAGTCTACAAATAATACTTCCTACAGAGACCGGTAGTTGTCTGTTGTTGTTAGAGTTGCTGAGACTCTTCAACTATAACACTGTCAGCGCTCTGCCTTCGGGTAGAGGGCGCTCTCTGCTTCCGAGCAGAGAGCAATAACCCAGTCGTGGTTCCGCCGAAGGTTAGAAGCACGACTGGGCAAAAATAGACGGACATTTTTTGGCCGGGCCATATAGCCCGGAAATCCCAGTCAAAACTGACCATGTGTCATATGTTGCCCTTACTGGGAGGGACAACTAAATATAGTTGTTGTTAGAGTTGCTGAGACTCTTCAACTATAACACTGTCAGCTCTCTGCCTTCGGGTGGAGGTCGCTCTCTGCTTCCGAGCAGAGAGCAATAACCCAGTCGTGGTTCCGCCGAAGGGTAGAAGCACGACTGGGGAAAAATTGACAGGTATTTTTTGACCGGGCCATATAGCCCGGAAATCCCAGTCATAACTGACCACGTGTCACATGTTTCCCGTGCTGGGAGGGACAACTAAATATAGTTGTTAGAGTTGCTGTTTGCCAGAGCAGTTGAACCGCCGCTCGTTGGTCAGCAAGAATGAAGACTATTACCTGGACTTACTTCTTTAATTATATTTGACTCCTACTAACAATGATTACTGAATATGCTAACCGTGTACAGGTTGTATATCTTTTATTTAATATACTTACATGTTTCCTCTCATATTTGTTTTTGTTATCATTACCATTTTGTTATCATTACCATTTTGTGGTATTCTAAACAAGAATTCACAACAATTTGGCGACGAAGATTCGAAGACGTTCACGCGGATAGAAAAAAATTCACGTCAGTCGCCATACAAGCATTTGGCGAAGAAAGATTCGTACCGTTTCACGCGGAGAAAAAGTAAATTTTCGCTAAAAAACAATCTGATGACGAGCATTCTAACAAGTGCACATGGAAGAAAAAAAGACGTTTTCACATCCGTCGTTATGAGCAAATTGGTGACAAAAAAGAACGAAAAAAATGGAGCACTCGAAATTATAACGAGAACTGAAGACAGACAATATCAGATAGAAATAAAACTGATGGAAATGCAAAAGGCTAACGAAATAAGATAAATAGAAATGCAAAAGGCTAACGAAATAAGATAAGTAGAAATGCAAAATGCTAACGAAGAAAGACAAACAGAAAAACAAGGAGACACAAAGAGATGCAAATTGAAGAAAGACAAATTGACATGCAATAGGTAAACAAGGAAAGAAAAACATAACTGCAAGAACTGTTTTTAAAATTAACAAGCACAGTGCTGGATAGGAACACCGAGAAGGAAAATAAGCCTTTGTGGAACGTAATTGAAATTTTTAAATACGCAGTTGAGGAATATAAAAATGTCAGAGAATATTACTGGCGATACGAATATATTATTAATCTCGACTGTCAGCACTGAGTGAGAAGAAAAATTTAAGACTTCTACTCAGAAATTAATGCACGGACGAACACACCAACTTCCTAGACTATATTCTCCTTAAAAAAAACGAATGATATAACTTTCGATCAGGCATTGACAGGCCTCACAGACCTATTTAGCCCAAACATCTCGTTGTTACATAAAAGGTGGAAATGCCTCAGAAAAGACGCAAACGATTATTCTACTTTTGAAGCTATCGTCAATAAACACCGTGACGATTTTAAATTGTAGGAACTTACCCCAGACAAATTCAAGTGTCTCATATTTGCTTCTAAAGACTGCGAAATGAGGAAACGCATGCTGACCAAACTGCAAAACGAGTCATATCTAACATTACAAACATTGTCAGAAGATTGCCAGAAATGCCTCAGCATAAATAAAGTTAGCAAAGACATTGTAGAGTCAAGAGTAGTGTACATTCGATAGGTAAAAAAAAGTACTCTACCATCCTCAAAACAAAACAAAATTATAATGCCAAAGAGAAAATATACAGAACTACGTTTGACAAGAATCCAGTGAAAACAAGCCCCACCTTCTGCATGTTACAGATGTGACGGATGGCATTGGCGTAAAGTTTGCTTTTACAAATATAAAAATTGCCGAAAATGTGGTAAGATGGGCCACAGAGCACCGGCATGTAGAAATAAAAATAAACCTAATAGAGTAAGATCTTTTAGAATGGAAAACAATAATGCAAACAACGGAATAGACGTTGAAATGGACATTCTGAATAATAAAGTAAAATTGCTACTGGACTTGGGATCAGACATTTCATTAAAAAAACAACAAACATGTCGGAAGTTAAATAGGCTGAAAACGTTACGCACTCAAAAAATCGAAAAATCAATAACAGGAAAAAGAATCAAAATTTAAATGAAAACTAAAAAAACTACATATCTACGTAACAAAAAACACACACAACCTGGAAGGAACGGATTGGATGCAGAAATTTAATATATAAGATTTACCCATTAATGCTTGTTGCAAAAAATAAAAAGCATAAAAAGATGTATTATCAAACAGTAAAAAAATTTACAACAGAAATCGCGCATAAGAAATCTGTTTTTATTACATCGATATTTACGGGAAAAAAAAACTTGCGAAAAAGTGGCACACATAAACCAAAGGAATAAAGAGATAAGCTCGTTATTTAAAAAAAAAAAAAGATTGGAATAAAAAAGAAATATTTTGAAAACCGAAATATAAATGCTAGCTCCCACCAAAAGCAGCTAAGGAGGGGGTGTTGGGGTGCCATCTTTTTTTCCACACTCATTAGAGTCTTCCAAAGTATACAAATTATCCTGCCTACAGAGAAGTGTAGTCGTCTGTTGGTTGTTGTTGTTGTTGTTGTTGTTGTTTTAAGAGTTGGTGATTGTCAGAGCAGTTGAATCACCGCTCGTTGGTCAGCAAGAATATATACTATTACCCGGACTTACTTCATGTATATATTTGAAACCTACTAACAAGTTTTCCTAAATCTACTAACCGTGTACAGGTTGTATATCTTTTATTCAATATTCTTCATTTTTCCTCTCATATCTGTTTTTGTTATTATTATATTGTGTTGTTTTCTAAACAAGAATCAGCAACAATATATATATATATGTATGTGTGTTTGTTTGTGTTTATATATATATATATATGTAATATTTATTCAGAAATTATAACAATGTCAATACAAAAGTAGCTATTTTGTAGTGATATTATAACATATCCATGTTATAATTCCTGAATGAACATTATTAGCTCTACTTTGAATTGAGCACTTTTTTGGAATAGTGTTCTTTGGATAAGGACTTTTTTCCAGCCATACGTTCCCTATACTCGGTCATCTCTAGCTCTCTCTATCTCTATCGCTCTCTCACTATCTCGATCTCTCTTTCTCTCTCTATATATATCTATATATATCTCTCTATATCTCTCTCTCTCTCTCTAT
Source organism: Ascarosepion bandense (assembly GCA_037127315.1). Lineage (NCBI taxonomy): Eukaryota > Metazoa > Mollusca > Cephalopoda > Sepiida > Sepiidae > Ascarosepion > Ascarosepion bandense. The sequence goes on along the minus strand of JBBBDQ010000980.1, from coordinate 2,076,456 downwards.
ATATATATATATATATATATATCTTTCTCTATCTCTCTCTCTCTCTATCTCTCTCTCTCTCTCTATATATATATATATATATATATATAATTGTGTGTATGTGTGTGATGTAAATTTGCATCTTCATTTTCTGAGTATATGTTTGAAAGTGAAGACAATATCATGACATCTATTATCGTTCATATTTTTTCTTTTCTTTCATTCAAAACGTATATTTAATTAGATATGTCTTAATTAAAATTTGTTAACAGAAACAAATTCAGTACCCACTTGAGTGTTGAGCTGATTTCATGGTAACTGAGGTATGCTATATAAATCTATGTTTTCAATATATGTTTTATTTAAAATAATATTTTTCACAATCCAATGTATGTTTTGTGCAAGTAGGTCGGGTATTTTACTATGTGAGAATAAACATATTTTCATATGCGATACCCCACAATACATTCATTAACTCCTTTCAAGGTGCCTTTTCCATGAGTGTAAATTTATCTATCAGCAAGTAAAGAATAATTTTACAGAAAAAGAAATCATATACATATCAGTAAGTTATAACTTCACTGCAGGGGATAGAGATTCTATTCTTCTAGTTAATGATTTTCATGTCGAAAACAACATGAAGTTTCAATATTTAGAAATCAAGAATTACAAATGTTTTCATTTCTCTATTTTTACATGTGATAGATATTTTCAATATTTTTTGGCAATCATATAACCCCAAGCAAGATTGTAAATTCACCGTGTTAAAGCCAATTCACACACAAACACTAGTTCTAGGAGGGTCATAAAATTAAGCAACGACGAGTCAGTACCTAGATGTTTGCAAAGATAGGTTGCATTTTTGTTTTGTTTTTTAGCTCCATCAGTCAGTTAAGTGCCATACATAATACATGATTTGGCAGATGGATGCTATCGTCAACCAAGGCTATAAATCCCAACGTGTAATGCTATTTCATTCATATCTAGAGGAAGAAACGATGATTTAAACTTTTTCTAAAGACATTTGCAACGAATTCAACTAGAATTTGAACTCGGATCTCTGCTTTCTCTTTCGATATCAATGCTAGTTGAAACCATTGAACCACAACGTACAATCAATGCCAAGATCATAATACCTTGTATGCAATTCTACTTTTTAAGATAATAGTTATTTAATGATACATGTTTTACTAATTAAACCGGAGTTAGATCAGAAGAGGTAGATTCATACCTTTCTCAATTTAAACTGGAGTTGTAACTCGGCTCTTCGATTCGTTTATGTGACATGACCCTTCAAGATGTAGGTTATTATTACCTTCCACGTCTCTCTATCTCTAGTAGCTCTTAGCACGATTTCATCTGTTACGCCTACCAAAACCCTAACTGTCATCCTCTTGCTAAAGTCCTTCAACCATTTTATCTGTTACTTTCTCTGTCTCTCTTTCCCTCTCTCTGACATGTGTGTATCATATTCACTTAGTCTTCATTCCTCGTTACATGTCAGAAGTATATCAGCTATCTCTTGCTGATATTTAGTATTAATTTCCTTTTCGTTTCTATCCTTTCTAGACCTTCATCATGGCTCACGTGGTGCTCGATCCATGGTATCCGCAGCATCCTTCTTTAGAAACATATTTCAGTTCATTCAAGATTTTCTTTCATCTTTGATATTGTCAAGCATTTACTACCAGATTGAAGAAACGACATTACATAGCAATCTCGTAATCTCTTCCCTGTTTCTAGCAAATTATTCTTGTCTCTTAATACTTTTCACGGGATCTGGAATGCGTCCTTGACCATTCCAATTCGCCTTCGGATCTCAGTGTTGAACGTTCTGTCTTCCGTTAGAACACTTCCCAAGTACTTAAATTTTTATACTTGCTTGATTTTAGCATCCCAAACCTCCCTTTCCTGATGAACATTCGGTGTTCTCCGATTAACAATTTCAATCAATCTTCCATTATGGCACCCATATTTCCAAGATTACAAAAGTATGGTATTCACAGTCTGTTCTTCAACTAAGGATTAAACAGACTCAATGTTGCTTAAAGAGCTTGTATTCCCGCTCAGTCACCCATCTAGGCACTAACAAACCACGACGTTGCTAATCTTCATTGAACGTATAGGAAACAGTTTCAACATGATGTGGATGTAAGCCATTTATATTTGAGCATAACGTCATTGTTTGTTCTTCGAGTTCCATTTTATGTTTGTTTGAGTTAAAAATTCATACTGTTTCTGCTATTTCATAAAGAAACATACACACACATACACACACACACACACACACACACATACATATATATATATATATATATATATATATATATATATATGATTCAATGATGAAATATTTGCCTTTTTTTTTCACTCATTCACCTCGTTTATTATTGTAGATTGCACAGTACAGTAGGTTCAGTTGGACACCGTCTCTCAAACATTAAGCTCTATGGCGAACTTAACTCTTTCAAAAGTTTGGAAACAACATGCTGTATTACTTGGCATTCGCACCAAATGCTTCCACATTAATATGTTGGTGTTTTTGTGCAAGTCTGAAGATATTGCAGAGAAAAAAGGAAAAAATTCACGAGTCTAATGGTGATTGCAAGGATATTTGGCTTGGTCACTAGTGATGCGGACGTTATGCTCCAATTAATCTCCCCAAGTGGCTACAGTTTCAACACGGAGGCCTACATCAATTGCTTTAAAGAGTAATGCTGCCTTGCGTTAAGTGGATAGTGGCTGGTAAACTCTTTTTCTAGCAACGAGACTTTGCTCAGTGTCACACAAAAAGAAAGACCCAGTCATGGCTGTTCGACAATTTCTGAGACTATATCACAAATGGAATGTGGCCACCCAACTCCCAAGACAGTAACACACTGCATTATTATGATTGAGGCGCATTTCTGTGAGAGACCAACAAAACCCTCAGTAACATCTATGATAAACGGAAGACATGGATCACGGCAAAATACAACAATTAGGCGACCGTCTAGAATAGTTGCACTGTATTTCGAAGTCACCTGGAAGCTGTTGTTAAAACCAATGCTATTTTACTGAATAAATGTACTGTTTAGTATTTCTAGTTATTCTTGTGTAATTTTGGTAAAAATGATATCTCTCTTTAATAATGTTCACTTTAAATTTTTTCCATATTCTATCACTCTCAGTAACTCTATTGCGTCTTAGTGTCTTCATTCTCTTGCTTTGAATGAAAGGGTAAAACACAGGTTTCAATTTCCATATATATATATATATATATATATATATAGCTCAGGATTTACTTCTTCCTTGGTGTTAAATTAAAACACAATCTTAGATCCACTTTTGCTTACGACCCTCAAGCCGTGCAGCCATTTTCCATCATTTTTCATACCATCGATTTATGCAAGTTACAATCTCTCTCTCTCTCTCTTTTTATTTCTATCTTTTCTATCTCTCTCTCTCTCTCTCTTCCTCTACGTTTTCTAGCTCTGCCAGGAGGCAATTAATCAACGAGGTAATTATTGTGTAATAACAATGATAATCACTTTCTCTTCGTAGCCAGAGGCGGATTGACGTGTTTAAAGGCTTATTTTTCTTCGCGCGGTAAACCAGAGATACAATTATCATTAGCAAGCATTGGGCAAATTCCTGATTCTGCCATGAAATATCTTAAAACACCTAATCGCGAAATAAACATCAGTTGACTCTAAATCCAACGATAAACAAATAATTAGGAATAAAAACCATTAAAACCCCTGAATGTCCCTTCAAAAATTACATAAACATTTACTCTGAACTAATGAGAAATTCTAATTAGAATCAATGTCATTATTGTATAATCATTGAGTGATCACAAAAGTGTTACTTGATTGCTTACACACAAGGTCAAGTGTCAGCAAGTTTTCCAATTAACCCACTGGATTTCTTAGAATTATGATTTATTTTAACCATGTTATCAGTTCGTTTTCCTAATTTTTTCTTAATACATATTAGTACTCGATCTTTATTTCTATAAAAATGACTTTTTAAATTGTTTCGCCCCAAGCAAGGCGGTACCGCCACTGATGCGCAGGGGGTAAATAAGAGTAAAAGAGGAGGGAGAAGAGAAAAAAAAAGGACCGTTTACTGTGGGGGGGGGGCGTCAGAGAAAGGGCAAAAGAAGGATGTAAACACAGGTGTGAAGACAGTTGCGAGGGTAGAAAAAAGACATAGAAAAAAAGACAAGATATACAGAGTTATGTAGAAAGAACTGGAATCAAGTGGATAAATGATGGGTATTGACAGTGCATTTCAATTCCTGGAGATTGGCTGATCTAAATGTAAATAGGTGTGATTTGGTGCCAGTCTGGTTGCACGAGTAAATTCTACTGGCAGGGGCACCAGTGACTTAAGTTCCTCGATGTGGCTGGTGTCGAGCTGCCAAATTGGGTTCTTCTTTAGGAGGCTGTCGAGAATACTGAGATGAACAGCAGCGATGCTTGATTATATATGACAGCAGTATTCTGTGTACGGACATATGGTTGATTTGTATATGTGCAAGATGGATTCAGGCGAAACAAAAACTTCTTGGCCTGACACAGTGACCCAAAATTCCTAGCAGTGGATTTAACTATTGACTTAATGTAATGATTCCACTTGAGGTAGGAAAATAAGACCACTTCTGTAAGTACCATATTCCATCTACTATGATCTAGTTAGACAACAGCCAGATAAGAACAAAAATAGAGTATTTTTGCTGTATATTGGCAGAATTGTTGTTTTCAAGTTAAAAACATCACAGAGCTCAAAATATCACTGCGTCCTTGTGGGCAATAAATTATTTTTCACCGTACAAACAACCCCATTCTCGCAAACTAAACATCGCAATCCTCTCGCTCATTTCTCACCCTGTTAATCGGATTAATAAGAGTCATGAGATTAAAACTTGCCCTATTTTTCCGTCTAACAACCCATTTCTCTCAGACGAAACGCTACAAGATCTAGCTTTATAGCGATTTTGGTAGAAAGTGCTCAGTCAATGTACATACCTCATTTCCCCTAGTTTTAATCTTTACAGCTAATAAGTCCCATTCTATGCACATGTAGCAAACTACTCTAATTTTTTTCGCATACGATTGATGAGATGTACGTTTCACTCGAGCATCATTTATAGGTGAGACGCAGCGTTGTAAAATCGACTATCAGGAGGATGCTTTCCCAACTACTATGAACTTAACTTGTTTAAATTTGGGGTTAACCGTTATATTCCTCAAATATTATGTAACCATCTAAATGAAATGGCTCTCGAGACTTATACAAGAAGAACATCATTGAAAAAACAATCGAAGCGTCTTTTCACTTGCGCCTATTCAGAGCATAATAATTAGGCGAAAACAGTGTGTAGATCCATCCATATTTAGTCACTATCCTACATTTAAATCAACGTTCCATTAAGAGATTTGCCCCAAAGAATGTTACCTTTTGGCACACGATACAAGTTAATTGTTCGTAAAATTCACTATACTGCTGGGAAGTCGATAAACTACAACTTATTTTAAGAACTCTGATCAGGATTTTAGTGTTTTAACGACTTTGGCTGTAATATTTAGCAATATGGCGAGCGGAGGTGATAGAATCTCTGTCATTGTCTTTAAGAAATGTGCCCCTGAACTCTCCTCTGTTCTCTAAAATTACGACGTCTCTGCTTCCTGTTTTCCTGCATAGCTTCTGCATTTAAGAACTCGGGGGAACCCTCGGACCCATCTAACTATCGCCCTATCAGCCTACTACCCATTTTCGGGAAAGTGTTCAAGGTCATTATTATTGCGGAAATAGTCCAATATTTTACCCAATAAACTATTCTCAGACAGGCAGTATGGCTTCAGCTTTTATGCTAACGACCATCACGGAGTAAATATATCAGGCCCTTGATAAGTCCGGCGAGGCTCGTGCTGTTGTCCTGGACATCACCAAGGCTTTGATAGGGTTTGGCACGTTGGCTTTTTACGCAAGCTACGGGGTTATTGTATCACCTGACGCTTGCTTGATCTTATGAATTCTTTCCTATCTAACCGCATAATGAATGCCGTCTTTAATGGACAAACCTCTACATCCTACTGTACAAACGCTGGTGTCCCGCAGGGCTCTATCCTAGGCGCAACGCCCTTCCTTATTTTCATAGATGATCCCCACAACATGATCAAGTCCGAAGTAGGTTTCTACGCAGATGACACCAAAATTTACTCCAGCATCAGTAAGAAATCCGGTGAGGCGGACAAACATAACTTCGAAGCTGAACTTTCGAGGGATCGACAATCAGTGTTGGAGTGGGGAAACAAGTGACTTGTAAATTTCGATGCGTCTAAGACGAGCATTATACTTCGCCTCCTCGGCATTACACTCTCTTCCAATCTCAAGTGGAACCATTATATTGAAGCAAAGTCTAAATCTACTGCTAGAAAAGTTCTTTCACTGTGTCGGGCCAGGATATATTTATACAAATCAACCATCCGTCCGTGCATGGAATACTGTTGTCATATAAATTCTAAACGTCTGAGATAATTTGTTTTTTTTTTGTTAAAATATATATTACTTAGCTCACAGTGGATTATCTTGCAAAACTCGACAAAAATGGAAAAATCTTTACTACTAATAATATTACTAAACCTACTATGCTTTTATCAAGATTTATATTATGTGTCTCGCTCATCGTATTATACCCCAACAAATTTGCTAATTTTAAATGGGTAACATAATTAACGAAGGATATAAAACAATATAAGTTTAAGAAAGAAAGACAGACAGAAAGAAAGTATGACGCGGTGAATACCGCTGGGGTTTATCAGATATAAAAATCTGTTGACAACACATTAATAAGTTAAAGAGAATTTTAAGAGTGATTATGTCATCAATAATTTTAAGAGTGATTATTTCATGTGTTTTTGATGCAGTAACTTGATTACTTCAACTAACGCTTTTATTCGCAAGTCTAGCGCAAGTTGAACACGAACAACATAGCCAGGTTTGCTTAATAAAGTGTTAGGTTTGACATTTAAATCATCTGAAGAAATCCTGACTGTACAAGAGCCAAAGCGTCGTGAATATGACATTAAAATTAGGATAATATTCCGAACAATGTAAACAGTGGAAAAAGGATAAAACTGCAAACCATCTGCATACTGAGAAAAATGGATTTCAGCAAATACACAAAAATAGAACTGAGCGTTGTACAAAGATATATTTCCCCACCAAACGTTTATAAGTTATACAGAAAAATGAACCACAGAAAACCGGAAAGCTAACTGACAGTTATTATTGGAGCAAACGATCCTAAAAACATAATATATGCAAATGTTAATGTGTTGATAGCAGATGCACGAAAATGCAAAGGATATACACAATTCACAATGTTGATTGCTGATGGATAAGGAGAAAATATTCAAATTTTAAAGTGCTCATAGCAGATACTGAGGAATGCAAATTTCAACAAGTTGATAGCAGATACAGAGAGAAATAACACCATATGTAAATTTAAGCGTTGTGATATTAGATGAAGAAGAAACCATAAGCAAATTTCAAAGTGTTGTAGCAGATGCAGCGGGAATATATAAAACATGCAAATTTCAAAATGTTGATGGCCGATGAAGTGATAAAGGACAACATATGCACATTTAACAGTGTTGATAGCAGACAAAGAGATAAAATATAACATATGCATATTTCAAAGAGTTGATAACAAAAACAGTGAGAAAAAAATAACATATGCAAATTTCACAGTGTTATTAGCAGATGGAGAAGAAAGCATATGCATTTGTTAAAAGTATAGATAAAAAATGCAGGGAGGAAAATTAACTTCTAACAATGATAGCAGACGCGAAGATGAAACATACATGTTAAATTTAGAACGTTGACAGTAGATGAAGAGATAAAATATATAATATGAAAATTTAAGTGTTGATAGCAGATGCAGAGAGAAAACTGCAGTAATTCCCCAAATATATAGTAACTGCAAACGAGAAAAATCAATATATATAAATTAAATACTGATCAAATAAGTTTACATAAGAAAACTGACTTGACCAAGAGCAGTGTATGGCAGATACGAAAATTAAGCACTTTCGCAAATGTATCTATTTGGAAACTGGTCCAAACATTTGATAATATAAAAACCGAAATACGTAAGTGGATTGGAATAACTAAAAATGGATTCCATTTACTGGCTACTTTCTATCACTGCCGTTAGACTCCAAACTAACGCAATTAACCATGGATTTAGAGTATATTGGGCCTGAAATGGCTATCCGACCTCAAGTTGAACACTTATATATAAACTATTGCTAAAGATAGCTATAATATGATATGCTCCCTGTACGCTCTTTTAGGTACCTGACGCATCATTCTATCCTCAAGCATTATAAGAGACGGACCAGGCAAACAAATAGAATAGGGTAATCATATTTTGACAGAGTTCAAAAAGGTTTCAGAGTTCTTGTTGGAGATGTATTATTTAGCACCCTGCGCAATCTCTTTTACAGGCAAGATATTCTATCTTAAGGTCGTTTCTACCCAGTGTATTAGTATAGCAAGAAACAAGATATTAAAAAGTGTTAATAATAAGTAATAAAGAAATAAGTGCGTCCGAAGATATTATTACCCTATTTATCTGCTCTCGTTAACTGCTACACTAGACTGCTCGGAACTGCCCTACTTGACTGCTCATTAGAAATCACACAGGTAATTAATATATAGCAAGAGGAAGAGTTCATTCCTCGCAGGAGGGCACCATAACAGTAAACATTTACATCGATAGGCCACGCTATTACAGTGTGAATATTACGAACAAAACCCTAAGCAAATTATTAAGAGACAGGATATTTCCGTTAGCATTCCTATATGCTAGGCAATACTGCATAATTCTACTACAGATGAAAACCAGATTTTTAATAATAGAAACCTGGTGCTACGATGGGATGCGAATAATCCAAAGGATTAAACAATTGCGGAATAATCCAAAGGATTAAACAAGTGCGTAACGACGAGGTTGTAAGAAAAATAAAAACATAAAATGAAAGATATAGTTGGAATTGCCCGGGCACAGAACTTTCATTGGACTGAATGTCTCAGCAATTTTTTAAAGATAAAAGGTGCATATGGAAATAGCAAAGAATCTACTTAACTCGCTTTCGTAGATTGATGAGAGAACGGAAAGTGTGGCTGTGGTAACAAACGTTAATAATAACTACAAATTACCCACACGCTGGAGGGCCACAGCACAGAGAACTAGAATATGTACTCCTTTGATATTACACGTTTTGGCTGTATACTTTTATGATGCGATGCCGTATATATTTTTCCATCTTCACTAAGAGATGTAGTTTCAATCTTAATGATATTTTTATTGTGTCAGTTACTAACTTCGTAATCTTAGGTTTCTTTTCTTAACGTTAGGTTTTCTCAGTTGTTATAATAAATATATTTTCGTTTTTATTCTGTTCAGAACACGTTCCGTTTCGAATTCTATGATTTGAACGTATTTGTTGGTCTGACGACACACATTAATGCGCGCTTTACAAGCTAACACTGACTTTCTTTGAAGGAGACATTTTTTAATTTACTGTCAGCGGGACAAATGGGGCGCATTTAAGAAATAGTTCGTAGTATATAATGATTTGAGTTATCTTATGAACTTAATAATTATATTGTAAATACTTTAGATATTAAGACACAATGAAAATTTATTTTCCTTACAATTCAGTATTATTAAATGATTAGCTATATTTATATCCGTATCATTGTCTTTTGCGCTAACCGTTTTTATAGCAAAATACTCTTTCGAACGTGCCCGTAGTTCTCTCTACTTTGATAGAGATGAGAAAATGAATATTTATATCAGACAACTTTCTTATGTACCACTTCTGTTTACGTTTTATCTTTGGGCACATATACTTAATTTATTATAGTAGATGTTTGCATCATATTCATGTATTACTTATTTTGTTACTATAAGCGTTTGTGATATTTTAGAGTACACTGGGTTGCTAATTGTTTGACAGATGTCTCTAACACTCTGTATTCGTGATATATTCATGTTACCTCTTTTTCTGAAAATAAATGTGATGTCGTTGCTCTTAAGTTCTATTAGTTGATTATTATTATTATTATTACTATTATTATTATTATTATTATTACTATTATTATTATTATTTCGATATCTGCTAAGGCTGTACAACCTACCAAGTCTGCTGGGATTGCAAAGGCAAGTAGCTGTTTGTTGTTATGGCTATATTAAAATGATTTGTTTTGTCAGCTTGCATAGCATCACTAGCATTACATTGAAAGAAGTTATCTCTTCGTGTGTTAGTTGTAGTTATCAAGACATTTTTTCATTGTATTTATAATTTCTAGGGAGTTTTCCCATGTGTTTTTTTCTATTTTTTATTATTCAAAACGCACCTTTTATTATAGGTAATCTTGTTTCCGATTCCCACATTATTTTCTTTTTCAAATTGATGCTTTTTATATTTCAGAAGCTTTTTTTCAAATTCCTTTTTATTATTATAATGTCGTTTTTCATTATCAATAGATTTCGGCTATGGTCGCACTACCTGCCAATTCTGCAGGAAGACCTAAGGCAGGTTGTGGTGTGTTTTGATAGCTCTATTTCATGTTTTTTCATATCTACCAAACATCCCCAACGCTACATAGACAAAGTTCTCTCCAGCGTGTGAGCTGCATCCAACAACACAACCTTCTGCACATCCCCCAAGCTGGAGTTTTCAGGGAGTCCTTAAATGAGTTTTTCTGCTCTATATTTTACCATCCCAAGCGCTCCCACCACACTGGCTTTTAACCCCCACACATCCTCCATTTCAAATTCCATGTCTCCACACTTTGACAGTTTGTCGAATTCCCTGGCTGCTACCCAACAATCCGCTGGACAAGTCATATCAATTAATAAGAAAGTTCCATTTTTTGACTTTCAACAACAACGTTATTATTATTATTATTATCATGTCATTTTTCATCATATTTCGATTTCTGCTTTGGTCTCACTATCAACCAAGTCTGCGGGTAGACCTAAGGCAGGTAGTGGCGTGTTGTTATGACTCCATTTCATGTTTTTCTATCCTCCCTATCATCCCTAGCATTACATAGATAAAGTTTTCCTTAGTGTGTCGGCTGTACTTAATAAGACAATTTAATTATTATTATTATTATTATTATTATTATTATTATTATTATTATTATTATTAACTTACTCACTTACTTAGTTACTTACTTTGATTTCTAGTGTATATCCATTAATATCAGGCTCTGTACGAGAAATTTATAACCAGTAATGACTACATAGCATATAAATTGAGCAATGTAATAAAATAAAATAAAATAAACACATATTGTGCATATATAAAGACATTCGTAAATAAGAAACTGTACTCATATTTAGAATGTATTGTATTTTTCATGAATAGACTCCCAGCGATTCTTCCAATGAGTATAGTGCAACATTTTACAATAAAAACCGACAGCTCCAACTTCAAGTGGAAGTATTGCTGACTAAGGATTGCTATTATTAGTTTCACACCCTTTTCTTTATTTGTAACGAAAATTCTTAGCGTTCTCTTAGTTCTTATTTTTGGTGGTGGCAATGGCACTGTGACATTCAATATTTTCTCTACCAGGGCCAAGTGAATGTAAAATGTCAGTAGGTTGCTTCAAATTTCGGCCACCTCCACTGTAATGATAGCGTCTTCAGTAGCCATGTTTTCTTAACAGTACTTATTTTCCCACTGAGCTTTCTTTATCTTTTTCTCTATTCGTGTCAGGTCATCTTTCAGCGCTGCAACAACTATTGCAACAACAGTTGATTACATGTTCCATCAAATTGACATTATTTCGTGAGAGAGAAGCGAACCAACAATGTGTCAGTGAAACACAAATGTATGAAACCCAATTTTCCACATTAAAAATGCACTCTGAGCAGAGTATGCGGGCACATGAATCACAGATAAGAATGAGCGATATCGTGAGAATATAATGATTCTATGCCGATTGTTTGCAGAGCAGATTAATATTTATAGAGTTTTTAGCGTGTTTTGCCTCATAACATTGGTTATATATTTAACTGAATATGTTGTCTAATATTTTCAATTTGATCTTTTTTTTAATTCTGTTGAGGTTCCTCTTACACAACAAGTGATTAATCATTTATTATTATTACCATTATTTATTTATTTATTTTTTCTTCGAACTCCGGTGTATATCAATTTCTATCTAGGCCCAAACCAAAGACCTAATATCAGAAATGGCATCATGATATTTTCCACTGAACTTTGGTAAAAAAAACAACCTAAAATCACACGTATTTTACATAGATAAAGACATTCGTCATGTGTGCATTTTACTCATTTTATATCTAGGCTTTCTGGAATCCTTTCAGTCAATTTAGCGGCATCTTTTCCAATCAAGTTAAAGGCATGAAACTACAACTTGAATAACTGATATCCTTTTTGGCCACATTTCTGAGATTTCGATTTCTAGGTACATTTAATCTGATAATTTTTACAGTCTGTAAGGAAGGTCATATCAGTAAGAAGGTACAATTAGTTGTTTTTTTCTTTTTTTTTTTTTGGTCACTGGCCACGTTTCCCGGGCGATAAATTTTGATTGTTCTGTCCGTGTGTGTCGTAAAGTCCCATCAAAACATATATCTTTAACCGGGTTTATAAAGTATTAATAAACATTTCGTAAATATTCCTTTCCAGAAAAGCTGCCTATTTCTGGTGCACTCTGTTATGCCTGATATTATAATCAGTGGATACTAACAGCGTTGAATCCGGTAGGCTATGAATTGTTTTCGGATGTTTTCACATAAATTGCATTTTGGTCTAAGACTATGTTTCTGTATCTGGTCTTGGCAATATATTGTTACTAATCGTTGCGCATGTGAAACAATAATAAAATATTCAGTTTATGCCTTTTGTTTTACTTCCTATTTTAATGAATATTCTTCTACGTTCCTTGTCCTTCCAAATATATGAGATAATTGTCTTCTACGTCTCCTTATACCTGGTGACTGTCAGTAAGTTTTCTCCTGTTATATCACGCAACCCCAACTCTACCAGGTACTCGCTGAGGCCCATCAACCTTATTACACGTTGCGTTCCCCAGTCTCTCTTTATCTCTATCTGGCCTGTGAGTATTAAATTCTCCAAAACCTCCTTCCTCATTGCATGTCCCATGAGGTTTAGCTGTCATTCCCTGATGCTCAGTATTAATTTATATTTCATCTTCATCCTTTCCAAAATCACATCATTTCTCACGTGGTCAATCAATCACATCCTAAGTATCCTCCTATAGAACTATATTACATTTGCTTAAATCTTTGATTAAAAAAAGGTTCTTAATTCTTTTATGTTCTTGTGTTCTTTCACCTAGATGATCATATTTTCTGCTGTAGTTTTCAACTATTTTCAAAACTTGATTGACCTAATCGTATGCCTACTTAAGATATTTGCGCACACAGATAATAAACACCAGCCTTAGAATGATGTATGCGGTGGCAAATGAAACAGTTCTCGTTTTCACATCCATTAATGTCAGCTTGGTCTAATTAAGGAAGTTGAAAATCTATTGCACCAAAAGAAAGGCCAATTATTTATGGCTGATATTTTGTTTAGTGAATTCAAGTTGATATTTAACACCAGACACACACTCCTGTAGCACTGTTATTTTTTTATTTTTCTCTTCCATTTCAGTATACTGTATTTTAATTCCTGCAAAATTCCAGGAGCAGTTTATTCATCAATAATTGATCTTTGCAAACATAGGAACATCTTCGACATCCCTGATATTTCAGAGAGAGAATGCTATTTTTATTGAAAAAAGAGGCAATTCGTCAGACCAAACGTGATCAATTTATATGGGGGATAGGTATGTTATTGGCACATCATTTTTGGCTCTGTGATTCACCGTTTTTTGGTAGGAGATAAATAATACTTTCAGATATATGTTCTGGAATTTCGTTTGAGTTATTAAGTAACATTAATAAAATTTGCGCAAGATTTTTATCAATTGATAATCGATGATAGAAACAAAAGCTTCGCATTTGAGTAATACCATTTAAGAATTTTTTAGAGCTTGCCTAACATTATTCTTGGTTATATTTTCCCATTTCTTGCACAGGTTTATACTTAATTATGTCATTTTCTCGATTGATCTACTCTGCGTTGATATAATATTTATTTTTCATAGCTCCAAATATTCATTTAATATGATTGGCAAATTTATGTGATTTTTCAGTTTCGTTGAAAGATGTTTGGGGTCCATATGTAATACCATATTTTCTCGATCAAACCAATAACAATTTTGTCTTGTGCATTTCATTGCATCTTCAATGTATTTCCTTTATTTGGTGCAATTTCATTTACTACTTTCATTTCATATGTCTGCCTGATCATCTTGCTTTTAGGAATTGAAACATCTCACTTTCTGAAAATATCAAAAATATAATTAACTCAAATCTGATTCACTGAAGTTCTCGCATTAATGTGGCCTTCAATGTGGGCTCGTTTTTCTGGTGCTAAGATTTTTTTTAACTTGATATTAAATCTTTTAGTAGCTGCCAAAACTGTTGCATGTGTAACAATAATTCCATAAGGTTTTCTTGTGATCAGCCCTTTACAAATGTTTCTAATGCAGTATTAGATTATTTCACAGTATGTTTATTGAACATTGCCAAATGAATTTTCCAAAGCCAGTTTCTTGCGTATTAGTTACTTCACTGCTCAGTTGAATAATGTAGTTTTTCGATTCAGTGATTTCAGTTTGTTGATTGAAAGAAATTGTGAGCTAATGTCGTTTTTTGTCATCTTTATCAATAACATAATTTGTTATTATGTCATTTTTCATCATATTTCGATTTCTGCTATAGTTGCACGAGGAAACAAGTCTGCGGAAAGACATAAGGGATGTGGTGACGTGTTGTTATGGAGCCATTTCCTGTTTTCTCAATATTCCACATCATCCCTAGCGTTGCATAGAAAAAGTTCTCCTTAGTTAGTGTACTTAATAAGACATTTTTTGTATATCTCTTAAGCTGGGGTTTCCAGGGATTCTTTCAATATGTTGTTTTGTTTCATTTTTTTATCATTCCAAGTGCTCCTACTATCACTGTCATAACGCTTTTTTCAATTCCCACATTTTTCTATTTTAATTTCCCGGTCATTATATTTTGACAGTTTTTCGAATTCCTTGCTTGCTATGTTACAATCCGCTGGCCAAGCCATATCAATTAATAGACAAGTCTTTTATTTCTGGTTTTGAAAAGTAATGTCCGGCCTATTTGATTCAGTTTTCTTTCTGTGCAGATTGTGCAATCCCATAGAATTGGGCCATCTTCTATTTCTGTAACTGGTGCGGAGTGATGTTCATACCAGTGTTTGTTTACTGATTTTCCATAGAATTTGCACATTGTGCAATGTAAATATTGCCCCATTGTATCATGACGAGTTTTATATTCATTTGGGGCAATTACAGAACAGCCTGAGATTAGATGTTTTATTATTTCTTGGTGTTTACCATGAAGCCTGCATTTTAGATCAATATTATTATGTATAATATGTGCCTGAAAGATTCTAGTGAAAAAAGTTTGGTCTTGCGCTGCAAGAATAAAGCCTTCAGTATCAGAATTTAATCCAGATGCACGTAACCATTAACTTTATCAACATTGGATTTATTGGCAAGTTCTAGATATTGGCCAAGCAGAGGTTTGTCTTACCAGCGTTGTTTCATCTGTTCAAGAGCTTTACCTTTGGCTTTCATCTTCATATTTTTGCTGCAATTGTTGATTCTTGGCTTCTGTTTTGCTTTTCTACAGAATCTACTAACTGAAAATCTTTTTGTATTTACTGTCTTCTGTTCTTTCTTTCTTCATGTTGCTTCACTAATTGTATCATCCAGTCCTTTGTTTTTTCTATACATGTTATTAAGCCAATAGTTGTTGCTTGTATGACAATTCTAGGTGAATAAGACCACTTCCACCTTCTTTACGAGGTGTGTAGAGACGGTCTACTTCAACCTTTGGATGATGCATCTTATGCGTAGAAAGACGCTGTCTTGTTTTAGAATCCACTCGCCTGATATCGTTTAGAATCAAGTTTAAGATGTTGAAACTATATTAGACAACTGGGATTGCATAGCTATTAATGGCCATAATTCTGTTCTGAGAAATCAATTCATTTTATAATATCAGTCGTAGCCTTCTATAGTACTCTTGACGCACTATTTCTTTCATTTTTTTATGGTGAATTTTTTCCCTCTTATTTACACCTATTTATTTATAAGCTTATTCTGGCTTTAATTCTTTTATTATTACAGCAGGGTCTAAGCTAATTGAGGATGTTCGTTATAGCGATCCACCTAAAACTGTAGCTTTGGCACATTTATTCCAATTGAATTTCATTTCGCTGAGTCATTTCACAGTATACAGACTTCCTTCTAGCTCGTTATCATTCTTAGCATACAATTTTAAATCATCAATGTAAAATAGTTGGCTTATTTTATTTTGGGCTATTTTATAACAACATTCTGTCTTGTTAAGTTGATGTTTAGTGCTATTAATGAAATGCAGAATAGTATGTAAGACAAATAATCACCCTGAAATATAGCTCTTTTGATGTTTATTTCATCAGGCTTATAGGTTTCATTCATATGATTGAGGTAATGGGATGTTTTCCATATCGACATACGTTGTTTGTGCTAAATGCTAAATATGTAATAGAAAAGGGGAATCTTGTTTGGAAGTTGTAAGTCGTGATGTGGTGGCAGATATTATCTGACTGGCATAACTGTTCAGTCTTGCTTTTTTAGCATGGTGCAGATTCATGTTGCATCTAAACAGGTCTTCCAGCAACCAATGACTTGCTTTGAGTCAAAGGCTCTGTCAGAAGATGAAATGAAGCTTAATGACGCCATCAACAGTAACCATTCGGAATAACAATTTGGCTCAGTATGTGTCTATTTTAAGATATTACCGAACAAGGTAATGTGAGAATACACGCATAATAAATGCAAAAACGATTAAAAATATTGGAAGTATCATTATTTTAAAAGAGTCCTATGCATAATAATATCATTTATGAACAAGGTAACAATGCGAATACCGTGTTCGGAGAATAAAACTAACATGACTTAAAATACATAATTTCTACTCATTTCAGTTACGCGTAAAATAAAATTCATCTTTGATGATGGCTAAAGTTATATAGCGGAATGCGCTAGAAGAAAATTGCGCAATTTCTATTTAATTTGAATTTGGAAAAAAATTCACATGAAAATTATAAAGAAAATCTCAATTTTCGTAACTTGCAACGAATTCAACTTTCCGATGTGTCATTCCGAGTCAATATCTATTGCACCACAGGCACATTTCTTTGTTCCTCGTATGAGGCTAAAATAAACAAACTTCTAAAACCAAATCTTTGTCATCACAGTAAAAACAATGAGATAAAGACCAGTCTCTTTTGTAATATTGTATTGCAAGCTTTCTATTATTGTCAAATAATATTTTCTTTGTTGAATATACACGTTTGAAAGCTGGAATGGAATTTGATTAATTTGGAGGTCGACGATAGAAAGTTTAGTCAGGAGATAATCAATATCTGAAGTAATATAATATGTATGTCTATCCGATAAATAGGTTGATATCTATTTCAACAAAACACAGTTATTCCTATGTTTATTTAACAAGAATGCAAGTGACTGGGTTGTAGATTTTCCCAAGTAGCGATCATAATGTTCTCCACATTGTCGTAAAGTTGTTTACTTTAAACACAAATTACGACCAAAATGTAAATAATTAATATTTTGTATGTCATATCACCTGAATCCAATGTGTCTATAACTTTAAAATGTAATTACAAAAGACCTGTTATATAACGATTAAATATATCAGGGAGAAAGACGACTGATTGGAGGATTAGAGGTTTTGTGAAGCGTTAACCTAATTCCTATTTGCGGTTGTTTCCATGTCTACATCCATCCGAATTTGTGACATTTGTTAAGGCTTCAGCTATTGGCAAAACAGGCAACCTTCATACAAAATCATAATACTAGGTAAGGATAAAAATGCATGTTTATACTAAGAATCGCAACAATAAATGTTAGATAAATAATTAATACCAATACATTTTTGAAGTAAAATTACCAACAAGACCTCTACCAAACAGGAAACTAAGTTTCATCTACCATATATAAACAAATCAGTCACACTAATTGATAATTCAGTCGGTACAGTATAACCTCAAATAATGATTTAACAGGACATATAAAAACTTATATACGCAAAATAAATAACTGGATTTAGAGTATTTATATTATTCGGAATATTTTCCGCATCTATGTTGCAACTTGTACGAGATTTCGGCAGTTGTAAGTTTTGGCTTAATAAGACTCTCTAAATTACTTGTGCTCCAATGCTGTAGTCTGGTATTGAACTAACAATTGTTTGGGTCAAATCACTTAAACTAATGAACGTCTATATAAACTGTTGCCTGTGCCTTTAAGAAAGTCGGAATATACAACGGCCGAAACGTTGTACAAAGTGCAACAAAGGTGAGGAAAATAGTCCGAATAACGTAAACACTCTAAATACTAACTCATCTTAGAAATATATACAAATTATATTTACATTTAGAAACTAAAAAATAATAGCCACACAATTATGTGTTAAACTTAGTTTTGTTGAAGGAAGATAACACATTGAAAAATATAATACCTTTTGAAATTACATAGTCTTGCAGAAATAAATAAATTACGGCTAGCATTCTAATAGCTTTCTAGTAACTCTTTACGGACTGTGATACTTACTTTGCATGATAGAAATAATTTGGAACAAGGCCAAAAATACAGATGGAGAAATGATGTTCTTCATTAATCTTATCATACAAAAAATTAGCTAGCCACAATGACAGATCCAAACAAACTATACAATAGTCCTTGCTGCAAAACATCTTATTCTTACTTACCACCCTTACTACAAACACCATGATAGTTAAATAAAATTCTATAAAGTCGAAACTAGTAACTTTTGTAAAATGTGTCTGTGGCGGGTGGGGAAAAACTAAACATGATTTGAAAATGAAAACGCCGATGAACATTTAAGCAACTTATAAAAATATTTTACAAAAATCTAAACAAAATTGTGTCAGTATTTAAATAAAAACCAATCCTAAATTTTCACGAAGTTATCATTTGCAGGAGCAGGGATAAATTAAAAAGAAGTTACTCTACCAAACATAAACCCGTTTGCACATTCATACAGCCACGAAAAACACTCAGAAAACTAAAAGTACCCTGCATCTACCAGGGAACTAAACTTTTTGTTCCCCTAATGGGGGAGGGTTAAGAAATTAAACTAAAGAATGTGTGGAAAGATAAAACGAACTAATGAACATGCATATCCTAAGTTAACTTGCTGAAATAATATCACAAAGGAAAACAAAACTGATCTAAACTATTTGACTGGGTTTACCAATGTCTACATTGCACTGTTTCCAATATTCTGTTGCCTAACTTGCATCCAAATGCTACTCTAATTCGGCTTTTGTTTCATTCGACAGATACGCGCAAAACTCAACCATTTTTGCAAAATGCTGATGGACTTGTTTTATTTCCGTCTTTAACATGATTTAATCGGATGCTGAAAGAACAAGAACCTTTAGGACGGGGGAAACTTCTTGCGCCTATAGATTTACTTTGGACGTGTCTTCCATATCAAGACAGTCCGTAATACGCTCCAAAGAAAAGAACACAACCAACTAGCATATTTAAGCATTTAACGTTTATGCAAAGCTTTCACTATTATAGAATAATGAAAAAATTAAGCCGGTTGCTTGATTTTTGCTTTATAGTTTATCAATGCTTTCCAATACTTTTAAGTTAATAGTTTTAGACTGTTATAGTATTTTAGAAATAATAAGTCCAAACAAACTATGTTCTGTGTCTGATATCAGCATTATTATCATCTGCGTATCTTAGGTTGTTTAAATTGCGGCCTCCGATGACAAATCCAGGCACAACTTCTAGGGTCCTCAAAATATTCTCGCTATACAAGTTGAAAAGATCCGGTGAAATGACACATCCTATTTGTACGCCTCTTTCTATATTCGTGCATCTGTTGAATTCATTACCTGTTCGTAAACAAGCGGTTTGCAGCCAGTAAAGGTTCTTGATTGCTCTTGAATCTTTCCGAAATATGTCAAGCCTGCCTAGCATCTCCATCAATTCTTTGTGGCGTATTTTGACAAACACATTCGCATAATCAATAAAGCACAGGTATAAATACTTCTTCATTTGTATTGCCTTTTCAGAGAGCATCCTAATCATAAATATTGCATTCCTTGTTCCAGTGTCTTTCATGAAACCGCACTGTTCTTGTTCTACCTCTGGCCTGATTTGCTTCTTCTCTATTCATCAAGATTCGGATGATCGGTTTTGTTATATGACTCTTTAAACTGATGATTCTGTGTAGTTCGCACTCGATTGCTCCTGGTTTCTTATGTAGTGTTATGAAGATAGAATTGCTGAGGTCATCTGTTATTACACACCTATAGCAAATGATTCCAGGGCTATCAGCAGCCCTATGACAGTGCCATATGGTCCAGTTACTTTGTTCCTATTCAGTTTGGCTTTTGAAGATTCCACTTCACACTTTAAGATTTCTGGTCTGTCCTCAAATTTACGTGTTATTGGTTGCTCTCTCTTGTTTCTTCTTTTTCCAATATGATTGTTCCATCCTTGGATTTTATACATCCTGTTGAATAGAAGGATTTTTTTTCCTGTCAGTTTGTTTATTTCTTTATGCACGTCTGCTTTATTATTCCTGCTCAATCTGTCTACTTCTGCACATTTGTCATTGAGTCACTCCTCTTTAGCCTCTCTGCATTTCCTTTCTATTTCCTTGTGTATTTCCCTGTACTCCATTCCATGTCTTATTATCATTTTCTACCGCCTTTGCATCATGTCCCGCTTCACTTCAGTCATCAACTCGTTTTTTTCCTGTGCCTAATTTTCTGTGGGTCAATGTGGGTTACTGATGTCAGTATTGCTTCCTTTAGCGAGTCTCATTTAGAGAGTTCTGTTCAAATTAGCTGGTTAATTGTTTTAAAAACCAAACTTGACTGATTGGAAAAAACGTTAGAGAATCCAGAATGTCAAACAAGGTTTTGTGTGTAATTTTTATAATGTTGCATGTAAGTTTATAATTATTTTCCTTTCAGTCAAGGGGTTGTTTTTAATTTATTATATAATTCTTCATTTGATCGTATATTTTTTTCGTTACGGTGAATGAATTATTGTTCAAATCCAATATTTATCCAAGTGTTTTCTGCTAAATATTTAATCATTATAAATAAGGATTATATATATATATATATATATATATATATATATATATATTGTTTATGTATATATCTAAATCTAGAGTATATAGGAATTTAAAATACAGTCAGCATATTGTGGCCAGGTTCCTAGTTGATATCATTGTGTGTTACGTGTTTCTTTTTATTTAGTAATAATGGTTCCATTCTTTTTAAGATATATTTTAGAATTGTTGAATTATTATCCTTTCATTATCGACGTGTATTTATTTTAATTGCATATATATATATATATATATATATATATATATATATATATATATTATTCTTATTATTATATGTTTATATATATTATTTTTAGTATTATTTCTATTATTTATTATACTAGAAAGTAATTTATATATATATATATATATTATTTATGATACTATAAACTACTACACATTTTAAAATTTGTTTTGATATTATGTATATATATATATATAAAATAAGTGTTTAATTTAATATATAGATGTGTGTGTGTGCGTTTATGCATTTTTTATTTAAAAACGTCTATATAAATACAAAAAGTGATTGATTTATAAAATAGTAATTTAATATATGTAAATATATCCACACAACCATATGCATAAATGCACCATCATTTGAATATCTTAATGCTTTTTATTTGTTCTTCCTTCGCAATTAACTTAGCTATCATTCTTAATTTTGTAATTTTCCAACTCTCTTATTATCACCTGTCCATTTTCCTTCAAACCTCAGCCTTTCTACGGATCATTTTCTTTCCCTCAGCCTGAATGATTATATATTCTAAATTATGTTAAATGCATCGAGGAATTTCGCAACTATTCGTAAGTTATACATGCAATTTGCTTGTGGATGTAAGCAACAAGCCATTGTCTTTCCAGTTTAGTGCAACCCTCAATTCTGATTGGTCAGTGGGTTTAATCCCGAAAATGAGTGGCTCTTACAATGCCCACTAGGTTGAATTCGTAGTAGCATGCGTTATCGGCCGAAATAATATTTTCCAAAATTAGATATGTAGGACATCATTGCTAACAGATAAAACTTGGACAGTGTCCAGCAAAATTCATTTACAATAATGACCTCTTGAAAGCAACAACGAGAAAGGATTTCAATATTCACTACTTTTAATAATAACTCTACTGCTTATCATTTCACAGATATCCAGAAATACCTGTACATTAAGCTCTGAAGATGAAGGTTTATCTAATTTCTTCTATTTAATATAAAATTAGTTCTATTGTAAAGCATAATTATGTGTTGTTCTTAACCTTATGCAACAGACATCGATACTTGAGGTTTTACAAGAGGAGAATATGTATGACCAACTAAATTTTTACTGGTGACCAGCCATTTAAGTGCCAGACGGAATGTGCATGTTGGTGGAGTGTATATCGTCTCAGAACAAGAAATCGGAAAGACAAGTTCAAATTCCATTTGAACCTGATGCATTCACATAAGCGTATACCCATGGGAAAGGTATGAATCTGTTCTTTCTCTCTCCAGCTCTTGGTTAAATAACAGGACAGATTCCGTTCTATAGACGTGGTTCTCAATCAGTCTACCTCAGAAAGTAATTGAAGTAATTGACTGCGTAAAATCTTTTACCCAGTCTTTCAAGACATAATTTCCCAAACATTTTTAAACGGCAACCTATGCAAGCTGTGGCGACCGTCTTGCCTTTGATTTATGAATAACTAAGTTTCCATTTCTTTCTGCTGTAAGCAGCTTGGTACTGAGGCTATAGGACACACGCTAAACTTCTATTCTACCGATAGCTGAGTGGAGAAGAGATGCGCACTTATATATCTCAATAATATTCGTGTGTAAATAAATGTAACGAACGAGCCTTGAATTTGAACTCGGATATCCGATTTTTCATTCCGAGCCACTACCATTTACAGCAAAATACTCAGATTAAAAAATAAATCTAAATGACTATTTCATAGATATATGAGTAATTTAACTAAAAACTATTCGATTAAACCAAATGGTGTGTAGGGGAATGCTTTTGCTGTATCCATAACAAACCAGGAGGATGGTGAAAGTAGGGGGTACCCAGTAAGTATCGAACTCACTACTAATGGTTTAGCGAGGCAAGCTCGATAACCATGTGCACCACATCGAGGTGCCGATAATTAATGAGGTTTATATTTATCATTAGTTGTTTGTTTTGTTTCAGCCTTGTCAAGATTTTGTTTGCTATTTAATATAGAATAAAATTTGTGTTGTAGAAATAATCATTTTTCTTCTGATAAATATTTCATTAACATCTTCTTTTAAATAAAATTTATCTTCCAGATATAAAGCATACTATTTAACTAGCAACTGAGTGATGATTTTTTAAGCTCCGCTTAGATGTGGCAGAAAGCCGAAAGTATGCAGTAGTCAGTGAGGATCGAATTCACTTGCAATGTTTCTAGTGAGACAATTGTTCTAACCATTACACCACGTCGAATCTTCCAACTAACAACTGCGGGCATGGAGATAAATTAATATCATTCGCAATAGTATTTTTGAGAATGTGAATGAAAAGAAACTTGATGGGTTTTCGTTTTTGATGTCGAAGCCGCAATTCATTACATCAAACGCACATTATATGATGCAAAAATAATCATTAGTGGCTTTCTCAGTTCTTTGATGGCACTTTTATTTGGTAACAGGGCTAATATTTTTAAAAATTTTCTTTATTATAGTTTCTTTCAGACGAACAATATGCTAATAGATGAAAAAGCCAACTGGCTTAAAGATAGTGATTTTGAGACTGCCCGCTCCATATCTTGCCGATAGTTTGTTATCATGTTTTTACTTAGAGATATCTTAAATGATTTTTATACTTTCAGTTTAATGTTACTTTTCTGGTATATATTTTATAAATCATGAAATGCACTGTTGATCGTTTTAACTATAAAAATGTAATGTTGATTTTTATTTAGGGATTAAATATTTTCATAGAACTTGGGCTGTAAGAGGGATCTGGGCAGACGCAGGAACAACAGCAGTTAAGAGGAAGTTCTACCCTACTCAAAATCTCTAAACCCCCGATCAGAGGCTATGCGGCCAGGTGTGGTATATCATTATACCCATGACGAATAAATCTCTGAAATAAATAATTATCACATTGTACAAAATAAAGATATTCTGACTCGAGCGTGTCTCCGTTTCAAGTTTAGTATTGAGTTTACTAGTGTCAACAGATGATTCATTACGTAGATACATCATGAAGAATGTCAAGATTATTTAGGTAAATTTTAAAAAAAAATAACTAATCTTTCATAACTTACGGTACAGAATCGTTGATTTATATCATTTATCATTCAATCATTTTTAATAACAATTTTCCTGTGACGTTAACAATTATCTTTTTTATTTAATAATTACAGTAACACATTTTAATTTAGTTTAATGATTTCAAACGACGGCGATGATGTTTACTTAGCTGAAAGCTTTCGATATATATATATATATATATATATATATATATATATATATATATATATATGCAGGTTTCATTGAATAATATAGACAAGTTTTGTCTATTAATTTTGTGTAGGATCCGTTCATACCGTCTGATATACTTGATGGTGATGTCATTGAAAGAAAACAAAAAATTACAGTATTTATTGAATTTTTTTATCGGGTTTAAGCTTTCGGCTCACATAAGCCATTATCAAAGAGTAAATATTAACACACAGTAAACATAGAACATTTAAGCTATTAACAATAAAGATGATTGGATTGAAAATATAAGTCCATCCCTACCGTGGCGGATGGCCGAAGACAGTGACAAAATCGTGGTGTTGTGGTCACTACATTGGTTTTTTGCAAATCACTAACGGTGGGGGAAGAGTCGTTGCGGACAAATGAATTAGATGTAGTGGATTTAGTGTAATATATAATGAACTTAATTCTTTTGTTAGAATCTGTCGGAGAAATATTAGTATTTATGAGTTTTTTTAGGATGTTTTCATCTAGTTGGTAGTTGGTGTGCACCTGGCTACGGTATAAGAGAGTGATATGTTTAGGATTGGTTGGGTTAGTATCATGTGTTGTTTTTTCCATGTTAAGCTTTTTAAGAAAATAATGTATTTGTTCATCAACTATGTAGTTGGGAAAATTATTATTGATGAGTGTCTGTTTTTTTTTTAGTTCACTGTAGAAGATCTGATTTGTAGATGAATTGACTTTTGCACGATATAATAGATTTTTTATAATAGCTATTTTGTAATAGTGGGGGCATTCACTAATATAATTGAGTGTGGAGGAATTTTTATTAGTGGGTTTTTGATACGTTGAGATAGTAAATTTATTGTTGTCAGTGTTAATTAATATATCAAGAAAAGGAATTTTGTTATCTTTGCTAAGTTCATAAGTAAATTTTAAAACTGAGTTATTTTGAAACTGTTTTTGAAGTTGTAAGATTTCATCAGTATTTTTAATTGATAGTAGCATATCATCAACATATCGTAGATATATTGATGGTTTTGTAAATTTTATATATATATTAAAGCCTTTCAGCTTATTTTTTTGTTTAATATTTAACTATCTTTCCTTTATTATTTATCTTTCACATAGATTTACCAAAAAGAATATTAAAAAAGATGTCATAAATATAATGATAATTTTATGGTTTTAATATTTTCTTAGTCATTGATTCGATCGTGTTATTGTTTGTGAACATGAAAGGGCGACTAGCGGCGGCTCTGGAAAAAGAGTTCGTTTGTGTCTGGCGTGCAGAGCAGTAATCTGTTCCAAAGAAAGAAAATAATAATAATACTCACCGCTGTCTTAATAATCCACCTTCAGCTCATTCTAAAGGAAAAAAGAGAGGAGGCCCTCGAGTGGAATTTTTATAGACTGAGGAAATGGATTATGGGTAGAGAAATGGATTATAAAACTGACCGACCAAGTTCACTCCAGAAGGAGTGGCGTCAATTTCTTGGCGAGAAGCTGACGCAGAGAGACGCAGTGAAAAGGTGGAAGGAGGAAAGTGGAGTAGGAAGAGGAAGAGGCGTAGCAAGAAGCCAGCTGGGAGAGCGTTGAATTGAAATCCAACGGTCTGCGGTTCGATCCCTGGTTCTGCACTCACTAGAAGAAAGTGTGCAACAAGCTATTTCGGCATAATGGGGGACAGGTTCGACCTGAAATTGATTCCAGAGTTCAGTGGCTCGACCCCAGTACTTGACTGGGTGGAAAAAGTGGAACTGCATTGTCTCTTGTCTGGTGTCAAAAACATTGAACATGTGATTCCTCTGCGTTTGTCCGGTGGGGCTTTCGCTGTGTATCAACAGCTCAGTGCTGAGGAAAAACAGAATTATGAGAGGATCAAGGCAGCCCTATACAAAGCGTTTGCTATCGACCCCGCCACTGCCTGGGAGCAATTTGAGGCAAGACAATTACATCCTGGCGAAACTGTGGACGTATATTTGGCCGAGCTGACGAAGTTGACGGTGTTGTACGGTGGGCTGCCCGAGCGGGCCTTGGCATATAAATTTCTGGCGGGGCTCCCAACTGGAGCAAAACAGCTCCTGCGGGTGAGCTCAAACATAACCTCGTTGCCCCTTAATGACCTGGTGGACCGAGCCAGAACCGTGATGAAGGATAATTCCGAGCTGAGAGATCCGGTAATCGCCGCTGCACAATCCACACCAAGTGATGATAAACCGTCTCAGGGCCTTAGCCCGCGTGGTGGGGTCGTGTGTTATAGGTGCGATGGCCAGGGCCACATTGCAAGGAACTGCAGACGGCGACCGACAGCTGTTCGCTGCTACCGGTGTAATGAAACCGGACATATGGCCCGGGATTGTGCGGGAAACGGGGCCGGGGACAAGGTGCCGGCGTCGACCTTTCCCCAAAGCAGAAATTAGAGGCGCTTCCAATCATTCAGGTCTATGTCAACGAAACATTGTGCTCAGCACTCCTCGACTCCGGGTGCTCCCGCACCATAGTGTTCGTAGACCTCTGCCACACTTGGAAGGAGAAGGGTGTCAGGGTAACCACCATCAGTGGAGAATCGCGGACATGTTGCGGGGTGGGTGCGATAAACATCCGTACAAGAACAGGAAACTCGGCCAACGTCGAGGCGCTAGTAGCGCTCAAAAAACCACTGAACTTTGACCTGCTTCTAGGCTATGATGCCATCAGAGCCCTAGGTGGTGTTCACATAACGCAGACGGGGGAAGTGCAGTTTCAAGAGAGGACCCCAGTGTGCGCAGCGCTGAGGATCGACCAGCCAGACTTTAGTGTCGAATTTGACCAGCACCAGAAGGCTTGGACCGCCTCATGGAAGTGGTCGGGAAATCAGGAGCCAGCAAAATTGCGGAACGAAGTAGCCGAGTACCATGTGCCCGACCAAATAAGGCCTGCATACGAAGAGGAGCTTCGTGAATGGATCAAGGATGGCTGGTTAATTCCTTACACCTATGAGAAACTTGGACCTCCCAAAGGTTTGATCCCGCTGATGGCGGTTACTCAGCACAACAAAGCAAAAGTGAGGCCAGTGATGGACTACCGCGAACTAAATGCGCATGTTGATGCATTTACGGCAGATGCTGATGTTTGCGCCAGCAAGCTACGAGAATGGCGCCAGCAGGGTTCCAATGTGTCCCTGCTGGATCTAAGAAAAGCGTATCTGCAGGTCCGGGTCAGCGAAACGATGTGGCCGTTTCAGACGGTGGTGTTTGCCGGCAGAAGGTACTGCCTTACCAGACTGGGCTTCGGGCTGAACGTGGCACCCCAAATAATGAAGACCATAGTCAACGCTGTGTTGTCACAGCAAGAAACAATGAAAGAGGGGACATCGACGTACCTTGATGACATATACGTGAACGAAGACGTTGTATCATCATCACGCGTAAGGACCAAACTGGCCGAGTTTGGCCTGATTTGCAAGGACCCGGAACATTTGGAGGATGGCGCCCGTGTCTTGGGCCTGAAAGTCCGAAAGGAGCGGGGGACCTTGAAGTGGGGGCGCGGAACTGCAGTTCCTGAAGTACCCGAAGTCTTCACGAGACGAGTGGTCTTCTCCCTGTGTGGAAAACTTGTGGGGCACCTACCAGTGTGTGGATGGACTCGTGTAGCAACAGGCACCATAAAAAGGAGGGCAAGCGCAGTCACCAAAGACTGGGATGATGAAACGACGGACGATCTGTTGGTTCGCATGGTGAAGGAGACCATCGCAAGGGTAAAGCAGGATGACCCCGCAAAGGGAGACTGGTGTGTGCAGGGAGACGAATTGAGCGTGTGGGTGGATGCGAGCTCTGTGGCGATTGGTGTGCTGCTTGAGGAGAACGGAGCTGCGATTGAGGACGCCTGCTGGCTGCGACCGACGAATGACGCTGCTCACATCAACCTGGCAGAGCTCGATGCGGTGACGAAAGGCATTAACCTGGCACTCCAGTGGAAAGTCAAGAAATTACACATACACACAGATTCGCTGTGCGTGTACCACTGGATATCAAACACACTGACAGGTAAGGCCAGGGTGCGCACCAAGGCGGCCAGCGAGATGCTAATCAGACGGAGGTTGGAGACCATAAGAAAGCTAGTAACAGAGTACAATCTGTCTGTGGATGTGGTACTTGTCACCTCAAACTGCAACCTCGCTGATAGGCTCACTCGGGTGCCTCAGAGATGGATTGATGCCGTGAAGAAAGAAGCTGGGCCAGTACCGTTACTATGTGCTGCCTCTGTGGAGGCGGCAGACAAAATCAGGGAAATACACCACATCAGTGGGCACCCCGGAGTGAGACGGACATGCTATTTTGTACAATTGACCAATCCGTCAGTGTCAAAAAGTGCAGTGAGAGCGGTGGTCAAGGAATGCCAAACATGCCAGTCAATCGACCCCGCCCCAGCGAGATGGCGGAGGGGTCGGCTGGGAACAGACATGACTTGGAGCCGACTGGGTATGGACATAACCCATTATGGCAGCCAGCACTTCCTCACACTGATAGATTGCGGACCGACGAGGTTTACGATCTGGCGCCCGTTGGCACGCCAGGACTCCTCCAGTGTCATCCGTGAATTGGAATCCATATTTTACGAAAGGGGGCCGCCTGAAGAGATCCTCACGGACAACGATACTGCCTTCTGCAGCGTAGAATTTAGGCGTTTTGTAGACGAGTGGGGGATCAGGCGCAGACACCGATGTGCATATGTGCCGAGTGGCAACGGCATAGCAGAGCGGTGCCACCGAAGCGTGAAGAGGACCGCGGCCAGGAAGGCGTGCACTATTGCAGAAGCGGTCTATAGATATAATACAACACCGAGGGATGCTGTGACTGCTGTGAGCGCACCCGCCAATGCGATCCATCGCTACCGAGTGCGCATCAAGGGCATTGACGCGCGTCTGCCTGATCGGCGGGGAACAAGAGGGCCGTATGAATTAGGGGACACCGTCTGGGTGAAGCCTCCCAATAGCCGGTGCACCACCAGTTTTCGAAGGGGACGAATCACCGGCATCGTCAGTGAGCAGGCCGTGCTGGTTGATGGTACTCCACGCCATGTGAGGGACATTCGGCCCGCCCTGAATACGAATTCGTTGACAAGTAGCGGCAGTGGTGAATCATCCAATGACGAACTGTGGATTCGACCTACGCCCCGCGAGTCTGATGGTCCGACTGCGAACCCCGACGCTGTTGCCGATAATTCCGATGCCACTTCTGAGAGCTCAGATGAAGAAATCCAGACAATCCCCCTTCGTAGGAGTGCCCGCAACAAGCGGCCACGTCCGCCTTGCCACATGTGTGGTCTTGAGACCAGGGGGGAGTGTGAACATGAAAGGGCGACTAGCGGCGGCTCTGGAAAAAGAGTTCGTTTGTGTCTGGCGTGCAGAGCAGTAATCTGTTCCAAAGAAAGAAAATAATAATAATACTCACCGCTGTCTTAATAATCCACCTTCAGCTCATTCTAAAGGAAAAAAGAGAGGAGGTCCTCGAGTGGAATTTTTATAGACTGAGGAAATGGATTATGGGTAGAGAAATGGATTATAAAACTGACCGACCAAGTTCACTCCAGAAGGAGTGGCGTCAATTTCTTGGCGAGAAGCTGACGCAGAGAGACGCAGTGAAAAGGTGGAAGGAGGAAAGTGGAGTAGGAAGAGGAAGAGGCGTAGCAAGAAGCCAGCTGGGAGAGCGTTGAATTGAAATCCAACGGTCTGCGGTTCGATCCCTGGTTCTGCACTCACTAGAAGAAAGTGTGCAACATTGTTATTAAATTATTAAATCAAAATGATACATTTGTTACTGAATTGTTCTCTCCGATATCCAGTCTAAAATATGTATGATCGTTACTCGTCCTGGTAGAGGGCTTGTGTGTCTCAATAATCCTAAGAGCTAAGCTGTCTGGAGTTTTAAATTTTAGAAAGTCATCCATAGCTATAACGTCGACGATGAAGGACCAAACTGAATGCAATAAATCCCTGAAGACCTCAACTACCGAACAAGCAAAGATCTACACGATCTCAAGGAACAAACTTGGGAAAAATTGTAGCGCCA
This sequence comes from Ascarosepion bandense, assembly GCA_037127315.1. Classification (NCBI taxonomy): domain Eukaryota; kingdom Metazoa; phylum Mollusca; class Cephalopoda; order Sepiida; family Sepiidae; genus Ascarosepion; species Ascarosepion bandense. Next base: position 2,045,615 of record JBBBDQ010000980.1, on the reverse strand, counting down.
GTCGAGCTGGCGTAGAAGGGACTAACCCTAACAGCCCATGCATTAAGCCCGATAAAATATGGCTTGCCATATCATGCCTGTCACAATCCTCTTTCAGACGCTAGAGAGATGTATCTGGCCAATGGTGTGAACTTCTAAGTCTTGGAGCACTAATAGTCGGCTGGGATGCCAAAGTCGTCATTGTTACCTCCATTAGACTAAGGAGAGAGCATGATGATCCTGATGATAGTATGAATAATGAAGTTGATTGTGTGTCTTTTACATAATCATTGAAGGATCCACAACATAGCAACAACATACATCCTTTCTTAGCGTAAATAATTGTAAATTAATTGGTATGTGAATTATAAATTATTGCTTTTTTAAATGTATACAATATGCAGATAGCAAGGCAGAAATCGCAATAAATTTGTATAAATTATACACAACTTTATTTGTAATGTAATGTTTCAAAACTAAGATATTATTAATAAACATTAAATTTAAAAGATTAACAATAGTTTTTGAATTCTTCATTATTTGCATGTTATAAAATTTATATGATACGACTGACATTTATTTAATCCACAGTAACATAAACTACAACCAGTATAACAGTGCAAAAATAGTCTATTTTCTGTTTTAAAAAAGTATCCGATTTTAAGTTCTGAGGATGTATGAGTTTATAACCGGAAGATAAAAAGTAAGAGAGTGGTTTGCTATTAGGAATAATACATCCGGTTTTGTACTAGTTTAGGTATTCTTTCTTAATGTGTCTATATCTAGATATTAATTCAGACATTGCATTTAGTAGATTTGTCATTCTCTCCATGAAAATGAAAAGTCCTTATAATGATCAAGATTGCTGAAGTTGATTCTGAACAATATTTTAAGTTAGCTCCAGATTAGTTTATGAAAAGAGACGAAACACGCCAACAGATCCTCACAGTGGTGATAACCAGATTGGAATGGATATGAAACAGAAATATCAGCTCTAAAAATTGCTGATCTTATCCATCCTCCTATACGTGTGTTAGACTTGAAGACCTCTTTTTGGAATAGAAAAAAAGATCCAATATTTCGAAAGAAAATGCGTGAGAAACATTCTCGGTATCTATTATTGGGAGCACGAAACCAATGAGTATGTATTGAGCATGATCAAACGTTACGTGTGCAGACAGGAATCACTTCTCGTCTCGTATCAAAAGATGTCTTGGCTTTGGATATGTCCCACGGCAAAATAAAGTAGACTTATATAACAATACCAGAACTTCTATTAGCCAGCGCCAACATGCCCATTTAAAGGTGGTTGTCTAGTTCTTCTGCCCTTAAAAAGTCCACAACGATTGAATCGGTCATGGGACTACTGATGATAATAATGGATGAAGTATAACCGTTAAAATGTGGTTATCCCATATGCAGATATACAATTGCTTATTTAGAAATCGTGGGCGGATTACAGAAGATGACGTTCAGAATAGTATCCACTGTGAACAAATTATCGAAAGAGGAATACATTTGCAAACTCAAAAACGACGTTATGTCAAATTCTTTTCAACATAGCTGAATTACCACTATTCGGAATTTCATTTATGCCCGACGAAGTTGAGAATTTGAGCGACGGTTTTCCTTAATTGATACGACATGTTATAAAATTAATTCCTTGAGTCAGTATAATGGCGTCATTTCTTAATCTTCTCTTTCTCCGATAATATAATTTCCTTCTATACTGCATTATAGAATTTTGTACTCGAGGAAAAAAACCAATGAATCAAGGAATACAAGAAAAAAGCAATATATTTAATTTAACATATTTTAATACGTTACTGCTACGAGTATATTATATAAATCTTCATTAATATAAATTCTCATAATACTTGTTATGTTTACAACGATTTAATATTTTTACATTTGTCTTACCTAAATGGCAATTTTTAATACGTGGAAAATTGGCGAGATTAAAAATGTCGTTGGATTTTGAGGTATGACTAACGAACTAGATAAACTGCATTGTAAAATGTCCCTTTTATGTTTATCTATCTATCTATCTATCTATCTATCTATCTATCTATCTATCTCTCACTTGTTATATATATATATATATATATATATATATATATATATATATACTAGACTATATATATATATATACTATACTATACTATTAGTATATATATATATATATATATATATATATACTTTCTAATACTTCAAAAGTTATTTAGTAGATAGGTATATGTAAGTAGATTAATGCTAGTTACACGGTGAGGAGTTTATAGTCGAGAATTTGGTAACATATCGCGATCACTAGTCTAACAAATTTTGTGTGACGGCTTTTTGATTATATATATATATATATATATATATATATAGTATATCGAGGCATCAAGTAATTTTCTAAACATATGTTATTAAATATAAGAGACTATGAATGTATATTATGTTTAATCATGAGCCGTTCTAAACGTCGTATTTTTGCTTTAATTTCAGTGGAAAATAAAGACAAAAATTCTCCAACATTTGGATAATTATTTATTGGTTTTCTTCTAAGCTTTCGGCTCACATGAGCCATCTTCAGAGAGGTTGTTTAAACTGAAATATTATAAAATCCACCATCACTGACGATTTTATTTTGTGTTGACATAAAACTCCGCTTGGCAACGGCAATAGTTACCAAAAATAATAAACGCAGTTCTTAAGTTTGCGATGCGGTTTTATGACGTCACATCGCGGGATAGCGCGAAATGACAACAAAACATGTAGTCAAATGCAATGTAATATGTTATTTCCTGTTTTAACATTGATTTTATTGAGTGTTGGTTGTTTTGATTTGATGTACATGGCCTCCAATATCTGCAGGTTCCTCTTACTGTGTGTATGAGTAAGGATCACCGTATTGTTGACCAAAATCTGTCTGATATTACCTACATGTTGATGTTTTTCGGAGAAATGTTGTTTAATAGTACTCTGATCAGAAAGATGACATGTAAACTACGGGAGAGCGTGGTTGTAGTAAAACCAATATATGTACCATGTTTTTGATTAGTATCAGAGATGCAATCTCTGAATGGTCATGTAAATTGGTACACTACATTGTTTTTTTGTAAAGAATTTGCTTTAATGCTTGTTGGGTTATTATAGACTATGAGGTCAATTGTTTTAAACTTTTCATAATATATAATGAGTTTAATTTGATTATTACTTTCGACTGGTTTATCATTTCTACGTATTACGTTTTTGAGACTTTTTTCATCTTGTTTAGAATTATTATGTATTTGGTTGCAATAATATAAGTTAATAGTGTTATGTTTATTTTGATGTAAACCATTATTATTAATATTATCATTATTGTTAGAGCTATTTTTAAGTTTGTTGAGATACATTTTAATTTGTTGATCAATAACGGAGTTAGCAAATCCATTATTGACTAGTGTCTGCTTAATGTTGTGTAATTCTTTATAAAATATAGATTTAGAAGAAGATATCATTTGTGTGCGCAGAAGTAAGTTTTTTATAACAGCTAACTTATATCGTTGGGGGCATTCACTATTATAATTAAGAAAACACGAATTTATGCTAGTTGGTTTCCTATATAGAAAAGTAGTAAATTTATGTGTGCTAGAATCAATGAATACATCAAGGAATGGGAGTTTGTTATTAATATTAAGTTCTAATGTAAATTTGAGGACGGAGTGACTTTCAAATTTGTTTTTAAGATATTTAATTTGATCGATATTCTTAGCTAAAACAAAGATGTCATCTATGTATCTTACATATATAGAGGGTTTATTGTTTCATTAATTATTTTATTTTCTAGATTTGCCATATAATAATTAGAAAAGAGGGGACCTAAAGGAGATCCCATCGCAATACCATCTATTTGTGTATAAATATTGCCTAAGGGATCGTGAAAGGGTACTTGTGTGGTGCATGCTAATAATAGTTTTTTTTATATATAAACATTTCTACTTATATATATATATATATATATATATATATATATATATATATAAGTAGAAAATTACGCTTTAACTCAGCAGATTCATGCCAACGTAAAAGGTTTGTAGTGTCACCGTTACGATGCTATCATTAGTAAGGTCCATATATATATATGGGATTTCGAAAAATTCCTAAATTGACATTAGTTGAATTTTCACGATTTCTCAGCAACAATCAAAAAGATTTTTTTTTATCGTTGCTGATAAATTGTGAACGTTCTCTCTGAAATGGCCAAACACTAAATGTAAATTTCGTTATTTTTTGGCTCTGTATATATAATCGGTTCTGTATGTAGTTAACACTATTTACATCGAGCTTTCCACATTGTATAATATTTTAATTGTTTTATTATATATATATTGCTAGCCCGGCGTCTTTTATGGTGAATCTCTACTGGAAAGCCACCTAATCTCCGTTGCAGACGCCTACAAAATTAAGTTTTTGTGTGTACAACAACCGTAGAACTCTTGTTTTGAATCATGCTGTCACTCTGCTGATCGGACCTTAGTTACAATCCTTAATGAAAGAGTCCGTTATCTACAGTTAACGACAGTCCAGTAAAGGCCAGGATGTTGAAACCCGTTGGTTACGATGATTTTTGAGATTGTGCAAGTACAACCATTGACAACCTCCAAACTGTCTTGTCTACCAAATTTCACTAGCAAGCTTGCGACGAACATTGGTAGGTTTTTCAGGCTCTTTCCAATGGTGCAGCACGCTGGGATCGCCTCCTCCACAATGATACCATAAGGAAGTCATCTTCTTGTCAAATTGACGAACGTGATATTCGAATCCTGGATTCATGGTCATAAATCGAACATTCTAACTACACGTCCACGCGCCCATATAAATATGCCTATTTGTTCATTTTAAATCACCTCATCACATATCAAGCAATGTTTTATACGAGACACTATCTGAAAGAAAGATTGCCAACAAAAATTCAAAACTTCTTCCAAACACTGACTGAAGCAATCTCCCGAATTTCAATCACAAGTCTTTGATTAACCTATGGTATATTTCTCATACATTTCCCAATGGAGCCACACGCTGGGATCACCTCATCCGTACCGAACATGACATACTCATATATATATATATATATATATATATATATATATATATATAATGTTTAAATGTACGTCAAACGATGATAATTTTTCATTAAGAGAGAATGATTTGTCGTAAATAATCGATTGTTAATACCTTTAATTATGTCGTTCAAATCTAACTTTTGTTCGGACTCAGTAATATAATGTCTCACCACATATTCACGATATTTTCTGTAAGCTTGAACACAACACCTTTTGTCAGCTTTATAATTTCTTAATTACGTATGGAAACGGTGTAGAATTTCACGTTTCTTCAAACTTAAAACTGAAAATTTTTCAAGAAAATAATATAAAATTAGTATTTAATGCTATACATGAAAATATTTTCGTAAATAGAATATACAATACTATGGGTAATATTGAAATTACAAAGAAGAAAAAATGGGGAACAGGTGTAGAATTCAATGTCTTTTTATTTCTCTGTTTTCATATTTATTTTATATTAATGCACCCCGCAAGCTAATGATAAAAGCCTGATTATTATTCTACCCGTGAAGCGTTGGAGTAGCATTACACTCTGAAAATTGATAGTTACATTTTAAATATATTTTTTTTCTTAAATCGCATTGAAATAGTAAATGCATATTTAAGTTCCGCAAGTTAGAGGTGATTATAATTGATTTGAGCAAAACATTATATATATATATATATATATATATATATATATATATATATATATATCTGTGTGTGTGCGTATATCTGTTACATAACTACATAATTGGAAACCACAAGAATAACAGTAAAATATTTGGAAATAAATTACTTTGTTTCTTAACGCAATACTTTATTTTTGTTTGTAACAAACAGTTCTTAAATGTTCGAAATCTGCAAAGCTCGTTACAGGAGGAACGGGAAAATCATATCCAAGATTTCGGTGAAAATTTATTTCATAAGAAAACCTTTTTCCTGGTCATGGTGGTAAACTGCCCCAGGCAGCAATGCCTTTGGGAGGTTGTGATCAGCACCGAACTATCTCTTAATTGGTGTGGTTCTTAGGTCCACCTTGATCTTCAGTAGTAGAACCTGTTAGGGTCCTATCTATGGGCACATAGTTTACCTCCAAACTTGAAGCAAAATATTACCCACAATATATTTCTGAATAAAAATTCTTACCACAAAACATTTTTGATCCCAAAAAATTTTCATCAAAACATTTTAATACAAAACTTGTAGATATTTTCTGTTTTCTAAAATAATAAAATTATCATCAGAATCTGATAAAGACACCTTCTCAATATAACCGTACAATAAATAAATGTTTGATTATAGTGAACATTTAAAACCCCAGAGTTTTAGCATAAATAAAACACAAAGATTGATTTGCCGCTAAAAAAAAACTCAAACTCATGGGAAATCTAAAGAAATTGTTTTAGTAGACATGGAAGAACAAGTTGATATTTAGCGAAAATTATTTGCCATTAATGAATATGGAATTATCTTCTACTTCTTCTAAGTGGCGTGATTCTTGATGACATTGGCGATATTGATTCACATGTTCTGTTATTTTGTACCACTTAATAAATGTTCGCTTTCAGCACATCTTTAACGCTACTCTGCCATTTATACACTCAAACTCATTAGGTAGGTTTGGCGTTGTTTTCCCATGACTCTTTTCATTCAATCTGTCATGTAAGTATCCGAATTTCTAAGCATTTTTCATCGTGTGCAATATAAGTTACAATAGTATTACCCTTATGTTAAATATCATCATAGGGAACATTGTCTGTAAAAATAATAAAGAGATGTTCAAAATCATCGCCAAATCTACCTTTAATTAGTAAATCATTTAAATTTGAATTTCCAACAGGACGATCCAAGGTACGGTGTATAAACTGATTAAAAGTTGACATCAACTAAATGAATTTTACCCACAAAGTTGGAGATAAATCTTTAGCAAATAATTAGTTTATTGTCAGAAACGTATGCTTAAATGATCTACTGAATTTTTTAAGTACAAAATTGTGGCAAATCTTCAAAGATGGGAATGAAAGCGGTTGTTGAGCTTATACCTGGCTAGACTCAATCACTGACAGAAACAAACTGGGCAATAATACTTGCACCAAAACATCAATTTTACAAGAACCATCATAATGAGTCCTGTCTTTAGAAAGTTTAAACCAATGCTAATATGCATAATTGTATGTAGGAAAGTATAGAAAAACCAATATTTAAAAATAAAAATCCAATGAACACTTCATTCAATATATCCCGGACCAGACATAAAGTTAGTGCCACTAATAAAAAATCCGTATGATTTTTTAAAGTACTATCAAATGGCACATGACATAATTTGGGCCCAGTCGGTTTATTAGTGTACAAATTACAGTTATTTAAATGAAACTACTCTTGCAAATTTTCAGAACATCTGAAAAATCTTAATTATGCATGTTGACAAACAGTTTCATTCTGATGACTTCAGTTCAAGCAAATCAATGGCATGATAAGTGTTATTCGGATTCTGCCCTGTCGAAAACAACGGTTAAGATGTGGTATGCTGATTTGAAACAGGACCGTACAGGGACAAATGATACTGAACGCTTAGATCAGCAATAGTCCCGGAAAACATACACAAAAAATTCTGGAAGTCATTTTATCAGATCGTTAATTGAAGTTGCATGAGATAGCAGAGAGGTTGAACATATAAGAATGCAGTGGATTCAACAATTTGCATGAAAACTTCTCACTGAAGAAGTCGTGTTCAATGTGGGTGCCGCGTTTGTTCACAGTGGATCAAAGCAACAACACATCGACAATTGTTTTCAACTGTTGCAACGGAACAATTTCAGGTTTAGCGTAAATATGTTACAAATGATAAAACATAGATACAGCACATCACTTCAAAGTTAAATCGGCTTTCAGCTGAGTGGACAGAAGTTGGTAAAAGCCGTGCAAAGCAACCAAGACACAGCAGGAAAGGTTTTGACCTCCGTATTTTGGGACGCGCAAAGTATTTGGTTCATCGATTACCTTGAGAATGGAAGAACCATGAATAGCAAATATTATATTGCATTGTTGTTGCGCTTGATGAAAGAAATCGTCAATAAATTAATAAAAATGAACAAGAAATCAGTGACTAGGCATCTTATTACAAGTAGATAGCAACAATTACAAAACTACATGGGTTCTATTTCGAAATGTTTTTGCGTCAACACTATTCTACAGATCTGGTACCCAGCGACTGCTGGCTGTGTATAGGCCTCAAAAGAATGTTCTAGAGAAACAGATTTTGCTCCAATGTAGTAGTAATATCAGAAACTGAGAGGTATTCTGAAGCCAAAAGCAAATTGTTCTTCCAAAAATGCCCGGAATCTCAATCATTCTCCAAGTACTCCTTCCTCAAGACATGTCTAAAGAACTTTAACTGTTTTTTTATGCTGAGTATTAGGTTCCATTTCGTTTTCACCCTTTTTAGAACCTCATCATTGCTTATATGTTTGATTCATGATATCTTCACCATTTTTCTATGGAGGCACATTTCCTTCATATTTTTTTCCATATTTATTGATATTGTCCAGCATTCACTAATATATTGAAGAACAGACATCACATAGCAATCCAGTACTCCTGTCTTTTTTTGCTTCAAAACTTTTCTGTTTCTTAATACGCGACTCTGCTTCTGGAATGCGTCTTTCTACATTCTACCTCGCCTTCGGATTTCAGGGATGCACTTTTCGTCTTCTGTTAGAATATTTAACAAGTTCTTAAGTATTTGTACCTACTTGATTTTAGTATCCCCAACCTAAAATTAGCATTTTGGGCTCCTTTGTTTACTGATGACTATATATTCTGTGATTTTGTATTTAATTTGTAGTTTTTTGTTCGGCTTTCTTTATCTATCTATTTAGGTTCTGTCGTTTTATTTCCGTGTCTGCTTTAAGCACTGTAAATTCTGGGTATCCTATGTTGTTCAGATTGTGAAAGCCGGTCAAGATTCCTAGCATAATTTCTAGGTTTCTCAAACTACACTCACTGAACACCTTGAACAGATTTGGTGAAAAAACTTATTTTTCTTACGCCCCTTTCTAGTTTGCATATCTGCTAAATTCGTTTCCAGTCCGTATAATACCAATAGCTGTTCTTGAATACTCTAACGTCTTTCTGAAATATGTCGAGGGTGCTGAGAGTTTCTATCTATTCGTTGTGGCGTACTTTGTCGAATGCCTTGGCATAGTCTACAAAACATAGGTAAACGTCCATTTCTATTTGTAAAATCCTTCTCATAGAAACCACATCAGAAATACAGCATTTTTGTTCCCATGTCCTTGACGAAACCGCAAGATTATTCGTGTAACTCTGATTCTGCTTCGAGATCTGTTCATCAGGATTCAGATGATGACTTTGTAATAAATCTCTTCCTTTTTATGTGAGTATCCCTTCGGGACGTAGGCGATCATGAACTTCCCTTCTCTCTTGTAGATCTCAACAATTTTTTTGTGCTATCTCTTCCAAGCCCCACTCCGGCAACCATTTGCCAGAAGTACGTCTCGCGCTGTTTTCCCTTGTCTTTTCTTCCATTTATCCGACCTCTGAGTATCAAGTTCTTCTTCTTCTTCCTCATTACGTGCCCCAGGAACCTCATTTGTCTCATCCTGATATTTAGTATCAGCTTCCTTCTCGTTTTGATCTCTTTACAAGATCTCATCGTTGCACACGTGATTTATCCATGTTATCCTCAGCATCCTTCTGTAAAACCACTTTTCTCCTGCCTCCTACCTCTCGTTCATCTTTGATGGGATCGTCAAGCATTCACTTCAATACAGAAAACAGATATTACATAGCAATATAGCACACTTTCTGGTGTTTCTAATGAGATTTTATTTATAAAACGAAATAAAAGTCAATAAAAAACAAATTAAAATAATGCTTTTGATAAACTCAGTTACACTAGAGAACATTTTAAAAGCGGTTTACTAATGTGAGAAGGAAAATTTCAAAAAAATAAAAAATTTAAAAAAAGAAAAAGAAAAATATCCAATACAAACAAAAACTGAGTTGAATTATGAAAAATATTATCAAACATAAGAAAATTGAAAAGTTCCAATAAAGGCCGTATTTGAAAACAAAAATAAAAACAAAAGCAAAACAAAAGACAGTAGTTCAGATGAACATTACCAGCAAGAAATGACTTCAACTAGTTACAAAGATATCGAGCAACATATAAGCTTTATTGAACCCGGTATTTGCACGAGCCTTACTCACAAAAATTCGATGTTGGTCACTTGAGCGTATACGCATCACCAAGATTTTCTCTATTTTCTCCAGATAAGACTCTGCTATTCAGCGTAGTTACGTCTGAGTTACTCATCGTCAGAAGGTTGATAGTCTAAGTAAAACAGAACATTAATGAACTCTGCATATATCTGAGCCCACCACACAAAGATATGTGACAAAGGCCGATTTGTACGTGGGGCATTCCGAGCGCTTACGCACGAGTTAAACACTCCTTAGACCTCGCATACGCGAAGTTAGGATCTTATAAGATTTTCAATAAACGAGACTCAGGCTTTCGGCATAGACTTATCTGGTTTCATCTCCGCGCAAAAGAGGAGAATATGACTCGGCCTTTACCTGAACCTCACTATAAAGGCTTATTTAAAATTCTCTGCAGTCGGTTGGATGAGAACACAAATGAGACTATTCCAATTAGCAGAATCTCGTCTAGTGAATAGTTGACAAACGTCCAACACCGCGTGCATGAGCTACGGTGAATTTTTGACGGAGTGTACGATTTCACGATGGAGACGATATGCAGCGTCTCCTCTGGTGTAAATAGCCGAGAGTCCGAAACCGTGTATGCTGGAATCACCAGGGAATTTTTGCGAGAGCGTACTCGCTTTGAATGCCACTCGCTAAATATCAGCCTGAAAATTCATCTCGCCTTTTTCAGATAACACGTGTAGATCCTAAGTTTATCGAAGATCTGTAATGCGATGCCGATAAGTATGATTTTTTCTGCTGTAAATAGACAAATGCCAAATGGAAACGTGGCGGAATGCCCTACGTTCGGAATTGCTACGACTGGGTTACTCTCCACCTAAAAATAAAGATTACAACAAAGTCAGAGTTTTGATGAAATCTCTCTTTACACAAACCTCTTCACAAAGACAGAAGGCCGATTTCTGTTTTTTATTTGTTGTTGTTGTCGTTGTTTTTACTGTGACCCAATCTGAGTGCCTTTGTTTGGAGAAAATTCCCCGTAGTCACCGCTTACGGGGGTTCAGTGTTTTGTCAATTTTCTCAAAACTGGACTCAGTCAATCGGCATAGCCTTGTCTGTGTTCCACTTTAGCAGACTGCAGAGATCCCGTCAAAATTAAAGCTTTGGTGAATTCTGTATTTACCCGAGTCTCGCAAGGAAGAAGGGATACGTCAGTAACCGATATTTAACTGGAATATTTCGAGCGTGTAGGCTCGGTGAATAATACCCCAAATTTACCGAATGTCAAGGTAGGGCTATTGTTTAGTTTTCTTATTCAAATTTCTGCAGTTTGGCATAGCCTCGTCTGGCAATAAAATCAGTGTTTCTCCTACCAACAAAAAGTTATGTGGCACATGGCCATTGTTTACTGTGGAGCATTCCAAGGGTACCCTCGAATAAAATTTTCCCTGTAGACCCCGAGTACACTTGGTTGGGCTTTCGCCTATTTACCCCAGAGAAATTTTTTCTTCGGCTTCGACTGGAAAAGTTTTGGGTTCCTCTCCGTCCGAAGGCAGAATGTCAGACAAGATCAGATATTTGATGATCTCTAAATACCAACGGAATCTCCAGGATATATATTTTGAGTACAGATCAATTAATGAGGGAAGTGTGTCACACAACAACTGCCTGTTATTTTATATGTCAATATTTTGCTTAAAATCCATGTTATCTGTATAACCTTTTCTAATATGTACAATATTTTCAATTTTTAAATTTAAATTTCTAAACTTCTTCAATATAATATTCATTTTTTAACCGCAAATTGAAGGTCGTTCTGAATGGGCGTGCCTCTTTGTCCTACAGCACGAATGCTGGTGTCCGACGCTCTTCCTTATTTTCATCAACGACCTCCCAGATGAGATCAAGTCCCAAGTAGGCATCTACGCAGATGACACTACAGTATACTCCCGCTCCAGTAAGAAACATGTCGTGGCGGACAGATATAATCTTGCTGCTGACCTTGAGCGAGATCTACACTCTGTCGTGAACTGGGGCAAGAAAAGGCTTGTCAACTTCAATTCCTCTAAGACCAAGCTCTTGTCTGTCAACCATTACAGGCAAACTCTTCTGCCGCCCATAAGCATGGACCAGGTGATTCTCCCGGAGAGTAATACACTACGCCTCCTCGGACTTACCCTGTCCTCAGACCTCAAATGGAACCACTATATTGAATCCATAGCAAAATCTACTGAAGATTGGGTCACTATGTCGATCCAGGATGTTTTTTCCACCTGAATCCATCCTGCATATATACAAGTCAACCATCCGTCCGTGCATGGAGTACTGCTGCCATTTATGGTCAGGTGCCCCTGCCGTTCTTGATAAGCTCCAAAGGAGAGTCTGTAATGTGATAGGTACTGATCTGGCGACTCGACTGCAGCCACTTTCCCATCGACGAAATGTAGCCTCCCTCTGTCTCTTCTATAAATATTTTTAATGGCTTCTGCTCGGATGAGTTTAAGTCACTGATGCCTCCTCAACAGGTGTTTACCCGTGCAACCAGACTGGCAACTGGGTCCCACCCATTCACAGTCAGGTTAGCCAAATGCAGACGACAATTCTACTCCTGCAGCTTCCTCTCTCGCACTTCCCGCCTGTGGAAGTCACTCCCGTATTCTTGCTTTCCTGACGGCTACAACCTCCAGAAATTTAAATGCAAAATTAATGCTCATCTACTAACCACTGGCCTCTAGCTCTCTCCCCTCCCCTGTATAACCTTCTCTTTCTCTCCTCCTATGTATCTGTCATCGCACTTTCTTTCTCAGCTTTCTATTGTTCCTTTCTAACTAGCTTGTACTCCTCACTCTTTTCTAATTAATATTTTTTACATTTATGTAACCCCCTGCACATCAGTGGCGTTTCCGCCTTGCTCGGGGTGAAAGGATTAAAAAAAAACCAAAAAAACATAGTAAATCGTTTTGAGAAAATATTCTTGCGATTCTTACAGTTTTCCAGCCAGATTGAATAATTTATGCTGAAGATACATTTATTATTTCGAAAGTGACTGCGCTAATAATTATCTCGTAATCATTTTTACCATCTGATATGTCGAAGATGGAAATATATTGCTCGTCTCTTTGTGATTAGGCCAAGCGATTTCACTTTGCATATGAAACCCATGTTATATTTCTAGCAATTTTCTTTGATATATGAATCCTTATATGTTTCAAATATGTTTTCAGACACCTTTGCCGTAGGGTAATGGTATTTCTGTCTATTGCTGCAACATAAACACCATAATTGTACCAAAACGTAATACTGATGATTTAAAGAGCATACGTTGATTCTGATTTTGTATTTTGTTTGGCTGCAAATTATTAAAATTTAAATACAAATTTAGAATTATTCTTAGTTTCGTATCTTTCGGTCATTCACATCCTATTCTTATTATTCATTTAATCTTATGTTTATGGGTTTTCTTACTTAAAGTGGAAGAAAAAAAAATTATTTTAGTCGGACGTTAGAAATATAGATTTTGAGTAGACGTTAGAAAGAATCAGAAACACATTTCTTACCATAAATAAAGATAAACTCGTCTACTCCATTTCAAAAGACCGGGTATAATTTTAGGTCAAATTATGACAACTACAGATTTAACTAATTTAGGATGTGCGTTGTGGTGCAGTGAATATCGACTCGGAACGAGAAATCGTGGAGACGAGTTCGAATTTTAGTTGAATTCATTGCATTCACGTACGCGCAAATACCATTGGGAAAGGTATTAATCCGTCTCTTCCTTCTAGTTATGGGTTAAATAACAAGACAGATTGGGTTCTAGAGCCTTGGCTGACAACCAGTCTACCGCAGAAAGCAATGGCAACCTACTGCAGGATAATATTCTGCCCAGTCAGTCATGTCTCTTATGAGATATGATCGCCCAAGCGTGTTTTACGTATGGCACTTAACTGACTGACAGATTTAACTGATATCTAAAATACTATTAATATGGAGGAGAAAATATAAATTTAGATGAAGCGTTATACAATTTTTGATACCAGTGTTTTGTTGTCTCATAATTTATCAGGGTGCGTCATATAACTGTATGTTTTTGTTTCAGTTTTACTATTTAAAATAAAAATAAATTTATCTTTTATTTAAGTAAATATTCGTCATTATTTACATTGGATTATTATTATTTATCAGATTTTGATAATTTTAATTAAATTCCGCAGAATTTCCTCCTAAGAAAATGAATATTTCACGGTTAGAAGAACATAGCGGCTGTGGCATACAAGATCAACTTCATGGAACATATTTCCTATCATATTCGTGTTGTATACGATCATACGTCTTCAGTCAGGAAAATAACATTTTGTTCTATTGAAAAAAGACGCTTATACATACTTCATATGTATCTGTTGTTAATATGGACATTTTAACAGAAAAAAAACGTCGTTAGAACAAAAAAAGCCAACTAAACTGGTATATAATATCAGTGGTCATTTATGGCAGTGGATTCTGGACAATATTATCACAGATAAAGAAGAGATTTAAAATAACATGATTCTGATTCTATAGAAAGATGGTGATAATACCGCGGAACAAACATGGAGACAATTCTGGAGACAATGAAAACTAAAAAGAGCTTTATTAAAATTTCAATGACACATGATGAATAAAGTTGAATTATCTAGGTTACATAAAGAAAAAGGAGGGTTAGAAAAATTTGATACTCACAAGACAGATTGAAGACAGGATAAACCAAAAAAACTCAGCCTACCTGGTAGGCTTAAGTGAATGGATATTGTTGCATGCAACACATTATTCGTTGACACCTAAATAAAAGAATCGAATTATTATAATGACTGAATTGTCATTTAAATATATTACCAAAAAACAATATTACTGATGATTCAACCTAATATATAAATACAAATATTAAATTAATTACCTTTACTTAATCTTTTCAAATTTGCACAGAGGACCTGGATTGGATATAATTTTTTGAATGTCATTGTACTTGAAAACAACTTCATTCATGCCCTAATAAACCATATATACCGCTATAAAGACATAAAACACCGTTTTATTTTACGTATAATATAAACGATGCGATTGTTAAATTGTCACCATTAGTTTTATTACATTCTCGGATTTGTGTTATTTGTTTTTATTTTTCGACTTCATAGTTAGACATTTTCTGTGTGAAGAATATCACCATGACGCAATTCACTCATATCTAATTTTGGAAACAAGATGGTATACTACTTGGAATTTTCTCGAGGACATCCAATATAAACATTTCAGAGTGTTTGACTTTTAACCTGAAGACAAAGCAAAGGATTCGGATAGGCTGGGATTATATTTCCAGTCAACATCATGAGATGTGGAATGATCATTAGAAGATAAAATCTGATTGATGACATTGTTTTAATTTGTTTTTAATGCACAGAACGATAGAAGTAAATTTTCATATACCAGTGATATCAACTAAAAATATGTAAACTAAATATAATGTATAAATTATAAATAATGTGAAATTATATAAATATCTTTTTAGAAATAAATAATTGTATTAGAATGTTAATTCTTCATTTCAAATATGACGAGAGACTTGTGCTATGAAATCTAAGAAAAAGTGTCTGTATAATATACCTTTAATATTAGAAAGCACACTGTGAAAATATGTCTAGTTTTATTAATATACAATAAAATCAGTTTTGATTGAATAGTATCAATAATACGTCAAACTGAGATTTTCAACAAATATTCAAGAACGTATTATGTAAAAAATAATAACAAAATTAACTATTCAGAATTATTCTGCACAATATATAATATTATTCGCATTGTTGTTTTCAACTCGTCTCGTTTAAATTTTTTTTTCAACATGTCTAATTCTATTTAAAGTTAGTCTCTATTTTTAAACAATATCTTTCAATGAAGATATTTCAATTACACCAGTTTCATATATATATTTATAGGTTGATTGTTTCCATCTAACAGAGAGAAAATACAAGCTAAATATCCGAAGTCGATGTTCGGAGCTCAAAACCTACATCACATTAAATCAGATTCATGAAAGCAGGGAATATTTTTGTGTGACAGACGCAATATATATATATATATATATATATATATATATATATATATAGTGTATAGAGGCAGCAAATACTTTTCTAAACACAAAACTACGATTAAATATAAGAGACAATGAATGTCAATTATGCTTCCTCATGATCCGTTCTAAACGTCGTATTTTGGCTTTAATTTCAGTTGAAAATAAAGACAAAAATTCTTCCACATTTGGATAATTTTTTATTAATTTGTTTCTAAGCTTTCGGCTCACATCAGCCATCGTCAGAGAGGTTATAAGGATGGTAACACAATAAAACCCACCATCAGCGACGATATACTGTTAATATGCTGTTAATAGGAAAGTTAATATATGTTAATATACTGTTAAATATATTTTAATATACCTATAAATATAATAAACATTTATTGTCTCTTATATTTAACAGTATATGTTTAGAAACATATATATATATACGTGTGTGTGTGTGTGTGTGTGTGTGTGTGTGTGTGTGTGTGCATAAAAAGGAAATTGTAGTCTCGTCCACGGAGATGACTTCTTTGACAATATTAATAGCTCGAAAGGCGGTTTTTTTTTCAGTATTGCGCGCTAATGCTCTTGGAAAAGAAATCCGAAACGTAAAATTGGATTACTCACGTATAATGCAAACGAAAATATCAAAATTTGGAAATATATTACTTTTTTAATATTATTACTTTTTTTACTAGTGAGCGGATTTGATATGTTTAACTTCTAGATAATAATAGTTGTTTTTTTTTCTATTAACTGTATTATTGTTCACTTTCCCTACTGGCATATATGTATAAAAATGTGTATTTTGGCAAGCGGGTTTGTAAATTGCTCAGTTTCTAGTTTAAGAAAGAGCATTATTAAATACAATACAACCAGCACATAATGATGAGATGAGGTAGTATTTAAACTATTTAAATTATTCTGACTATTGTCCCCATCTACGTTGCTATTTGTACGACGTTTCGGGAGCTGTATGCTCCAACATTCTTCCTAGCAACTAGAGAAGGCCAAAGGATATAATGGCCAAATCTTCGTACAAACGTCAACAAACATTAGGACAATAGCCCGAATAATTAGAAAAGCGTATATATATATATATATATATATATATATATATAGAGAGAGAGAGAGAGAGAGAGAGAGAGAGACAGACAGACAGACAGACAGACAGACAGACAGACAGAGACAGAGAGTAGATATATATAAATTTAGGCCCAAATATCCGACCAATAGTTTAAATTTCATGTTTTTACTCAATCATTATGCGTTCGGCAGCGGTTGTGTGAAAATGGAAATTTTTATTTTACCAGGCAAAAAGAGCAGCCCAAAATGCAAATACAGGTGAGGGATTCTACAATGAAAAAGGCACAAGAATTTAGATACATAGGAGTCGTGTTAACAGAAGACGGAAATTGTGAAACAAAGATCGAAAGGTGGATTGGTATGGCGAAGGGAGCGTTACAGAAGCTGAGTAAAGCATTAAGAGACAGAAAACTTTCAGGAGAAACAAATAAGAGAATACTAGATTACTATATACAGTCAGTTCTTTAATACTGGACAATATAATCAATGATGTAGAAGAAAATTGAAGCAGCTGAAATGTGGTTCTATAGAATGATGCTGGGGACGTCTTGTGATCAATGATAAAGTTTTGGAAAGCAACGAAACAAAAAGAAAAAAATCCTGAGAATCAGAAGAAGACTGGTCATGTTCTTGGGACATGTAGTAAAGAAGTAGGGCTTAGAGAGCCTGCTAATAACAGGCCTGATAGAGAGAAAAGAGGACAGAGGGAAGCAGCGGATAACATATATGAAGGGTCTGAGCAGGTGGATGACAGAACGTGGTTGCCTGGTGTTACAGGAGAAAGTGTGCTAAGAGCCACCAAGAATAGAGAGACGTGAAAGGCTATGATCGCCTAAGTCCTGAAAGAACAAGACACCTAGAAGAAGATTTTTATGCTTTCATTCGAGTTTTGCTTGGGTGCTCTCTTTTTTTCCCAAAGCTGCGTCAAAAAAGGAACAACTGTTTAAATTAAAGCTGAGAATAACAACAATTAAATGTCCGTTTCACGTTCCTGTTGACCAGCGGCATTGCAGCTGGATGTAGTTTATTATTATACATACGAGTGTATATTCTTATTGAATACAACAATTAAATGCGACGCTGACTCTCTATCAATTTTTCAGAAACACAGCAGAATGTGTGTACTTCTTTAAATTACGCATTCCTTTAATAAATTTGTTGGATAATTTCTTAATACTTATAATATATATATATATATATATATATATATATATATATATATATTTATTTATTTATTTATTTATTTGAAGATATTTTTGTCATGACTTGAAGCTACTGATTTTATTACCTCGTTAGCTCCCATGAAGGGAACTTACAAGACTGTAAAATCAGATTAGACGCTTAAACACATTGTCAGTGATTGTCACAATCTGCGATCAGGAAAATCTCATGCACAAAGGATGAAACTTCAGGTTCCTACAAACGGGATAATCTCAATGATGGCCCTGATATTTAAATCCTCAGCCATTCATTTAAAGAAAGTAAAGTATTAAAATCTTTGTGAGCAGTACAAACTCCTTGAATAGGTGAATCAATATGACATGAAAGTAAACCTGAAATAGACATAAATCTACTTGCTTAAAAGCTACAGATTTTAATAAAGAATCTTACTACACACTAGTTACTGTGTAGGGAATGCTGAAAGCTTGAAAGAAATATAGTGGCGTGATCCTAGTCGCTTACAAGTCTGCCATGATATTTTGACTGAATCATTTTAGAGAAAACAAGAATACTATAAACGAAGCCAAGGAAGAAATCATGAAGTATATGAGGATGACACACAATATTGAAATGTGGGAAAGGGAACAACTTCGAAACTATTACAATCAACAAAACAAAACTTCAAAATTATTAAACACTATAATGCAGCACTCAAATTGATTCTGGATTAAGTATACTCACATAGCAATGGCAGTAAACAAATAATTAAATAGCAAATTCAAAAAAGCAATCTCAGAGAGATGGAAACAAAATCGAGAAAGGAAATGAACTATTTAGAAATGAATCCTCATTACTCGATGAACTGACAAGAGGACCAAACAGAGGAACAAGAAAAAGTAAAAGTCAAAAGTAAATACAAATTTGTCCGAAAAAAAAAAAGAACTAGTTTAAACAATATAATGAAAAAATCAGACTCTATGAAAATAATTCAACATTCTACCGACAGAGGAAAAGTTTTTAAACCCATGCGAAAAGATTTTACAAGGAAATAGGCAAAAAAAATTGAAGATACATTTGCTATCAATGGTAATTGTCATACGCTTCTGGGAAAAATATGAGCTTAACCTAAAAAACATAAAAAAGAAGCAGAGTAGATTAGAGTAGATAAGATTACATGAGAGTTAAAATGGATGAATGCTAATCCATGACAAACATGACTGGGATTCACAGTCATGAATGTCGAATATGCACAAAAACACCAATGGAAACTAAATTCCTAACTTTTGACTAGATTATCTAAATTCTACACATAAGAACTAGCACCAAAATTCAAGATAAATGCATTGATTGTAATAAATTTTGCCATGTTTAGCCAAAGAAATAGGTTTAATTGTACTCACAAATAGTATAAAAATTATAATTCTTCTCACTATTTAAAAACTGTTGTCATATAGTCTGGCAAAACATAAATATTCATTTTTAGAATAAAAACACATTGTCTGTTGTATCAAATGTGTGCAAACTTGACTCTGACGGATCTACAGATTAATTAGCTATTAATAGAGAGATCGTAGGATAATGTTTCAATAAGAAGAAAAATGTAAGTACTGTCAGGATAGATTACTGTAATTGAGTCGATATTGTGCCTAATTCCTGGATCTTAAAATCTTAAAAAGTGTACACGGTATCACTTGTCGGCATCGATTTCATAAAACAACTTTTGATAAGGAAAATAGCACATCATCTGAAACTTATAAATGGAATCTATAAATCTTTTGAAATAAGATTCAACAAAAATAATTCACAATGATTTTTTGTCTTCCTTACCAGTTTGTTTATCCCGAATGGCATCAACCAACGAACATAAGAGAACTAATTGATATAAATTGCCCAATCGACTGTAATATATCACATATAGAAAGTTGACAAATCTGTCTTTGTATAAAGACCTGCATATTGAAACCGAAAATGGGGAAATTGAAAACAAGAATAATATAAGTAACAGTAGGTGCGAATAGAAAAATAAAAACCCAACGGCACATTGAAAAACTCTTTTGAAATCACAGCTTCAGACAGATAGAAACATTTTATTGATTACGTGCTATCCACCTACTAAGAAAAACGTTGTACATGTAACGCTAGTTATTACGTGAGATTTTAAAGAACAATTTATTTTAGCCAAAACAACACATCTCTATCTTCATTGTGACTTCTTTTAGAATTATTAGGTAATGTGACCATAGGTATAATAATAATATAATAATAAGAAAAATAATCGAAGCCAATCTCTCCAAATCCCACAAAAAGAACTAATGCATGTACCATGTAAAATTTGATTAGACGCTTAATTATCAGTGATTGCCACAAGTTCATTAAGAAATGCAAAATGTATGATTGAATTGTCAAAGCATCCACTGTGAATAATGTTGTGAATTTGAATTTAGTGCCAAAGTGAAATGTTATGCAGTATTAGCAGAAAATAACTTACAATGAATTAGATGATTTCATTGTCCGGAGAGCTCATGGCATTAATTCACAGAAACTGGGTTTTATTTGATAGATATGTAGTTATTGATTTTTGTTGATAAAGAATGCAAATTATTATTTTATATGTTCCATTCAAAACAGGCCTTGTCTCAAATTAAAATAAATAGAAGTATTGGCTTATAATTCATGTAATTCCGGTAGTTGTTGTCTCGCTTTATTTCTTCATTACGTGTCATGTCCCTTCAGAACGTAGGCGATCACGGTCTTCTACTTATCCCTGACGCTTGTCCCTCTTAATATTTTTCTTCTTGGTGACTCTCCCAAATCTTCGCTTAGCAAGCCATATGCTCAAGCCAATCAAATATGCCCTGCACTGCTTTCTCCTGTCGCGTTTTTTCTCTATCCACCTTGGGAGTACTGGATTCTTCAAACTTTTCTCATTACCTGTTCCAGAAACCCCCGCTTTCTCTTCTTGATCCTAATAATACGTTTTCGTCTCGTTTGCATCTTCTCCAAAACATTGTTGTGATTATATTTAGACCGTCAGAAAAAAAAATCCATTTGTTCTAAGAAAAATTCTTAAGTGGTGAAGATTTAACAGTTTAGCCTCTCATATAAACATTCAGCAATTTAAATCGGTACTTTCATCAATATATTTGAATAAAATAAGTAACATATCGCCTAAAAATATTTCAAATTCAACCTCTGCTCCTTCAAATTTCTTTCATTTGTTTTTTTTTATTTTATATATCTTTCTTTTTTTATTATTTCTATATTCTTTATACCTGTTCTCGTTAAGCAACCTCGAGCTAGGTCAGTAGTTAAATTTGATTTATCGTTCCACTTTTTCTTTTTGTTCTTTCTAGCAAGAAACACATACAGTGTGTTTTTTTCATTCTTCGTTTATAATATACAACGAAACTCATCATTTAAAATATTACCAGCTACTGGCTTGCATGATGCATATTTTAAAAATGTGGTTGTGATATGTTTACCCTGTGTAAAATTTCTAACTAATTTTTTTGTAATAAATGTTACATAAATAAGGAAAGAGACGTTTAAAGAAAGATAAACATGGATTCGAAGTCAGAAAATTGTCATTGATAGCTCTTTCCTCTAATTTGCATTCCCTTGTAACTATATTCTGAATATTTATACTGAAATTCGTGCATTCATATACGTATCAGCAACACTTGTATCCGAACACAAATTGGACTGGCAAAAGAGGCGTTGAAGAAATTAAGTAGAGTATTAATTGACAGGAATATTTTGATAGGGACAAAGAAATTTGTAATGGGCTGGTATCTGATGTCAGTTCTTCAATATGACAGTAATTTCTTTTTAAATCATATCGCCCCAAGCAAGGCATTCCAATGGCACTATAGCGCAGGGGGTTACATACAGCGATTGGATATAGGAAATGTCAACAGGAGGGTGACAGACGAGTAAGGAGGTAGGCAGGAAAAGTGTTTGAGAGAATGGTTGCGAGTTAGGGCGGTAGGAGGTGTTTATTGACCTTACATTTAAACTTCTGGAGGTTGTAGCCGTCGGGGAAGCAAGTATGCGGAAGGGAATTACACATCGGGAATTGAGAGAAAAGAAGCTGTTAGAGTAGAAATTGCGGTTACATTTCATCGCTTTCATTGTAAAAGGGTGGGACATATTTGCTAATCTAGTATCTCGTGCAAATTCATAACTAGGGGGCAGCAGTGATCTAAGTTCAGCGAAGCAGAAGCCGTGAAAATATTTACAGAGGATGCACAGGGAAGCCACGTCACGCCGGTGAGAGAGTGACTGCAGGCGGTCAGCCAAGTCGGTATCGATCATGTTACAGATTCTACGCTGTATTTTGTCAAGAAACCCCATGATCATAGCAGGGACACCTGACCAGATGTGGCAGCAGTATTCAATGCACGTGCGGATAGTAGATTTATTTATGTGCAGGATGGATTCAGGCGGAAAGAACTTCCGGGCTCTACACAGAGTGCCGACTTTAATAGCAGCGGATTTAGCAGTAGATTCTGCGTAGTCATTCCACTTCAGGTCCGCTGAGAATGTCAGGCCAAGCAGGCGTAGTGTTTTACTCTCTGGGAGGCAAGCCTGTTCCATCCTAATGGGAGAGAGGTGTGGTTGTCTATGGTAGTTAATTGATAGCAACTTCGTTTTGGAAGAATTGAAATTTACGAGCCATTTCTTACCCCAATCCACCACGGATTAGAGGTCCTTTTCAAGCTCAGCAGCGAGGTTCGCCTTGTCGCCCACACCAGATTTTTGATCGAGGCGAGAGTATACTGTGGTGTCATCGGCGTATAGGTCTACTTGGGATGCTATGGCATTGGGGTGATCATTGATGTAGATCAGAAAGAGTGTAAACATCTAGGATAGATCCTTGAGGGACACCAACGTTTGTAGGGTATTTCTGGAAGGCATGTCCGTTTAATACCACCTTCCATGTGCGGTTAGAAGGAATGGCTGGATTAAATCCAACAAATATCCAGTTATGCATATAGCTTCGCTGTTTCCGTAGAAGGCCAGCATACCAGACTCTGTTGAACGCTTTAGAGATATCCAAGGCAACGGATCGGGCTTCACCATTCTTGTCGAGAGCCTGGTATATATACTCAGTGATGGTCGTTAGCATATCAACTGTAGACCTGGTGAAGCGGAAGCCATAACGTTTGTCTGAGAGGAGCCTGTGGACTGTGATATGATGGATAATATCATCAACGATGAAGGAAAAACCAGAATCTATTAAATTGTGGTTCTACAGAAGGATGCTGCGAATATCATGGATTGAGAATGTGAGCATTGATGAGATTTTGGAAAGGATGGATATGAGAAAGAAAAGAAATCCTGGGCATCAGTAGAAGACAAATTTCTTGAGACAATAAAACGAGGAAGGAGGGCTTGGAGAACCTGATACTAACAGGCCTGATAGAAGGAAAAAGACACAGGGGAAAGCAGCAGATAACATCTTTGAAGGGGTTGAGCAGGTATATGACAGGATGGGTGTTGCGAGGTGTAACAGCAGAAAAGGTGCTAAGAGCCATGAAGAATAGGGAGACGTGGAATGTCATGAAAGAACAAGGCACATAGCAGAATATTTTTTTCATCATTTTGAGCAAGGCGGAAATGTCACTTTTATTCAGGGGGCTACATAATTGTAAAAAGATTAATTAGAAAAGAGTGAGGAGTACAGACTAGTTAGAAAGAAGTAATAGAAAGCTGAGAAAGCAGGTGCGATGACAGATACATAGGTGGAGAAAAAGAGAGGGTTATAAGGGGGTGGGGAGAGAGCTAGAGTCCAGTGGTTAGCAGATGAGTATTGATTTTGCATTTAAATTGTTGGAGGTTGTAGCCGTCCGGAAAGCAAGAATAGGGTAGCGAATTCCACAGGCCGGAAGTGTGAGAGCAGAAGCTGCAGGAGTAGAATTGTCGTCTGCATTTGGCTAACCTTACTGTGAATAGGTGGGACCCAGTTGCCAGTCTGGTTGCACGAGTAAACACCAGTTGAGGAGGCACCAGTGACTTAAGTTCGTCCGGGCAGAAGCCATGAATGTATTTATAGAACAGACAATGGGAGGCCACATTTCGACGGTGGGAAAGTGGCTGCAGTCGAGCCGCCAGATCAGTACCTATCACATTACAGAATCTCCTTTGAAGCCGGTCATGAACACTGAGGAGAACGGCAGGGGCGCCTGACCATAAATGGCAGCAGTATGACGGATGGTTGACTTGTATATATGCAGGATGGATTCAGGCGGGAAAAACATCCTGGATCGACATAGTGACCCAAACTTCTTAGCAGTAGATTTTGCTATGGATTCAATATAGTGGTTCCATTTGAGGTCTGAGGACAGGGTAAGTCCGAGGAGGCGTAGTGTGTTGCTCTCCGGGAGAATCGCTTGGTCCATGTCCATGATTATGGGAGGCAGGAGAGGTTGCCTGTAATGGTTGACAGACAACAGCTTGGCCTTAAACGAATTGAAGTTGACAAGCCACTTTTTGCCCCAGTTCACCACAGAATGTAGTGGCACAAGACCATTATTACTAAATCCTTCTGCCATTAAATATGATCCTATTTACTTCAAAGGGAGATTATACCGAACAATATATCTATATTATGATGTATTATGCAATATAGTGTAGTTTCTTTCGTGATTTTCAGTGGCAGTACAAGTTTAAAAGATTGATTTATAATTTTTGTCCAACATCTTAGTTTGTTATATATAATTTTATCTATATTTTTTAAAAATCTTCTAAATCCTATTTTCTGAGTAACCGTTTTGTTTTGTTTTTTTATCTGTGAATAGGGAAATATAGTGCATAATTTCCTTGTGGTGATTTATAATTTAAATTTTGATTTTCATTTTAATGTGTTTAATGCGAAATATGTAATCTATATTGGGATTTATTCTTGAAATAGTGAAACTTTGTAATCAGTTTATAAGCAAAACTTTGCAAAAATTAGATATTTATTTACATTTTTAGTTGATATTTTGCACTAAATGCTTTAACAATGCATATGGCCATGAATCGAATTTTCAGAGTCAGTAATTATGACATCATTCTACAACTTTATTACCGAGTACAATACTGATGTCCTTCCAGCGTAAAACGGATCTTAGTAAAGCCAAATGCTAAATCAAATTTGTTTCAACATGAAAAAGAAATTTATTATTTGTGTCATAGACAATCTCCCTATAAAACCAACGCTCAACACCACAATGTCATAGCTTAACTAAATGTGAAAAGGCAGCAAAGGAAGGAAAAAGTGTAAGGAAAGGAATGATATTGGTTTATGAGTGGATTATTATATATTCAGGGATGCATATAATTATTATTATATATTCAGGGATGCATAGATGCGAAATATTCATCCACAAAACTACAGTTCTAAGAAAAAAAATCAAGACAAAAGAACATCATGCTTACACATTAAATATAAAGAAAATTTCATAGATTCGAATCCGTAAAACAAAAATAATAATTGTAAATATCTGAATTAGAGGAACTAATATTTGAATTCACATGATGATAAGTATGGAGTCATGGTAGCCCCTGATTTACACATAGACAACTTGTATGGCCGCAAAGGTACTCAGATTTATTAGCTAAATTTACATATCAATATATTAGTTCAGATATAGAATTTTGCTGCCATATACGGTTCTTTTAGCTTGTCATAATATGTAGATCTCCCTGGTAAAACCCAAAGAAGTATCATTTTAAGTCACTTTCTCACCGCCGAAACGATTCTTCTCTATATTATTTTTCATCTATATTTTCATCGCAATTTTTCGAATAAACTCTTCGCTATTCTTTATCAGCTTTATTAATCTAAGCGCAGTACTAGACTGACAACATGGTCCCATTAATTTGCAGTTGATTTAACGAGATATAACTGTAAATTCTACGCTAACAGTTTGTTTCTTGCTTTTAAAATTCTCTGCCGCTTCCGCTTTCAGCCAACTATGATCTTCAAAAAGTACTGTATTATATTCTTACACTGGTCACAAAGTGCTGTTAATGAGACAAATAAGGTAATCATATCTATGCAAAGTGAGAAGGTTCCTTTTCACCTGACCTTTTCGATAAGAGAAGCAACTGTTCAAAAATAAGTTGTATCCTATTAATACAGAGAATCTTCAAACCTTCCATTTTAAAAAATTCATATTTATAATACATCTCACAAGAGATCTTTTTTAATATCAAGCATGCAGAATAAAAATTTTATCAAACATGCACAACCAATAACAACTCATCGTAAATGAGGCAACACAACATAAAATCAGGTTGTTCCACGAAAAAGCATATACATTATGCAGTTTGTTTAATGTCAAAATCAAGATCCGATATATTTTAGTAAAGCCACGAAATATAAGAATTAGTCATCTTGCTTATTAGTCTCGACTAATAAACGTTACTTGGGACAAAAACAAATATTCCGTGTATATTGCAAGTAGGGAATCAACTGTTAAAATTTCATTGAATTTTCGATAATAATTTATATTGGTTTTTCGACGCAGGATTCAGTCAGTTAAGTGTCACACGTGAAACACACTTTGGCGATCATGTCTCTAAAGAGACATGATTGACTGGGCAGAAGATTATCCTGCAGTAAGTTGCCATTGCTTTCTGCGGTAGACTGGTTGCCAGCCAAGGCTCTAGAACCCAATCTGTCTTGTTATTTAACCCATAACTGGCAGGGATAGACGGATTAATACCTTTCCCAAGGTTATTTGCGCGTAAGTGAATGCAATGAATTCACTTGGAATTCGAACGCGGATCTCTCGTTCCGAGCCGATATCGACTGCACCACAACGCACATCCACGATTACTGATGTTAAATCTGAGCTCTCAATTTTTATTTAGCCACTAACTATTTTGCTGCGGGTGTCATGAAACATAGTCCCTTTTCCTGCCACTTTAATGCAATGTCACTATCGTTACGAGTTCATCAGTGCTAACTTTTAATAAAGATGTTGTTATTTATACACAAAATTATGAAAGGTGAGTCTTAATTTTTTTTTTTAGTATTTCGAAAATGATGAATCTGTGTCAAGCGCTTCTAAATCTCAGCACGCGATGATCTTTTGTCTGAAACTGTTTTTTCCCTGATCATGGGAACCATTATGCAGTTAACTTTAAGCGTTTGCCCAATAAATGTTGGGAAGAGCGAATAGGACATTCCTGGGAGATCATGTCGCTTTTATAATTGAATTTATCGAAAACGTCAGGAATTTGAATTACGAATTCTTATTCCGTGTTTCTTTAATTACATCACGTTTCATCGCATGTCTAATCGTACATCACCTGTTCTTCCAATGCCCTCACCAATCCGAAGCAGCTTGATGTTGCTTAACTTCACTCATCCATGTTCAAACACCAGGAAAAACGTGGTGTTTGAACATGGTATTGAATCTAGCGTTTCACCAATTTTATGCTTGATATTCACAAGTGTTTTTCTTTCAGATGAGTTGTCGCTAATTATTTCATTTTTCTTGTATGGCTGACAGATTAACTTCCAGTCAGTTAAAATTAATGCATCTTCATATTCAATAGCTACATTAGCGCATTTAATCGTTTGAATCTATCATTACTTCAATCTGATATATACAGCGTGACTGATAATAAATAATCAATAAATATAATTAGATTGCCTTAGAAACAAAATGATTGAACGAAGCATGATATATTTGTAAAGAAAAATAGCTTTATTGCAACTGGCGCCAGACAAGAAAACGTAGGAACGTTACTTCCTTTAGAGGTTTTACGTATTGTAGATTTTTTGAGAGCTTATGGAGAGGTTTAAATTTATTATTTTGTGAATCTATTCATTATTATCTTTTCTTGTAGATTGTCAGCAACATTTTTTCTGTCATATTATACTTAATTTAACTTATAACATACTATTTCTTAATCATATTTTATTTCATTTCAAAGTTCAATTGAGCATATCATTATGCATTTTCGGAGCTGATATATTGATTTAAACTTTACTTCAAGTGACACTATGTACCAAGATATCTCCAGAAATATTTTTGCATCCATGATAAAATTATTAATACTGTCTGCTGACATTTTCGTCTTCGCCGGAAATATAAGATATATCTAAAGAGCAATACATCAATCTTAATCACACATAATTATTAATTATTATGCAAATGTAATATTTTCCATATAATGCATGCAATACTATATTTTCCCGTGTTTTGAGATACTAGATTGACGCGTCTTCAAGGAATAGGGCACCAAACGACGAGAATCAAAGTGGCACCTTTGAATAAGTGCATCAAATTTACGGAATGTGTAATCGTAAATTGTGATTGAAGGGTTTTAAGTGACAGGACTTTATTAGTTGTAAATGATAGATAATGTATCAAACACCAAAACATATCGCAAGAAGCACTTTTTGTCATGCTAGTCATTTAATGCCTTGCTGCCAGATAATTGATATTTCAATTACTTTTGGACGATGTCTTATACCATTGGCTGTTTTTCGTAGCAGGATTAATCTACATCGATGTGTCACATATCATCTTAAAACAAAGCTTCGAGTCGAGTAATATTGTGTTTTTTTGTGGGGTGGTTATGAATAATGAGATGTTATGTAAGGTCATACTGCAGATTTTTACGCAATTTTGTGAATGAACTACACCCGGTCGAGCATTCCATTTTGTTTGTATTTGGCACAGGAGCTCTAAATACCAAAGGATCAAATGTAGTCTATCTTACTAACAAAAATAACAAATTAGCCATTTTTCCTGAAAACGTTAATAGCATAACGTATTATTGTCTGCATAGTCCGTTTTTATTGTCCCTACTTTGTTAATTGTACTGACAACATGCCAGTAAAATGCTGAGTGAAAATGAGTGTGATAAATTTCCAATTTCTCGAAGTATAAGGCCCGTCTTTTTTTACAACGCAATTAACTTCACTGAAATGTAAATTCTCACTTTACGTATTTCAGTTCTAGGTCAAACTAAAGTACATTAAAATCTAATACATATTTTCACATATCATTTTACTGTTTTGTAAACCGCTTTTAACAACATCAAAAGCAAAGATTCGGTATCATTTACATTCTTTTTCCTTTCTATGGAGTATATTTCCGACCACGTCATGCACATTATATTACAATATCTGTGTATTTGCTTTTTATCTGTTGACAATATAACGAGTATAGAAAATGATAATTACTATTTAAATTTTGTCTTTAACATATCTATACAACTTCATCGCTAGTTTTGAGCATTGTTGTATAGTCAAATATTTATTTCTTAGGTTTACAATGGTTTTTGCCCAATTAATAAGTTGTTATCTGTTAATTTGTCAACTTCGTTTTTTTCTGTTTCCCGTTCTTAAATTTTATGACAATCATTACATTGCTTTTCTCACATTAGGTGAGATTGGAGACATCTCAAAACGTGTTAATAAGGCATAAAATATTCGGAAATTTCATTTTTTTAAAATCAGAAGCAAAAATAAAACTTTTAATGTAATTATATTGTTCACTTATAGATATATACTATTACCGCTTGTTTATGTGGTGTATATACGTCTGGCAACTATTTTTTATCCACCTAAATAAGTCACAATGTAAGTTAGGGATGAGTTTCAATTTCAAATGTCCAGTGACGTTATGCCATTAATTTCGTTCGAATAAATCTATTATTCAGTTTACGGGGAATTAAAACAAATAAACTTAGATACCCTTTAAACATATACAATCAAATATAAGAGACAATGAATGTATATTATGTCTAATTATGTCCCGTTCTAAACATCGTATTTTGACTTTAATTTCAGGTGAAATTAAAGAAAAAAGTTCTTCAAAATGTTGATATCTTTTCCGGGCTATCTTCATAGAGTTTACAAGGACGTTAATATGAATACATCCACCATCAAAGATAATTTTATCTTGTGTTGAATTAAAACATTGCAAAGTGTGGGTTAGCTATGTTTTACATTCACACATATACGCGTTCTACTTATGGTCGTAAGATTTTGAAACTCCGGTTTTTGCACTTCCCAAACATTATCAAGATTGTACTTAATGTGCAAACGATTTGAAATACCATGTCTTTTGAGTTTATATGTTTAATAAACCTTCCAACACAATTGGACATCATTATATTCTCATACGCACAAACACTCTTCAAAAATGTATAAATCAAGCTCTCTTGCCCTCAGCTATGGTAAGATTTTCAGAGAAAATCATTATTGTCTCACAGACATTTTTACAAACTAAAAATATTATGTTGTATCAAATAACCTAAAAAATGTTTATTATCCCCCCCAAAAAAATCAAGCCAACCACGCACTCTCTCTTGAAATTATACATACACGCATTCCTTGAACACAGATACAAAGCCCATGCACATAAAATCCGATGTTAATCATATTACTTAGAATATTTCTACATCCAATGCAAGAACAAAGATAAATATTTTTTTTTTTACCGCAGGCAAGGCGGAAATGTATGGGGGATGTGGTTGTACATTGTGGTGCAATGAATATTGGCTCGGAACGAGAACATGCGTTGTGGTGCAGCGGATATCGGCTTGAAACGAAAAATCGTAGAGCCGAGTTCGAATTCCAGTTATATACGTTGCATTCAGTTAGCGGAAGTACTAATAGGTATTAATCCATCTTTTCTCTTTTAAGATATTGGTTAAAAATCAGCATTGATAAACTTCTGCAGCTTTGTTTGACAAACAGTCTATGCAAAATAATGATAATCTAATGCTAGAAAACCTTCTTTCGTTCTGTCATATCTTTTTTGAGACATGATTACTTATTCGTGTATCACGTACGACACTTAAATGACTGACTGACGCAGGGGTGTACAGGGAGTAAACATCAAAGAGATATACGGATTAAATGGAGGATAAGGAAAGAATAAGAGAAGAATGCGTTTAGAGAAGACAGAAATACTGATTGACTTAGTATTTAAATTTGCCATGATTGTAGTTATCTGGCAAACGAGTAAACAAGATTGTTTCACATGCGGGAAGTGCGAGAAACGAAACTGATGGCGTAGAAGAGGGAGTGACATCTAGCTATCCCGATGTGTGTTGCGGTGTAGTGGATTTTGAATCAGAACGAGAAATCGGGTAGGGGTGCGAGTTCGAACTCCAGTTTAATTCCTTGTATTCACTTACGTACAAATACCCTTGGGAAAGGTTTTAATATTAGTTATGGGTGAAATAATAAAACAGATTAGGTTCTATAGCCTTGTCTGTTAACCAGTCTATCGTAGAAAGTAACTTCAAACTACTGCAGGATAATACTGCCCAGTCAGCCATGTCTCTTTTGAGAGAAGGTGGCCCAATCGTGTCTCATATATGG
Source organism: Ascarosepion bandense (assembly GCA_037127315.1). Taxonomy (NCBI): domain Eukaryota; kingdom Metazoa; phylum Mollusca; class Cephalopoda; order Sepiida; family Sepiidae; genus Ascarosepion; species Ascarosepion bandense. Next base: position 2,013,691 of record JBBBDQ010000980.1, on the reverse strand, counting down.
CACTTATCTGACTGACTTCCAATCTAGTATCACACTTAAATTAATGTATTTGGGATACCAGAGAAAGAAAGCTCGCTAGATGTTATAAGAGAGGAACAAGCCCCGCAGAATCGGTCTAAAAGTGACAATGTTGCGATGTCTAGTCAGTTTAGGGATCAGGATCGAATATAGTTCAGAACCTTATTTAGATTTTGTTATGATCATCGAGATGTATAGCAAAACCTCCAGCACAGATATGATGTTAATATTTAAGATTTTATTCCCATTTCCTTAATGTCTATATATTAATACGGCATTACCTACTTGTGTCATGCTGTAGAAACAAATATAAACGCACTCACAGGAATAAATGTTTGAACATAGGAACGCCGGACGTCGTACACACAAACACGAATTATAAATGAATGAAAGTGTACGTCAAACTTAAAATATAAAACGAAAAGAGAATTACTGCAAAACAGACATTATCTATAATAAAGAGTGAGGGATAGAGAGAGAAAGAGAGAGAATTATTATTTTGCTTTCTTCACTTTGCTTATCTTTCAACTAAAAATAACTTTTATCTTTTTAATTTTATTTATTGTATGTAATCGGCCATTCGATTCCTGCTATACATAACACAGAGAAAGTCGTAGACTTTATATTATAATGCTGTATAAACTACAATGGTACCTAAGTGTATCACGCCTTTTTGAAGTATATTAAATGTATATTGCAAATGTATTATATTTACAGACAACATCATTGTAATGAGAAAAATACAACAAAGAGATACAGCAGGACAAGAACAGAGAAGAAGACGAAAACGTTTACGAGTAGAAGAGACACAAGCAATCCGTAAATATAACAGAGAACGAATACACGCAGGAAAGAATGTTAGAACAAAGAGTGAGAATATTTTGATTGTTATCGCAATATTTTGAAGTGTTTATAAGTTCAGGTACTTAATGAAACAATAGGGGCAACTCTACGCATAATCTATAGTCATAGAATTTGCGATGCGCTTATTCAAGCAATAACTAAAATAATATGATACTCCAGAATATTAAAATAAGTATACAGTGCAATTTTCGCATATTAGAGCTAGAGGAAATTTGATTTCATTTATATAGACCGTGAAAGTCACAAACATGACTGGAACATTACCAGACTCCTTACACATATTCTGGTAGCTTAGATACAAAAATGATAATTTTGAAACAATTATTGCAATGGGCAGCGTACCAGAGTGTTGAAGATATATTTTTTACATTTACTAAGTATATCTATTATAAGACAAAGATGAATATTAACCCAAGTAGGTGAAACGAAACTACGATTCAGTGTTGTAAGAAAAAGCGCCTCTGGCAGTAAACTATTCTAATGAAATATTTAAACCTGGATACGAATGTTCACATTTACAATCTGAAAATATAAATGAAACGGCATATATTTACGAAATCCTTCGCTAAACGTATCCACAAACATTTTATCATAATGTTTATTTCATGTTGTCAAGTTTAAGAGAGCGATAACTTTATAATTAGTGATTGCTAAAGAGACATTATTAATAGTATTATTTCACTCAGTGTTTTAGCAGTAGACATTCTGTTTTTCATTTATTCCTATTAGTTTATTTTCTCAATGTTTCGACATATATATATTTTCGGACGTATAAATTAAAAGATATATTAGTATGTTTATATAAAATAAATAACAGAAGCGCATAAATTAGAAATAAACAGAATTCAAGTTTCATCAGCGTCTGTTGATTTTATTTCCCTATTAAAAGCCTTAGAAAAAATGTCATCTATTCACTTTACACGTTGTATAGCATAAATCAGGTCCCATAGACCTAGGTTTTTCCAGTTTAGAAGAAGATATATTGAATTCAAAATTCTGTGGAATAATCAGAAATCTCTCCACCTTATGTTATCCCTAGCATCCGCAGTAATTAACAGAAAATACACAAATTGATTACATTGTTCGAACTGATGTCCTGGTTTTTATTGTCATATTCACGATGATTTAGGCGTTGCGCATTCCCGTCTTCTTCAACTGATATATGTATTCAAGGACACTTTGTCTAGCGAATAAACATATTGGTTAAATGAATCTAGTTACTAGTCCCAAAGTGTTTTGAGTTCAAGACCAAGCGGCGAACAAAAACATGGCGAGACAAGATGAAATGAAATAACTGATACTGGGATATCTGGACGAAGCGTGGTATGTGAAACAAGCAATATACCTCAGGTTCGAGATTCTAATCAGCTGACGTAACCCAAAGTTCAAAACGATAGAAATGTCATAAATATGGCCACAACGATGCGGACAAGAGTCCCAATAATGTTAATAGTGTAAATAATTACAATACATCATCTTTGATATATATATATATATATATATATATATATATATATATATATATATATATATATATATATTAATCATTTCACCCCGAGCAAGGCAGAAACGCCACTGATGTGCAGGGGGGTACATAAATGTAAAAATATTAATTAGAAAAGAGTGAGGAGTACAAACTAGTTAGAAAGGAACAATAGAAAGCTGAGAAAGCAGGTGCGATGACAGATACATAGGTGGAGAGAAAGGGAAGGTTATACAGTGGTGGAGAAAGATTTTCTTGAAAATTTACAAAGTTGTACTATATCGATAGACTGAAAGAAATTCATATTTGTTTCAGTCTACGGTTTCGCTTTAACTGGAAACAACTATTGATTTTAGTCTCTCGTGCCAGCGTCCAAAGAATCAGCTCCAGGATCATGTATTAGTTTTAAAGCTTTCATTACAACCGAACAACACCTGGCTACACTACTAGTATATATATATATATATATATATATATATATATATATATATATGTATGTATGTGTGTGTGTGTGTGTGTGTGTGTGTGTGTGTGTGTGTGTGTGCATAGATGTGTATACGTATGTTAAGGAGAATATGTGCATATATATATATATATATATATATATATATATATATATATATATATATATACACATATATATATATGTGTGCGTGCGTGTGTGTGTATGGAAGTTTATTTGTATGTATGTGTGCATACGCATGTATGTTCTTATACTTTGGTTTGCTTGTAAGAGTTTATCAGCTAATAATTATAAAATATCGAGGCCGGTATAAGTCCCCTAAGGTTTTCATAAAATCCTCATATCAAAACTTGGTAATTTCTCAAATAATATTTTTTATTATTATTATTATTATTTTCATCATAGTTCGGTTTCTGCTATGGTCGCACTACCTACCAAGTATGCGGAAATACCTAAAGCACGACGTGATGTGGTATTGTGGCTCCATTTATTGTTTTTCTATCTCTTCTAAAATCCGTAATTACAGACAACACACTAATGAGAAATATGTCTTACATACACATAGTTCTCATTAGTGTGTTGTCTGAAATTAACAAGACAAGTTTTTGTATATTTCTGAAGCTGGGTTTCCAGGGATTATTTCAATGTGTTGTTTTGTTTTATTTATTATCATTCCAAGTGTACCAACTATGATAATTGTTTTCAATTTCCACATTTTTTTATATTTCTATTTCCAGGTCTTTATATTTTGACAGTTTTTCGAATTCCTTCGTTGGTAGGTACAATCCGCTGGACAAGCCATATCAATTAACAGACAAGTTTTTTTGCTTCCTGGTTTTTAACAATAATGTCCGGCCTATTCAATTTTTCTGTCTGTATAGATGGTGTAATCCCGTAGATTAGTGACATCTTCTATTTATGTAACCGGTGCTGGGTGATGTTCATACCACCGTTTGTTCACAGATTTTCCAAAGTGTTTGCTCATTGTCTAATGTAAATATTGCCCCACTCTGTCGTGACGATTTGAGTATTCATTTAGGGCTAGTACAGAACATCCTAAGATTAGATGGTCTATTGTTTCTTGGTTTTTATCACAGAACCTGCAATTTCGATCCACATAATTGTGTATAATATTTGCCTGAAAGTTCCTAGTGAAAAGAATTTGGTCTTCCGCTGCAAGAATAAGGACTTCAGTCTCAGACGTTAATCCAGATGCACGTAAACATCGATGAGTATTTATTTAACAACTCTTGATTTATAGGCACGTTCTGGATATTGGCCATACAGAGATTTGTCTTGCCAGCGTTGTTTCATCTGTTAAGGAGCTATACATTTGGCTTTAATGTTCATATTTTTACCGCAATAGTTGGTTCTTGGCTTCTGTTTTGCTTTTCTGTAGAATCTACTAAAGGTACATCTTGATTGCATTTACTGCCTTCTTTTATTATTGAATATATTTTCTTTCTGTTTTCATGTTGTTTGACTAATAGTATCATCCAGTTTTTGTTGTTTCTATGTATGTTAGCAAGCCAATAGTGGTAGTCTTGTTATGAATAAGACCTCTTCCTCATACTTTACGGGTATGTATAGACGGTCTACATCAGCAATTGGATGATGCATTTATTTTTCGAATCCATTCGCCTGATATCAATTAATGTCCAGTTTAGGATATTGAAATTATATTCGACCACTGGTATGGCAAGGCAATTAATGGCCAAAATTCTGTTCTGAGAATTAAATTTAGTTTTTAATACCAGTCGTAGCCTTCTATAGTATTCTTTATGCATTACTTCTTTCATTTTATTAATGGTAAATGTTTCCCTTTCATTTACACCTAGGTATTTATAAGCTTTTTCTGGCTTTAATTCTTTTATTGTTCAAGCAGGGTCTAAGCTAATTGAGGATGTTTGTTGCAGTGTTCCACGTAAAACTGTAGCTTTAGCACATTTATTCAATTTGAATCTCATTCCAATGTCTTCGCTAAAACATTTTATAGTTTGCAGAATAATTTCCAGCTCATTATCATTGTTAAAATAGATGGTTTATTTTCTTTTGGCCTATTTTATCACCACATTCTGTCTTATTAAGTTGACTGGTTAGTGCTATTAATGATATGTAGAATGGTAAGGGAGACGAAGAATCACTTCTTTTGATGTTTATTTCATCAGACTTATAGGTTCCATTTATACGATTGAGGTAAAGGGTTGTTTTCCGTATAGGCATACATTGCTTGAAGAGATTGAGGATGACTGGTTATAAATTGTATTTATTTAAAGTCTTTAAAATTCAGGAATGTGGCACACTATCAAATGCCTTACGATGATCTATCCTGTCAGTACTAAGAGTTTTCTTTGCATTGTAGCAGATTTCCAGGATCATTCGGTTAATAAGCAGTTGGTTTTGCACCTTTTTTTTTTCAAGGGATAGCGTGTCATTTCTTTCCACGAAGAAGTATGTCTGTTTTGTTAAAATAGATATTAATAGTTTGTTTGTTCTTGGAAGGCATGTAATTGGTCTATAGTTTTTCGGGTTGTTTGTGACACTATTCTTCAGTAGAAGAAATGTAATTCCTTTGTTCATCAATGCAGGAAATTTAGTGAGATCTTTAACCATTAATTGAATTATTTGGCTAGATTTTCAGGTTCTCCATAAGTTAGGAATTGTATCTATTCCTGGAAATTTCTAATTATTTGCTTTTTTCAGTTTATATTTAATATCCTCTTCTGTGATATCAGCCCATGTCTGGTCTGGTTTATTTTTGATTCGTTATATCTCTTGTGGAATCCAATCTAATTCTTTGTTATGTTTTTAGGGCAAGCCCATATTTTTCCCTGAACTGTATAACTTCCTCCATTTTTTTTGGGGGGGGGGAGAGGACTGTCACTTCAATTCTTTTATTACTTATTTCCTTGTAAATATTCTTAGCATCGGTATTCAAAATCTGGTTTTGTTTGTAGAATCTTGATCTTTTCTGATAGCGTCTTATTCTTTGAGCGTTCATTTGTATTGTTTGCTTTATTTTTCCTTAGTTGATAGAACTTCATTTTCATTTCTAATGTTATATTTTCTTTAAACTTGTATGCCTTTTCTAGTTCTTACATTTATTACTCTTGTCAGTTTATCCATAGTGCACTTCTAAATTGTTCTATTTCTTTTTCTATTTATTCTTTTCCAGTGTGGATCTTCATATCTGCGAGGCTGCTTTTTTTTAATTTGATGTTCATTTTTTTGCTTCTATTGCTGATGCATATTGCTTCATTGAGATTTATATGAGTGTCTTTTTCATCCAAAATTAATTTGAGTGCTGTATTGTAGAGCTTAATAGTTCAGAGGTTATGCTTTGTTGGTTGTAATTTTGGATGCTGTTTCGTTACTTCATTGCAATATTTTGTATATGACTTGTATGATTCTTGAATTCTTCTTTGGTTTCGTGTATACTGTTCTTGTTTTCCGTAAAATAATTCTGTTCAATGTGTTTTGAACTTGTTTTGTTATCGTCTTGTAAATAAATCAGATCACACCTTTCCAACACTTCCAAACTTACACCATTATTTTCACAGTGATTTGTGTGTATCCCGGTTTCTACCTCATGTACTGTGGTTTGTTTGGTGCTACTACTATTTATTTCTGATTCCGGTTCCCTTTCATATTTTGTTCATTCGTCTATTCTGGTTGCAATTCTTTTTATCTCATTAATTTCAACCTCTCTCAGTCGGATAATTTACATGATATCTCTTTGTACATTGGCTAATTTATTTCCATCAATCTACTTTCTATTTGATTGTCCAACATTTCTCGTCAAATATCATATGTTCGGCGAGTGATGTTTTTGTTTAGGTTTGAATAATGATTCATGAAATGCAGTCATAACGAGTTTGTACTCATCACGAGACCATTTTATTTTTATCTTTATTTAATTATACGGTTATAGATCTATCTTGAGAATTTTCATGGCCATTATTAGGACTATCCTGGTTGTGGGGACCTGAAGATTCTTTCTTTGTGTTAGAAATCACTCTTATTACAGATTTTTCGACCTCAAGTATGTTCCGGTCCTGTTTATCCACTGAAATAGCCATACTGGACTTTTCATTTCTATTTGTATTCTTGGTATTTTTCTCACAACTGACGCATGGGTCCAACCAAAAATCCATCAAAAGTTGCCCGGCAAGTTGGGTAACGGTCTTTTACAAACAGTGCTCCGAAGCATGTAGGGGATCGTTTGTGAACTAATAACGCAGTAGCCATTCACTCCCCCGCACGCTTACCACCTTCAGTTGCGGGTTGTTGTTCAGAGTTTTCCTTCTCCTAAATGGGTTGACAAGCGATAGCTGACACAGACGCGATTGGAATTCAAATAGAAAGAGGCTTTTTTAAAAAAACTTGTGTGTAGCAGACGCTCAACGAAACAATACACTACACTAGAGTATTTTGTTAAAGAAAATGTTACTACTATCACGAGTCCTTGTAACAAAAATATATGTTAAGAAAAAATAATGATAAAGAAAATTATGTTTATTAGTGCTGTGAGTTTAAAATAAAAATGAAATTTTGTTTTATCCACTGTATATACATATTTTTTTCATAAAATCGTCGAAAATAGGGTTATCAAAATAAAATAAATTAAATAAGTAAATAACATGAATGAATGAATAAAAATAAATATATATATATAAATACGCATGGTTTCTAAAAAAGAATATCGTAAAAATTATAATCAACCTGTTATTCATAGTATTTTTCTTGTTGTTCTGTTTTGATTTTTGTTTTTGAAAAATATTATAATAGTTTAAAAATAAATAAATTATTTTGAAATATCGAAACTTAAAAGGAATATAAATAATAAGAAAAATGATGAATATGTTTGTTCGCATCATTTAAAGAAGGAACATATAAATTAAATAATACATGAAGGAAAATTCATGTTTATGTTAAAACAGAATTTTATAGATAAAAAAGAATTCAAAGAGAATAACACTGTTTAAAAAACAATCTTGGACGTAACTGCTACTCAACGGGGGAAAAAAAAACATCACTATATTTAGAGAGTGTTATGTTAAAAAATGTTGTCCATGCAACAAACATAATTGTTAAAAAAATTAAAATTAAATGGGAAGCAACATTTGACATACGTTTGGGCTTATAACTGCCGTGAAATTTAAAAATAATAATTTGTTCGCCCACTGGATATTCTGTTATTCTTTCATTAAATTCGTCGGAAGTAAGGTTAACGAAATATAAATAAATAAATATATGGAATGAATAAATAAAAATAAATAAATGCGTATTCTTTCTAAGAAAGAATATCGCAGAAATTGTATCAAACAGTTTTTAGTTTTTTTATTTATTTAATTTTTTCTGTTGTCGTATTTTAGTATTGGTTTTTGAGAAAGATTATCATAGTTTAATATCGACAACTAAGGAAAATATGAATAATAAGAAAACTAGGTGGTGAATCAATTAGCATCATTTAAAGAAGAAACTGATTAATTAAATAATATAGGAAGAAACATTCATGTTTACGTTTGAAATAGTAAAATAAAATTTGATTAGAAAAAAGTTGAGTTTTCAGGAGCCACAGAAAAACACGTGATTCACGTTGTAATTTCAATCGCGTTATTTTTATCATTATTATTTTGTTATTTTTCATCAAACTTTGATTTCTGCTATGGTCGCACTACCAACCAAGTCTGCGGAAAGACCTAAAGTAGGTCGTGGCGTGTTTTTATGACACCATTTCATGTTTTTTCTATCGCCCCTATCATCTCTAGCGTTACATAGACAAAGTTCTTCTTAATGTGTGGGCTGTACTTAATAAGACAATTTTTCGTATATCTCTTAAGCTGGAATGTCCATGGATTCTTTCAATGTGTTGTTTTGTTTCATTTATTATCATTCCAAGTACGCCTACTATAACAGGCACAACTCTTGTTTTCAATTTCCATATTTTTTCTATTCCAATTTCAAGGTCTTTATATTTTGACAGTTTTCAAATTCCTTGGTCGCTATGTTACAATCCGCTGGACAAGCCATATCAATTATTAGACAAGTTTTTTCTTTCTGGTTGTTAACAATACTGTCCGGCCTATTTTCCTCAATTGTTCCTGTCTTTGTAGATGTTTTAATCCCATAGAATGGTGGCATCTATTTCTGTAACCGGTGCTCGGTGATGTTCATACCAGTGGTTGCTTACAGTTTTTCCAAATTATTTTCACATTGTTCAATGTAAATATTGCCCCACTCTATCGTAGCGATTTTTATATTCATTTGGGTCAAGTACAGACGAGCCTGAGATTAGATGGTCTACTATTTGCTGATGTTTATCATAAAACCTGCATTTTGGATCCATATTATTATGTATAATATTTGCCTGAAAGTTCCTAGTGAAAAATTTTGGTCTTCGGCGGCAAGAATAAAGCCTTCAGTCTCAAGCTGTAATCTAGATGCACGTAGCCATCGATGAGTATTAACTTTATCAACAATGGATTTATTGGCACATTCAGGATATTGGCCATGCAGAGGTTTGTCTTGCCAGCGTTGTTTCATCTGTTCAAGAGCTTTAACTTTGGCTTTCATTTTCATATTCTTTGCCGCAGTCGTTGGATCTTCGCTTCTGTTTTGCTTTTCTACAGAATCTACTAACTGTATATCTTATTTGTATTTACTGCCTTCTTTTATTATTGAATATTTTTCTTTCTTTCTTCATGTTGCCTTACTAATTGTATCATCCAGTCCTTTGTTGTTTCTATGTATGTTAATATTATTATTATTATTATTATTATTATTATTAATATCATTCATTTTATATCAATTTCGTATAGTTTTATCATTTCTTATATTTATTATTATATTATTAATATTATTATTTATTTTTTATTCAGTATTACTTTTTTTATAACCAGCAATATATTTATCATATTACTGTAATGAAAATATTAACCTTAATATTATTTTCATGAAATCGAAATGATTATATTTATAAGACGAAGTTAATATTTTTGCCGTCGCAATCAACATTAAAAAATGTAACAATTAAATTTATGTGTTTAAAATACGGTTCCTTAATTTACTGTACTGTATTTGAAAATGTTTACGTCTAAACAAACTTCAATTCAAAGTCATTTTATCATCAGGACTTTTTCTTGAAGTCAATATTGAAACCATGACACCCGCTTTAAATTATCAGCGATGAAATCTTACTATCTCTCTCACTCAGTCTCTCTCTCTCTCTCTCTCTCTCTCTCTCTCTCCCTCTCTCTTTCTATCTCTCACTTTCTCTCTCTCAACAAAAAAATGTTTTCTTTCCTGCACTTAATTACATTATTCTATCTGTCTGGATGAGTTAAACCATCCATATTTAGCAAAAAACTTTTGGTCTGATGAGTTTAATATCTTTATATATTTAAAATAAATTATCACCGTTGGATTCATAAGCATTTTTCAAATTTATTTTCATTAACATAGAGTTATCAACGGATAAATATCCTCACTTTACTTAACTTTTAAAATTATCAAAGATATTATTTACTTATATTTTGAGGTAATAAAATTTCAAACAAATCATTATAACTGCCTATCCACTTAATTCTTCTCATTGGTTTTTCAAGTTTTAGCTTTAGAAATTTATATCCCATTTTAAAATTTAGTAACTGATTAAATGGAGGGTTATACCCTATGATTTTCCTGTTTCTATTTTTTATTTTTTGGCTACTAAATTTTTCCGCAAAGTTTATCTCGGAAGATTGATAGCCATTGTCTCTAATAATTTTTTCGCAAATTGTTTTGTTCTCCTCGAATATTTCTTCATTTGATAAGTGTATGCTGATGCGGCGTTCAACTGATAATGAAATATGTTTAATAATGGATGGTGTGTGATTAGAGTTAGGGATTATATGGATTGGGTTTGCATTATTTTTCATATAAAGTTCAAAAGTGTTTGAAAGTAAGTCGAATGTTATTTCTAAGAACTTGTTTTATATTAGGGTTAATTAACACATCTTTAAAAAATATATGAATTATATTCTAAGACTTTCAAACTTACTTATAAATTCTAATTTACAACTTCCAGTTCTGAATACCAATTTTGTCCTCCCCATTTACATCTCACACAAAAATTTTCCATCTACCTTCACACTACAGGATGAGACATTGTTTTGTCAATGTTGAAACAAAATGTACACTTCGTAGTAGATGATAATTTGTAGATGTTCTAATCTATAAATTTTTAATAAATATTCATAGCTCTATTTTCATATTGAGCACTGATTTAAATTAATCTTTTGAACGTTGTTAACATTTTCTTGTTCCATATATATATATATATATATATATATAGAAACACATATGTCATTCGGCAGAATTGTAACCTGGCAACACGTGAACACTAAAAACACGCGACCATAAACAACAAGAGTTAGACTTTTAATGACTTTTCCTGGGTTGTTAATATCTAATATATATATATATATATATATATATATATATATATATATTTATATATATATATATATATATATATATATATAAAATTAAAAAAAAATTGATATGTAAATACATTTCTACGAGGAGATCATCGCTTCTTCAACAACAGCGAAACGAAAATTTTATACATTTTGGCAGGCGGAAGCAAAATATTCCTAGCTGCCTTGAAAGATTTTTCAAAAGTAATAATAGCAAAAAAGCATTCTACTTACATTTAGAATTATCCAATTGGCAAAAGATACTAAAAATAGTCTGAAATACATCAATTTCTTTTAAAATCTGGGGTTTCCTAACAATTTTGGCCGGTAGTGTATACACTGTCATCGTATTATCTGCTCTCTTAGATATTTGCAGACAGCGATTCCCGTGTTAATATAATATAAATATATTGAATTTATTAACATATATCACATTTAATTATATATGACACAAAAGAAATAATTATTAATATCATGTAAATTTCATCCATTCTAAAAATGATATAACATGACAGCATCCAATCTGAAATTGTTCGATAAAATATTCGTTAATTTTCACCTTACAGAATGATTTTTATAAAAAATCTATTATTAAAAATATATTAAATTTTCCCAGCGATAATAATTTTATCAAATATGAATAAGTTTACTCTAATGTAATTCTTTTTGCAAATATACCAAATAACATTTTTTCAATTATTTGCTCAAATAGATATTATAAATACAAAAACAGGATGACTGAAAAGTAAATCCCTATTTTGAAATGAGTATAATTTAATATAATATAAGTAAAGCATATGAGAAAACAGCGTTTAGAACGAGCTTTCATTTAAACTTTGTTAGAAGCACCAAGTATATGCGTTGTGGTGCAGTGGATATCGATTCGTAACAACAAATCTATGGTACCGTGTTCGAATTTCAGTTGGATTTCTTGCAATTACTCACGCGCAAATACCCTTGGGTAAGGTATTAATCCGTCTTTTCCCTCCAGTTATGTCTTAAATAATAAGACAGTTTTAGTTCGGTAACAATGGTTGGCAAACAGACTACCGCAGAAAGCAATGGCAATCTGCTGCAGGATAATCTTCTGCACAGACAATCATGTCTTCTTCGAGACATGATTGCCCAAAGCGTATATCACGTATAGCACACATCTGACTGATGACTCGGACTTTCCGTATAAAAAAGTCATCTTACGCACCTTTATATTATATATAGTCGACTTAAGGCAAGTGGTGGAGGAAGAAGTGCTTATTATGAGTATATGTAGGATACATATTGGTTGAGAATGTTACTTAAAACACAGAGACCAGGTGCGTAATCGTCTCGAGAGGTTTTTATTTTTATTTTATTTTTTTAATACAAAGTAAGAGTCCTGTAAAAGGGAAATATTTTAGGTTTTTTTTTGTTTTTTTGTTTTTTCACAGTAAACACGTTATCGTGCGCGCTAGTTGTAAAATTATCATGTTGCTGGAACTGAGTAACTTACCTGGACATCTGGCACTGTGATAACGATTGAGAGGTGAGAGGCTATCAGTATTCCGTCTATGTGATAACGGTTGTAGATTGGATACAGTGTATTCGACTAGAACGAATCTTATTCAAATTTAACTTTTCTTAAGTAGGACATTTAAGACTGGGTAACGTCAATAAGGTTATTAGCAATACTCTCTTTATGTTGGGATCTGAGACTTATGGATACGGAGTATTTCAACAGGTGATTCAGGACCGATAAATTAATCTGATTATTCTTCCAGAATATATTGCGATCGCACGAATAAATAATTTGCATTTAAATTCGGGAGTGACTTTTACACAGTAGGCGTTTGAGTTAAGTGGACTGGTTGAGAGTATGATTACTTATCAGAATCAGTGCCGGTTTTGCATTTGCTCGATGGTGATCGACTTTTAGTTGCATTGTTTTAAAGATAGTAAAACATACAGGTTGATATTTCCCCAAAAAACTGTAAGGTTTAGTCAAAAGAAAAATCAGCTGTCATGCAGATATTTACAGATAAATCTATAAAATTTTGGTATCAGCAGCGATAAGATACGGCTTGATTCGAAAAAAATAGCCACTTTTGTAGTGATATTATAACATATTTATGTTATAAATTCCAAATAAATACGAATAAAATTATGTGTATGGTGAGGCCTTGATAGATATTACATTGCGTTTAGTAAAGTAAGATAATGTAAAGAAGTAGTTAGGTATTACATATTTAATGTTTATTAATATTTCGAGATCAAAATTACATCTTCAGAATCATAGTGTGTGTGTGTTTGCCTACCTGTAATGTGTTAGAACATGTTTGTGTTTGTATTCATAGTGTATATATATATATATATATATATATATATATATATATATATATATATATGTGTGTGTGTGTGTGCGTGATTGATAGGAGGCGCTGTTTTACGGTATGACGGTATTTGTCTACTTTAATTTTTTTGTTTATATATGTATAGATATAGCACGAATGATGACCCCTATAACTCTTGCAGATGTCATACTATCGGTCAGGTCAACGCGTACTTATATAAATGGCAGAAACCTAAGCTGCAGGATAACTCGTTTACGAACGAAGAATAAACAAAATTTCTACAATATTATTGTATTGAACACTTTTTAATACAAATGTGCACTGGTCTGATTTTATCATTATATATATATATATATATATATATATATATATATATATATATATCTATATATATATATATATATTGCTAAAATCAGACCACTGGACATTTGTATTAAAAAAGTGTTCAATACAATGATATATATATATATATATATATATATATATATATATATATATATATGAGCAGGAATTTTTCCAACGATTTTGTTTCCATTCGTATTTTGAATTTTTCGGTTAACCTAACTAAATTACCACTTTTATAATTAAAATATTTTCACACGATATATACAATTTATGACGATCTTAATTTAAAATGCGGTCACAGGTTAAATAATATTTAAAATCAGAAAACCATCAGGACATTACATGTACGGGATACAAATCAAATATCATCCAACAGTTAAGTAAAACAAACAAAGTTAAATTGTAGTCCTGCATAAACGGATTCAAATGATAAAACATATTAGAAAACCCAGACATAAGCAAATCCCATGAGTCAGTATGCAAAGTAAATTTCTGGATCCTGATCGGATAGGAAAATGTAAATTGGTATATAACGTCAGTCAAACTTTTTTTTTCACAGCTAAAGAAGAAGATGCCTGCTCGATAAACTTTGCTACTTAAACCAATTTTTCTGACCGAACAAGACAGTCAGAGAGGCCAAGGAACCGACAAACAGATCCGTCACTGAAGCAACCATTACGAAAGAGAAGAAGAAGGAGAGAGCAACAACAACAACAAGATATACTCAACTGCTAATAAAACATTTACATCACTCGACGGCCAGAAAAGAGAAAGGAACACATATGTTATTAGTTCAGTATACTAATTAATCTTTTTAAACTCACGCATCCGGCTACCTACTACAAACTGTATTTGACCCTTTTGTCTCTCCTCGATTATTTCTCCTGCACACTCTCTTTTAAATGTTAATTTCATCGACCTTTTTCATTTTCCGCCTAATTAGAAGCGGATATATAAAAAGAAAAAGACATTAGTCTATTACTATTTTGAATTACGAACAGCAAAATGCAGACACGTTTTTGTTCAACCCACTTTCGCTTAAATTTAAGAAAGATTTTTTCTATCAAACAAAATATACAAAAATATTCTGTTAGGTGACATACGTGATACACGCTTTGGGGGATTGTATCTCGAAAGAGACATGACTAACTTGGTAGAAGATTATCCCTCAGTAGGTTGCCATTTCTTTCTGCTGTAGACTGGTTGCCAATAAAGGCTATAGAACCCCATCTGTCCTATTATTTAACCCATAACTGTGGGAAGATTCGGATTAATACCTTTTCCAATGGTAATTATGCAGAAGTGAATGCAAGAAATTCAACAGGAATTCCAACTCGAATCTCCGATTTGTCGTTCCGAGTCGATATTCACTGCAACACAACCAAAATTATACAAATTTTTTATTCTTTATATATGCTGTAAAATATATTATTTTTTAATTTTATACAAACATTTCTTATTACGTTTTCTTTTCTTGACATTTATGTTTTATTTTGTGAACAGGATATCCGGCATTGAATTCTCTCTTTTAATAAGTGTGTTCTGTACCCCATAAGTGATGACTAATCGACGTGAAATGAACTCGCAAATTTCCAATTTTTTAAAGCATAATCAAAATAATCAAGACACAGAAAATGGATACAAACACTACAGATCCTATGAAAGCCGGGATAACAATACATTTACTGATTTTAACCCAACTGACCTACAAATTTGGTTCGCACAGTGAAATGCAATTTTCAATACAAAGTAAATTACGTCCCAAAGTTACAAATACGCCTACGTGACCGAGAAACTTCTATCAGAAGTAGCAACTGAGGTAGTGGATCCGCGTAACGAGATGCCGGAATAAAACACGATAAAAAATGCAATTATTAGAAGTGTGGGTAAATCGGAGGAAAGAAGGATAGTCCACTTGTTTAATAATGATACATGAAAACTTCGAAATTCTCATGGAAAATGCTATCTTTATCAGAAAACAAGAACATGTCTGAAGCGATGTTAAAGAAAATGTGGCTGGATAATGTATATGTCAAGTCTCGCAGCTTTGCCCTCTCGGCAACTCCGACTACGCTGTCGTCTCTCTCAGTATTTCTTTCGAGTCTTACTCCTCCAAGGAGCCCCCTACCTATAGGACCTCCTACCTCTACCAAAAAGCTGACTGGGATGCCTTTCGCGATTTCCTCTGCGACGTCCCTTGGGGAAAAGTGTTCGACCTATCAGTTGATCATTGTGCCTCTGAGGTCTCGTCATGGGTGAGAGCTGGCATTGATGCCTTCATACCTACCAGGAAGTATTGCTTAAAACCTCATTCCTCTCCGTGGTTCTATACGGCCTGCTCAGCCGCCATTGCCCACAGGATCCATTACGTCCGTCTATTCCGGTGACAGTCATCTGATCACAATAGTCGCCTGTTCATGTCCGCTCGCAATGAGTGCAAGAGAACCCTAAATGAATGATTATGGCCTCGAATCAATGAATACTTTCCTGAATATGGGTAGAAGACTGATAGGGCAATAGTTGGATGGGTCCGAGGGTTCGCCACAATTCTTAAATAGAGGAACGACTGAAGAGAACTTCCAACAGGCAGGAAGACATTTTCACCTTTCAGGCCATAACAGTATCATTTATTTTTTAGCACGTAACAAAAATTCAAAATGAGAAAACTCTTAAGGACTATCACCGGGATTCCATCGTCTCCACACGCCTTATTGGGTTCGAGTTTTGAAATTACTCGAGTTACTACTGTCGAGGTAATATATACGTCGTGCAGTTTGGACTCAGTTCTAATAGGGAAGTCGGGTGGGTACTCTTCCTCATTTTCATCAACCACCTCCCAGATGAGATCAAGTCCCAAGCAGGCACCTACGCAGATGACACTGCAATATACTCCCGCACCAGTAAGAATCCTGTCCTGGCGGACAGACATAATCTCACTGCTGACCTTGATCGGGATCTATACACTGTGGTGAACTGGGGCAAGAAGTGGCTTGCCAAATTCAATTCGTCTAAGACCAAGCTGTTATCTGTCAACCATTACAGGCAACCTCTCCTGCCTCCCATAAGCATGGGCCAGGCGATTCTCCCGGAGAGCAATACACTACGCCTCCTCGGACTTACACTGTCCTCAGACTTCAAATGGAAGCACTATATTGAATCCATAGCAAAATCTACTGCTAAGAAGATTGGGTCACTATGTCGATCCAGGATGTTTTTTCCGCCTGAAACCATCCTGTATATATACAAGTAAACCATCCGTCCGTGCATGGAGTACTGCTGCCATTTATGGTCAGGTACCCCTGCCGTTCTCTTCAGTGTTCTTGACAGGCTCCAAAGGAGAGTTTGTAATGAGATAGGTACTGATCTGGCGGCTCGAATGCAGCCACTTCCCCACCGTCGAAATGTGACCTGCCTTTGTGTGTTCTATAAATACTTTCATGCCTTCTGATCGGATGAATTTAAGTCACTGGTGCCTCCTCAACAGGTGTTTACTCGTGCAACCAGACTGGCAACTGGGTCCCACCCATTCACAGTTATATTAGCCAAATGCAGATGACATTTCTACTCCTTTAGCTTCTTTTCTCGCACATCCCGCCTGTGGAACTCGCTCCCGTATCCAGAAATTGAAATGCAAATCAATACTCATCTACTAACCACTGGATTCTAGCTCTCTCCCCACCCCCTTATAACCTTCCCTTCTCTCCACCTATGTATCTGTCATCGCACCTGCTTTCTCAGCTTTCTGTTGCTCCTTTCTAACTAGTTTGTACTCCTCACTCTTTTCTAATTAATCTTTTTACAGTTATGTAGCCCTCTGCACATCAGTGGCATTTTCGCCTTGCTCGGAGTGAAATGACTAATATATATATATATATATATATATATATATATATATATATATATATATATATGCACACATTTTCCCTACTCATATATATTTCAACATACGTACACACACACACACACACACACATACTCACACACACACACACACATATATGTATATATATACTAGCAGTGTAGCCAGGCGCTTGTAATGAAAGCTTTAAAATTAATCAATGATCCTGGAGCTCAGATACTTTGGAGGCTGACACGTGAGATTAAAACAATAGTTGTTTATAAAAAATAAAAACATTAAGATAGATACTGTGAGAAAATTTCGATATTCTTTTCACCATCATGACAATCTTAAATCCAAGTTTTTTCTCGTGTCGATTTAATTTAATCCTGGCTCTAATTTTCCTATTGCGAATGTCTCTTCATATTCGAATCTACGTTTCTTCTGCAATACACCAACGAAAACCCTATGGTCGTACTATCCGTATTTCTTTTATCTCAGTCGTTTCTGCTTTTTGGAGACTATTTAACTCTATGTTTGATTTATAGGGATGTTTTTTCGCTTTCTTTCAATTTCTTTTTTGATGATTGAATCCATAGTGACCCAATGATTGGTCACAGAAAAAAAACATTTATATTGCAAAGAACAATTTCATTAGAATTCGAAATGCATTAGCAATATTATGTATTGTTATCCGCTTGTATCTTTTTTATTCATATTATATTTTCAACGGACTATTTCTGAGAAAACTTACACACACACACACACACACACACATACACACACACACACATTAAGTGAGAGACTGAAAGAAAACAAAACACGCAAACAAACATATAACTATTTCTATACGCCCACAGAGAGAAAGAGAGAGAGCCTGAAAGGAAACCAAGCACAATCATATATATATATATATATACACACAGACACAAAGAGTAGGGAATAATTGCAAAGTTAAAATATTAACTTAGAATAATGCTTAATATAAAAATAGAGCAATAAATATTTATTATTATTACATTAGAACATGTGAAATCTACAAATTTCTTAATTTACTTAGACATAGAAAGAGCAATTTCTCATCAGGTAATTAAATATGATGGTAATAAACGTTTTATTTTAAAACAAACTTACAATATTTGGCTAAGAAATGTTCATTCATAGAACATTAACAGAACAAATCAGAATTCGATTCTTATATAAATATACCGTTGCCATTCTATGGCATAAAAGTGAATATTATAAAAAGTTTATCCAAATAATTTGTTCTTAATTGTCAAATACCTAGCTGCGTATAATGTATTGAAAGTACGGACAGGTAGTTAATTCAGGTAATTAATTCACCAGATATAGAACGCTAGAAAGAGGCGTATGACCCGAAAAATACGGAAAAGCCCAAAATGAGTAATACAGGTGGGGGCCACTAAAATCCACGAGTTACAAAAATTTAAATACCTGGAAAGTGTTCTAACTGAAGGCGCAATGTGCAACAAAGAGAGCCGAAAGCGAAATAGCATTGAAATCTTACTAAAAACAAAAACGAGAGTAGTGGATTTTTATGTAATATTAGTTCATCAATATGTCAGATGAAAGAAAAATTTGAAACAACTGAAATGTGGTTATACAGAAGGATGCTTCTGATGTCATGGATCAGGCATGTGAGCAATGATGAGGTTTTGAAAAGGATGGAAATAAAGGAGATAATTAATAAAGGAAGAGACACCTACATTTCCTAGGATATGCAATGTCTTAAAGAATGTGATACTAAAACGCCAGATAGCAAAAATGAGAGACAGACGAAAACAGTGTGTAACATACATGACTGGCTTGAGTGCATGAAAGGTAGAATTGCTAAGATCCACCTGTTATATGTTGACGTAGAAAGACACGACAGCCTACGTACTGAAAGGACAAAGCACATAGAAATAGAAAGATATTACATGTGTCTAGATAATTTAGTTGTAAAAGTACAAAAAGTTTTTAGAGTTTTGCCGTAGGGTTCGTCAGCGATCCCTGATACAAGGTCACTTCCAAACATAACCGTTAATCCCCATTTTACGATAAATTTGGGTCATGAAAAAATAAGTGGAATTTTTTTAACAGAACTGGATAATATAACATATTTTAGAAAAAATGTACATTTTTCATGTTAAAGTAGACTTTTTTTAAAAGAAATAAATATCAAAATTTGGTAGAAATTGATGTTCAGTAAAAAGTTGAGGGTATCAAAATTATAGGAATGTTCGTCTTAGTAATTTTTTGGAAAGAGTTTATGCGTACGCAAATATGTATGTTTGAGAGTTTTTTTTTCTATAGGAATGTCTTTGAAGGAGAAGAAGTAAAAAGAATCAGCTCACGAGAAAAGAAGAAAGAGGACGGTATGCAGTTCGGCTTGAAGTTTCTGCCTTGTTACATTTTCGTTTCCTCTGCTTCCATCTGTGATTCTATGACGCTGATCGAAATCATTTATATATCCATTTGATTTTTCGCCCTGGATCATCAAGTACTTTTATTTTTGAGAATCGCTTCCATTGGTTAAAAAACCAATTTAACATCTACTAGGTAAATCCAATTTCGACTTTTTTGTAAGAACGAGGTAAATCGTTTTCCTATGCGGCAAAACCAGCATTTCACACGTCATCGTAATTTTTGTAAAAATGAAGAAGTAGGTTGCTTTTAATTCTAAATTTCCTGTCCCCACAAGAGTTTTCTCATTTTGAATTTTTGTTACGTGCTAAAAAATAAATGATACTGTTGTGGCCTGAAAGGTGAAAAATAGATAAATTTATCATTAACGCATCTGTTAACCTGTACGTGTAAACTGTTTGTCCGATAGTGAGAATGTCACATGTGTTTTAGGAAAACAAAAGTGGGGTCATTTCCTCATTCATATAGAATAAAAGAATTAATGATAATAAAATTTGTTATAATTGTCTTATTATTATAATCATTTTTACAATACACTTACTTTTTATGGAAACAACACTGTTACATGATTATATTTTATCGTGTATTTCTTTATGAAGCACTTTTATTTTTAATAGAAGATAAAAAGACAGCAAAAAAGAAACTGGAACAGAATTAAAATAAGAACAATAATTTTAGTAATATCATTTTGTATCAATCGTCATTACTGTAGCAAAAAATAAGAATCACAGTCCGCGTAATATTTTGGCCGCAATCAGTTCTCCTCTTGTTGAACGGATTACTTAGACGCCATACATTGATCTCTTATCGATCAGTCCCTGTCTCAGTAGATGCTATATAATTACCAATCACCTGGTTGATATGTTTGTGTTCAATTGTGAAGGCAGAAGTATCGTATGATGGTCGAGACAAGCTACTCTAGAATGGAGGCGCCAAAAGAAAGCAGAGAATAAAGGGAAAAGACACATGTTGAGAGAATTGTTTTGACATTGGTATATTTTAAGAGTCAATCACATTTTCCCAGACAAGATAACCTCTTATGGAAATTTTATGAAGACGTATATTTTGAAGTTGTATCATTTTTCTCGCTCATCAATTCTTTTCATATTACACGTCCATTTCTGTTTTTTTCTCTCTGTATTTACATGGTCGGATCCTTTTCGTTTTTTTTTTCAATGTATTTTATTCCATCACAGTCAAGAGGTACTACAGCTAAAATTAGGTTCTCTTCTTTAATTCTTCTCTTTCATATATATCTTAATTTGAATGAGCAGTGTAGTTTAATTGTCTACGGTACATGAATGAGAAATCGTGGAGCCAGGTTCGATTTAAATCCTAATTCGTTACATTCGCTTCTGAGCAAATAAATTTCGGAAAGTATCTATATTTCTGAGATCAGGTAGTATTTACAGTGTTTACATTATTAGTACTATTGTTCTCATCTTTGTTGCCATTTGTACGACGTTTCTCTTAAGCCGACTAAGCATAGAGATGAACACAATATGGGAACCGGTATATACGGCGTGCCAGAGAAAATCTTTTGTGTCAATATTGCAATATAATATCTGGTAAAAAATACAAGAGAAAACCATTAACATAAAAAATACTAGAGAAACCAATAATATCAAAAAATTGCAATATTAACTATGTTGAAAACGGGTTACTGGACATTAGGATTATAATTACTAAAAACTCAATTGTTCTTATCCATAAGGACACATGGCCAGTGAATATAGATGTAGTTAGTTCCTGCAATTTGACCCAAAGAGTTGTGAGTTGTGAGAACAAGTAGCTTACAGTGTTAGAGAGAGATACCTCGTGATTACTAGAGGTGGCACTGGGCAAGGAATAAGAATGCTATAGCCCCAGCGATATAATAAATGGTCCGCTTTGAAATTCCTGAAGAAGCCCGGAGCGTCCAACGGTCGAAATATTGTACAAAAACAACAAAGATGAAGGAAATAGTCATAAAAATAATATTGCAAATTTGATAAGGATATGAATGCATTTCCTCACCCCAGTCCTAAGAACTGTTAACAATGGTAAATTTTTGTATTAGATGTTACACAAAAAAATTGTATTATCACAAAGGGGAATACTTAATTAAAATGTGATAAGAATATATACAACAGAATTTAGATTAAATTGCTTTACTCTGTAAGTTGCCAGAAAGATTATGTTTTTTTCGTCATGTTCATCTTGCATATTCACAAACCTACAATTCGTCCGTGTTGCTATATCTCGAATAGTGCTCCTGATATTTATCTTGAAATTATTGGCCAAAATAAAGAAGGATCTATAATGCATTCATGATATGGCATCTTAAATTCAGTCACTTTCTCACTGATTAAATTCAGTCACTTTCTCTTTTCTACTAATAATTTTTATGGCAATTACCCTGATGAAATATATTTGCTGGCGCCCCGACTACATGAGTTAAAGCGTTCTACTACACTGACTTCTAGTTTCTAAAAGTTTAAATTTGAAATAATTAAATCTAACAGTTTCTTTTTACGTATTTTAGTCAGAGGAACTGTTTTACGTTACATATTTCCCTGATGAATATTTAAAGATTTAAATCTTCTTAAATCTCGTTTGCCGTTTGTCGTTTGCTCAATCCTCCCTACACTCAGTATTTTCTCTTGCTTAAACGCTCTCTGTAACTTACTGTTCCTAGTTTCATTCCCGTATTGCTTGAGGATAAATTATAACTAAAATTATATAGAAACAAAAGTAACATTTCAAATAATTATTTTGTCTATAATTTTTTCTGTATCATTAAAAAAAATCGAGTGCCGTCAGAAAATTGAGTGTATTATTAGCTGTTACCTCACAGTTTATCAATCTGAGGGTGACAGGAGGGAATATATATATATATGACTCTTGGTAAAAAAGGAGGGGACAGCTTTTTCAGTAACTTGTAACAACTAAATCATTTCTGTACTTGTCTGCAGAATATGTTCTGCAAAAGACCATTATTCAGTTCTGATAAAAATATAATATACATAAACGTAAAATGACTTCGAAATAAAATAAGGCATTTGCGCTTTCCTATAAAAGCACTGATAGTGGCTACTATGGAAATCTGAAAGTGGGAGGGACTTACTTGCCGATATTTTTCTCAGAATAAGTGGAGTAAATTAAAGCAGCATTTTCATTTTCATACTACGCCACTATTATATACACAACATGTTTTTAGTTGTATCACCTCGATCAAAGCGTTAATACCACTGATGTGCAGGGGGCTACATAATAGTAGAAAGAGTAGATAAAAGAAGAATAAAAAGAAAAACAAAAATGTTCGAAAGGATCAAGAGAGGGATTTGAATACAGGTGCGAAGACATTTGAGTTAAGTGGTTAAGAGATGAGTATTGACATTGCATTTAAATTCGTGTTGTAACCATCAGGAAACCAAGAATATGAAAGCCAGTTTCACAGGTGAGAACTGCAAGAAAAAAGCTAAAAGAAAAGAATTGTCATCTGCATTTGGTTGATGCAACTGTGAATGGGTGAAACCCAAATGCCAGTCTGGTTGCACAAATAAACACCTGTCGCAAAGGCACCAATGACTTAAGTTCGTTGGAACAGAAGTCATGAAAATATTTATAGAACAGTCAGAGGGAAGCCACATCCCGTCGGTGGGGAAGTGGCTGGAGTCGAGCCACTAAATCGGTGCCTATCACATTACTGATTCTCCTTTGGAGCATGTCAAGAACACTGAAACAGCAGGGGCACCTGACCATGTATGACAGCAGTATTCAATGCACGGATGAATGGTTGATTTGTATATATGCAGGATGGATTCAGGCGAAAAAATCCTGGTCCGATATTGTGGCCAAACCCTCCTAGCAGGGGATTTAGCTATTGACTCAATGTAGTGGTTTCGCTTGAGATCGGAAGAGAGGGTAAGGCTGAGGAGGCGCAATGTATTGCTCTCAGGGAGCCTGGCTTGGTTAATGCTTATAGAAGGCAGTAGAGGTTGCCTGTGATTATTGACAGACAGCATCTTGGTCTTAGACGAATTGAAATTTACAAGACACTTCTTGCCTCAATCTACCACAGAATTTAGATCCCTCTCAAGATCAGCGAGGTTGTGTTTGTCCTCCACGCCGGATTTCTTAATTTTTTAATGATGCGAGAGTAAATTAAGGTCTCATCTGCGTAGATGCTTACTTGGTACTTTATTTCGTCCGGGAGACCATCTATGTAAATAAGGAAGAGCGTCGGGCCAAGGATAGAGACTTGATTGACACCAGCGTTTGTACAGTAGGATGTAGAGGCATGTCTATTCAAGACGACATTCATTATGCGGTTACATAGAAAAGATTGTATCAGATCAAGGAAGCGTCCAGTATTACAGTAAACCCGTAGCTCTCATAGAAGACCAGCGTGACAAACCCTGTCAAAAGCCTTGGAATATATCCAGAGCAAAAGCACGAGCCTCGGAGGACTCCTCAAGGGCCTGGACCATGTACTCTGTTATGGTCGTTAGGATGTCGGCCGTGGAGCTGGCGAAGCGGAAGCCATACACTCTGTCAGAGAATAATTTATGGGCAGTAATGTGTTGAACTATTTCAGCATTGATAATGGCCTCAAACACTTTCCGAAAAATGGTAGAAAGTTGATGATGCGATAGTTGAATGTATCCGAGTGTTCACCAGAATTCTTAAATAAAAGAAACACAGAAGAGGCATGTCCAGCATGAAGGGAAGCTAAAATGCAATAATTATAGAGTCAGTTAGAACATAGGAATGTTCAGTGGCATATTTCTTAAGGGCAATCACAGGGATTCTGTAACCACCGCTCACTTTATGGGACTCAATTTTTTATATTACTCGAGATACTCTTAGGAATGAGTTTCAGTATATCTACATTAATTGACTAAACTAAACGATTAATTTTTCCTTCATAGTAGTAGAGTTCTAATCTATTCTTGCCCTTTTTTTCTATTCTGAAGCTGTTAGAACACAGGAGAGATTAATTTCAAAACAAAATCAAAGGGTTAATACTAACGTCAATACTAGAAGTTTAGTGTTATTTGTTGGCTCTAATATTTAAGCACAAAAATATACGAGAGAATAGAATAAACATGAACATAAAATAATGCAATAAAATCAATCAAAATGCTGTGGGCCGTACAAAATTTAACTGAAAATTTAATTTGTTTTCGGCAAATTCCGACAACACGGTCAAAAAACTACTTTAAAATAGGGGTATAATTGAAATAATATTTATCACTTTTAATAAATGAAAAAGAAAACGCAGACGGAAAAAATGTTAAGCTCAAGCCAATCAAAATCAGAGACTGATCCGTTTCATGAATTCATTAAGCTTATTATATTGGGGGTAAAACAGTGGGGCCAAGTCAAATTTTGGAGGCGGAGTATAGCCTCCATCTCTCTACACCGTAGAATTGCCACTGAGCATTCATCAGTACGTTTCTTTCCCTATTTTCTTTCTCAATTTTAAATTCTCTTCCTATACTTATTTCAACTCACAAGAAGGCAACCCTCATGTTAGAAGAGGATAAAGAGAACTGAACCTCGTTGTAACACCGGAAATCTACAAGAGCAGGCCCATCTTATTTTTGACTGAAACGTAAGAAAAACGTAAGAAAAAAACAGTGGGGCTCCAGCTATAAAAATGCAGGAAAAATAAATTCAGGTAAACAAAATAATTTGTCCAATCAATAAATTTGACAAAAACAGATTTTGAGGGTTTTTGCAGAAATCAAATTTCCCTGGGCATATTCAAAATGGTACATGCCTGACATCTCTAGACAAAAGAATATTGTCAAAAATATACACAGAAACAAGCGTTAAATATATATATATATATATATATATATATATATATATATATATATATATAGAATTTGTTTGAAAATTATTTTTTATCAATACTCGTATTTAAGTAGATATTCTGTTTTTAATTAAACAGTATTATATATTTACGATAATTTTTTTATTACGAAAATATGTGTCATTTGACAGGATTCGAACCTGCGACCCCTATCCACATAGTGGAGCTATCATGTGATCTGACACGTCTTAGACCTTAAAACTTGGTTTTATACAACGAAAATTTGAAATGAATTTTTTAACTTTATTTTTTTTATAAATACTCCTATTTATGTAAATACTGTTTTAATTAAACAGTATTATATATTTATATCTACTAGCCTTAATATTTACGATAACTTTTTTATTACTTGATGTGGATAGTTTTCGCAGTTTCGAATCCTGCCGAATGACACACATAAAAAAATAATCGTAAATGATCTGGCCAGTAGATATAATTATATAATACTGTTTAATTATAAACAGAATATCTAATTCAATGTGTCGGTTGTTTTTCACAAAGTTTCGTTAATCTATCTCTCTATCTATCTCTCTCTCTCTCTCTCTCTCTCTATATATATATATATATATATATATATATATATATATATATATATATGTAGTCATCCGCCAACAGATCTGTTTTGCTGTATTACAGCTCATCAGTTCGGATTAGACTCCGGTCGCTTCCTAACCTGGGATTGAAGCCCGACCGAATTGGCGTCAGTCGGCGATTCTACCCCTAGGCGTCCAGTAGAAGGCAGGCGTTTTAGCGCGTATAAACACGCCCAATAGCTACAGTGCTCCAATTCTTTATCGAATGCGCGGTGCATAAATGCGGGAGTATTCCTGAGACGAAAAGGAAAAAAACTTTTCAGAAATTAAATATATTGATTTTGCAGCAAAAGTGATGTTGTTAAAATTTCGTTTTTCTTTTGTTAGACGTATTTCAACAGCATAAACTTCATCTATAAATTTGTCATTTAGACGTTGTTCCTGAATGAATCAAACGGATATTTACATGTGCTTTTATTAAATTATTACAATGAAAGAATAGATAGAACTATTGAATATTTCACTTCAAAATGTCATATGCAAAAAATTGTAAACCAAAATATATACTTGATGGAATTATTCCATTAATTGTTTAGTGCTATTCCGTCTAACAGCATCAACTACTGAAACATTCTTTAAAATCAAGGAAAATTTAATTTCTCTCACTCTATCACCACCATTGAAGCATTTTAACATTTTCATTCATAATTTCTCCACGTGAATCACTTTTCTATTCTATTTAGCAATATGTCTTTGTCAACCGTAAAAAGCAAATAAGCGCAAACTAATAATATGATTTATTTTTTTCAGAGAAATCCTATTTGAAATCTCATGTCAACGGATTATAAATTATTGAGATTTTTTTCAATATCTGATACATTATGACAAGCTCTGATCGTCGTTTCAAGTTATTTTCTCATGTATAAACTTCACAGATATATATGTATATCTGGCAACATACAAACATACATACATGCATATATATATATATATATATATATATATATATATATATATATATATATATATATATATATATATGCGTGTGTGTGTGTATTTATTTGCATTATTTAATGTGTGTGTATCTAAATGTAGCATAAACATAAAATAAAATATTTCAAATACATTTAATTTAATGTTGAATGCATGAAATTATTTTGCAAATATAATATTCTGTCAAATAAGAATCTATCTTAAATCTTAAAGCATATATGTCTACAAAAGTGAAATATAATTCTAGAAACAATACCGTGCATACTATTATAAAATCTACTTGCCCCTGTTCCATGAATATCATATATATATATATATATATATATATATATATATATATATATATATATCTGTGTGCGCGGTTAAATATATGAGGGAATCTTCCGTCGGTTTTGACGCATAAGGATGAGAAAGTTACATTTATTATTTTTATATTTAAATTGCATGAACCACCCAAATCCCGTTAGTGTCTTGCAGAAAATTATACATATTGCTCAACAGAAATGCACAGATATATGATAACTTTTCTCAAACGGCTTCCACCTAAGGTTTTTAGAAACCAGTTTGTCTCGAGGTGAGAATAATTGTGTTTTTCGATTTTTTAGTAAATAGAAATATGAATTCGATTGGTATTTTAAGAATCATAGTCGCAGTGAATTACTCTTGAGCGTGTCTTTGTAAGGGCATATATATATATATATATATATATATATATATAAAGAAAAGTCTCATTATGATTTCACATTAGATTCGGTTAGGTATTAATTTTTAATCGCTTTGCGCTGGCATTTTTTATTTTGTAATATCTAGATTTAGTGCCATTTACCGGCCATATTCAACCTGTAATTTAAAACGTGTCTGACTTAGAGAAAATCAAACCATTTTTGTTGTACATGCCGAAAAATGTGGATCAAATGATTTATAAATATGTTGTTGTAAATTGTTCAGAGTCGTGACTATAATGATAAGATTATAATATCCAGAAAAATGAAAAAAAATGTGACATCTTATATGGCTATATGCAAATGGACGTATTCCCATGCCAGTTACAAGAAACAGCCACTTTATAGTAACTGATTCATGTATACATGCATGCATACATATATATATATATATATATATACATACGCACACACTCACACACACAGACATTCACACATATATATTGGGTTAGTAGGGGTAAATAGTGAGAAGGATAACTGCTAAGTCAAATTTAAAAATACCTTATAGTTACTAAATTGAAGAATGAAAAAATTATTGCAATTTATATTTATCTCTATGACGACACACACTAATGATCTCACTACGTTTATTCAGATGTACATTCTGATAGTGAATTTCAAAATTTTTCTTTTTCTTTTAATCATAGAATACATCTTTGTCTTATTCTATGAAGGGTCTTCTTAGCCTTGCCTATCAGATTCGACTTTATTTGTGGATTTCTTTTCTTTTCTTTTAATTTCCAGTATTTTTTGGGAATGTGCTGTTTGATATCTTAAATCAATGTTAGTGAAGGCGTACCTGTGTGTATTAAGCCGGTACTTCCAAATTCCCTTATAAACATTGTACTTCTCATTTTCTTTAGGTAGATGGTGGCTGGATAGACCACATTGCAGACGAAAAAATTATGACAAAGCAGAAAAATTACTTGTGATGCTTTTTGACCTTCAGGATTTCATTGGATTAAATAGATTATGTTGGTCCGATTACGCATGAACAGGAAGATTTAATATGTTTGAAAGTTTTCGATTTATATATCGATCGGACTTCATTTAAATATGTTCATTTTATTCCATCACGTTTGTTGATATTTATCCCAAATTTTGATAACAGAAGATCAGCCAGGATAGCCGTGACTATTGCATTTGATAATATCTTAATATAATAATTAATAATATAATCGTATTAGGTAATAAATCGAACCACAGTTTTATCTCAATAATTTATTTTACCATGATGAAATATTTTTGTTGGTGCCGCTATCATATCTTTTTAAAATATATATCTACAACCCAATTTCTTTTCAATCTCACCTTTCCTGAAAAACGTACTCTTTTTCTAAGTGAATATACTAGACCACAAATGCATTAAAATTCAAAAGTAAACTTTACATCTATTACTTTCTGCGATTAGATGTACTTCTCATACGTGTATCCCGAACAATAAAAATATGATTACAATTTTAACATTATTAATTGACTAAAAAAGTCTTAAATGGTACCTACATATATTTGCCTTACCATAACTTAAAGAGCTGGTACTTTATCTTCTCCCCGTTAAAACCCCTCGAAAATAATCATGAACGTTCTCAAAATCAAAAGACTGGATAAAGCAATAACATCAGTGCACTTGTATATAAACACGTGCAAGAAAATACCTCCAGAGACTCTGAATTTGAACATAACTTATAAATACACACACGTAAATATACAGAAAGAGAGATAGACAGACAGACATACAGAGAGAGTATACACACACACAAACACACACAATCACGATCAGCAAACCGATGTTGATCAGCGCCCAGCCTGATCTGTACCTAGTTACCACTTGAGAAACCTCAAGTACATTAAGCTTCGATGTGATTGTGATTTAACTGATAACAGCTTAGAATCGGAAATCAGATATCGGATAACCGAGTTCCAATTACAATCACTCTCGTTATATTCACTTATGCGCAAATAACTTCAAAAGTCAATATCCACCCAAATTCTCCTACCGGGTATGGGTTAATTATTAGATCTTCTATCATTAAGCATCATTATCATTATAATCTCTACAAAACTTTTAAAATATGAAATATTTTCTGGTTTTAAACCACGGGCAAAATGTTGATATGCTGTAAAACATACAAGTAAATAATTAAAACATTATTGATTCGGTACGTATTCCTAATTCCAGGGTTTCGCTATTGTTAATTTCTGCTTTTAGTCATAGTTTAGACTTTGTTCTGAAAGTAATTTTCTCCATTCTTCAAGATTGTTTGGCTTCTTATCAGAATTCATATCTCCTTTTCATCCAAATCCTAATGTGATTTATGGAATTGAAACCCTTAGATCTGCAGTTAATTTCTGTCGGTGTGTAGAAAGATCCACTCTGCCATTATTTTAATTTTTTTAATTGGTATTATTCTTTTTACATACTTAGAATATTTATGTTCATATTATGGTTCATTTTGTTTTCAGAACGGACTGCCCTCAGTATAATGCGCTTGATGATTCTTACAGTAAATTGTCATATGAAACTCTTCCTTTGTAGATAAAAGTGTTGGTTTGTGAATTTTGTGTCATTTATAAGCATTTCCCCCCAAGCAGGAGAACACTGGGGTGAAGAGAGCTGCATAAGATTCAGATGGAAAGTGAGAAGAACATGATACAAGGTTTGTCATGAAAGGATGCGAGTCAATAAGATAGGCGATGTCAATTGACATTACATTTACATTTTTGGAGATTGTAACAGTCAGAGAAGCAATTACACAGAAAGGAATACAACCAACGCGAGTTGCGATAAAATCTTATAGTGTTGATGTTGTGGTTACATTTGAATGATTTGACTGTAAAAGTGTGGGACCTAATATCTAATCTAGTAGCCTTATTAAATTCATAAAATTTGGATACAGGGATATGAGCACATCGGAGATGAATCCGTAAAATATTTTGTTGAAAAAACAGAGTGAAGCCACATTACGTAGATGCGAAAGTAACTGGAGTACAGCTACCAGGTTGGTAATAATTCTACTGCAGAATATTGTTGTATTTTGGAAAGAACCCTGAGATAAATTGTAGGGTTACACGAGCAGATATAACAGCAGTATTTAATGCATTAACGGATGGTAGATTTATATATATGCAAGATAGATGCAGATTAGGAAAAATTTCTTGGACCTGTACAGTGAACCGAACTTCTTAGCAGCAGATTTAACTATGGGTTCACTGTATTTGTTACACTTGAGGTGGGCTAATAGTTTTAGGCCGAGTAGGCGCAGCATTTTGTTTTCCAGAAGACTAGACTGGTCCATGCGGTTGATGTGGTAGGAACGATTAACAATGATGGTTAAATGATATTAGTTTCATTTTGGAATCATTAAAATTTACAAGCCTATCTTCCCATAGTCCACCACTCTTGAGACGTTCTTTTCAAGTTTAGCAGCGAGGTTTTCTTTGTCAGTCTCGAGAGATTCCTTATCGAGGAGGGAGATCGTTGATGAAGATCAGAATCAAAGTAGGAATAAGAAGAGGGCCTTGTGGGATACCCGCATTCGTTTGATAGTATCTGAAAACAGGACTATTTATAACTACATTCATTATCGGATTTGAAAAGGACGAGTACATTAAATCAAACAAGAGTCCTGTTATACCTTAGCCCTGTAGTTTATGTAGAATGCTATCATGCCTGACTCTGTCAAATGCGTTGAAGATGTATAGGGCAACATTTCGAGCGAGAGGCTTATATATATATATATATATATATATATATATATATATATATATATATATATATATATATATTCTGTGATTATCGTTACCATATCATCAGAAGATCTGGTGAAGCGGTAATCACAAGGTTGTTCGGATAAGAGGCTGGGCCG
The DNA here is from genome assembly GCA_037127315.1 of Ascarosepion bandense. Lineage (NCBI taxonomy): Eukaryota > Metazoa > Mollusca > Cephalopoda > Sepiida > Sepiidae > Ascarosepion > Ascarosepion bandense. The sequence continues at coordinate 1,981,490 of JBBBDQ010000980.1, read as the reverse complement.
TGAGATCTTGAACCACTCCACCAAACATTATAGCCAAAAATTCAGAAGGAGGTATTAAGGGTGATAATTAGATGGCTGTAAGTGTTCTTCAGAGTTCTTAAGAAAGGAACCACAATGGAGAACTTCCAGCAGGAAGGAAAGCAAGTAGCAAAGAGGAAGTATTTGTATAGCTTGCAGAAAACAGAGGTGAGTTCAGGATCATATTTCTTCAAAAATATTTGGGATTCCCTCACCTCCGCTTATGGGGATTAAACTTTGAAATTATTTTAGAGACCAGCGTGTGGGCAATGTGAACACCGCTCAGTTGAGCCTTATTTTAATGTTTTAAATCGTGTAAGGATATCCCAGACGAATCGAATATTTATTTGATGAGGAATCTTCTAGCAAACACTCGTCATTGTCTGCTGATTGATAGCTTGCTGTTTTTTACCACATCTGTGAAACTCGGCCCGGTTGGCCCGCTGCTCATGGTCCGGAAACTGCTGCGATGATGATGACCGGAACGTGAATGGGTTGATACTGTCGATTAGGCACCAGCTATGACGACGTTTTCGTGCCGCCAGTCTTGATGATTTCCTCACAGCAGCTGGTCCTCAGGACGTCTAATAGAACGACGAACTCTCTGCGCACGTTGTGTTCATTTGATCTCATAAATTCACGTAGAAAAGTCTGGTAGCCGTTTCTCTACCATATCAAACTAGACCGGACACTTGTGTTAAAAAATATAAATACGGCACCAAAAGATAAATAAATAAGTTCGAAAATGCCTGGATGAGTTATATATGAAGAAAAGGTAAAGGAGAATGTATAATAGTACAAATTCATATTTTACAACAGTGAGAGAGTTTCAAAAAGAAACAAATAATTAAAGCTTCAAATGTTCCAAATAAAGTAAGTCTTTCGAAGTTTCGTTAAAATTAATCAATTTTCAAAAATAATCAGACTGTCAATTCTCCAAATGAAAATACGTCATTTCGGTTTCTATCAATTTTTGCACAAGTAGTGGAGAATAACAGTGCAACGTGACGGCAGGCGGTGAATTTCGTTTGGTCTTTTTCGACTGACAGCTCCGAAAAATACACCGAATCTCTCCCAATCTGACTTTTCAAACTGAGTCTCGACTTTTATAGCTGTTCCCAATTCTCTCGGAGGAAATATGCGACTAAAAGCTTTGACCAATGATATTATTTTCCACCCACACGATGTAAGGGGAGTTACGACTCAACGAATAAAAAATCAATTCATTACATGACGTAATGTCATTCTGTCCTCTTCCTTTCGATAACATCATGTATTTTTCTGGTGTTAGAATCTGTTCCAAGGAATAATTTTGAGGATTTAACATTACATGACCTCATCAAGATGTATGACAAGCTTGAAACAATATTCCAGCTAAAGCAATTGTTTTTTATTTTACTAGCGAGTAAAAAATTCACTTTATATTACACAATGATATCTTGACCGTCCATTTTGACCTGCAAACACCTGCAACAATGATCCATTCAGTAGCGAGTTTCCAATTTTTTTAAAAATTATAAATTTGTAATATATATTTCTTCCTTTTAACACATTTTTAGCAGCGTTCATATTGCAATCAAAAATAACAATTTTTATCATCTATTTACTTATTTTTCTCTTTACTCATATCGCAATCTGCAAAATTAACAACACCACTAGTAACAATTTCCCTCACTCCGTTGTATTAAACAAAAAATATATACCGAGGTGAAATAGGGTTTTGGAGCCAAACTTGCGGGATGCTATACACTGCTACATCCTGTCAGCATACAACAGCTTGGCATCTTTTACGATTTTCTTGCACTCGTTAACAGCAGATTCAAAAAGGCGTTTATTATGATCACACGTGTGCCAATGATAAAGTCAGAAAAAGTGATTCCTTTGGGGAATAGCGGCCGAACAATCAGGGAAGGACCAGGGAGTAGAATGGAGGTTAAAATCATAAAGATTTGTTCCAAGGAATGTCACCCGGGGAAATCTGGGAATGACTCTCACCCTGCTCTTGGTAGCTTAGTAGACATACACGGAGACACATGTAAGTTTGATCTGGCGATTCAAGAGAAATAACCCTAGCTAGAAGGAGATGTTCCCAAACATAAACGCCAATTTTATGCATGTCCTGCTGGTTCTATGTAAGATCATTTGGTCGGGCAATGTGTATTCCCCCAAAATGGAAACGAGCGGCCAGCTACTGGAAATGCTAAATAAATATAACAAGTATACGATATCACAAGACATGTGTAATGAAACGAAAACAGCCTGTTTATAAAATAAAGTGTTCTGTGTAATTTCCCCCGTAGGTTTTCAACGTACAACGTTGATAAAATTGAGAAAATATCCATACTGTAATGATATTTACACAAAATTCTAGCCCTTGCATCAAACATTCGATAGAAAAGCTAAAGTTTTCCAATACACTAATATAGCCTCATTTCATGTCCCGCCTCTGGCGTAGTCTGCGGTTTCTCTAGACTAACTACTTCAAGGAACTTCGTCTTTTGCCTCCAGAAATACCCTCATTTTTGTAAAGAATCGTTATTTTATGCAGTATAGAATTTCTGTCATCTTTCATCTCCGACATTATTCTTCACAAATTTTTACTCGCAGAATTGCAGCTAACGGCAATTTTTTCCTGATCATTTTTACACAGAAACTCTATCGATAGTTTGCACAAAATTCTAGGTGATCAGCCTGACACTTAAATACCCAAACACTGTCTAGAACCAACGAGAATGACATGTTGAAAGTTTTTTAAGTTTCCCTTTTTATTCATATTTATGCATAAAAATGAAATTCATCACTTCGCCCAAATGATGTTTACATAGCTGTCATCGCAAAGGATGAGAAGAAAGTTGCAAGAAAGAAGAAATGTTCATGCGTATTTAATAAAATGATTAGTGTTTTTCGTATATTTCATATCAATCCTCCTTTCCTATTAATTTTCTCAGTTATATGTTATTACAAAACGAGTGGGTCTATAATTTTCAAATATATATATATATATATATATATATATATATCGTCGAAAATGACGTTAACATATATATTTGTTTACCTACCACTGAGTATCTTACTTTAAAGCATAAAAAATACAAATCCTTGAGCCTGACAGTATATATATATATATATATATATATATATATATATATATATGTATATGTATATATATATATATATATATATATATATATATATATAAAACGGTATTTATTATAAGAGATAGTATATATAAATAATATTTGCTACTTGATGACACAATTATTGCAAAAAAATAAGATGGTAATGTTAGTGACTAATATCCTTGCTAAATGGTATGTTTAATTCTACGGGTTATCTTAACTCGAAGAGAACTTATGTTAGAAATTAACAGTGATTTGTAATGAAAGTATGTTGGACAAAATTCTAAATCCATATTTTATTTCGTGAATATTGGAAATATTCAACTCATATGACCGAGAGTTATGACAAAAATGAACGTGTTTAAACTATACAGAAAAGAAGGAATTGTCGTGGTGGTTGGGAAAGAAAGCAGAAAAACATTTAGTGCACGGAGAATAAAGTTTAGGATGTTAAAGTTTAAAAACTGATGTCATATTTATATCAGTGTGTCTCCAAATAATACGGACGATAAGGCGACCTTGGATTGATCTTTTCTTAGAGTTGAACAATTTCAAACGCATGAAAATAAATGTAATATTCTGTTTCTAAATATAAAATTTGAATTATTAGAAACTATGTTAATATATATATTAATATGTACTCTTTAATAATGGCTTATGTGAGCCCAAAAGCTGAGACCCGATAAAAAATTCGACAAATACTGTGATTTTTTGTTGTCTTTCAATGACATCACCATCAAGTATATCAGACGGTATGAACGGATCCTACACAAAATTAATAGACAAAATTTGTCTATATTATTCAATGAAACCTGCATTAATAAAAAATGCTCCCAAAATACACACAATTTAATATATATAAATATATATATATATGTATATTTATATATATATATAGGAAATGCAAATATATACGTGGCCTGAAGATATATCAGACGAAAATTAAATGCATTGCACGTATTGACAATCTGCAACGCACAGCATACTCTCCTGGTGAGACGCAGGAAGAGCAGGGCCAGGATTCATACCACAGTACCCAGTCCTTCCAAGTAGGGCTCAATATGTCCAGCAACATAACATCAAGTACTTTTCGGAAAAAAAGATCAAATGGCTTGCAGCAACAGATACAAACTCTTGGCAAGCTTTTGATTTGGACGTCAGCGAGATCCTAACATTGATTTTGTTCGCCCTAAACGTAATTCTCCAGTGTCTGAAAGGGCTTATCGAGGGTGGGCCGGAGGCTGATCATCTCTGGTCGGGTCGGTGCGGTGAGTGGGGTATGATGTTGAAAGATCCGAAACCCCCTAGTGATCCTCGTGATGACATCACTGACGACACCCTCTAGCGCCCCCATTACGGTGCGTATGTTTGAAATGAAAAGAAATATATATTTTATTTAGAAATCAGTTATATTTACAACCTAGGTTTCAAATTTTCAGCATCTTCTGGCGATTTATAATAAGTGATTTTTCAAACGTTCAAGCGAGTATATGTTTTAAATAAAACGTCACTGGCATCTTTAAACAACCGAAAATTTTCAAAATTAGGGAGGAATTATTTAAAGATCTCAAAATATTTTCATCTATTATTGCATGACCCCAGTATGCATTTATATATGTGATTGTCTTTGGACATTATATCTAATTTTTTTTTAGTATTTGTTTTTGTTTTGGGAATAACATAATAGTTAACTTTTCCTCCTGGCGATATCTGCATTTATCGTCACTTTTGGAAGGTTTGGCTATTTTCAGGGTATTCCAAGTTGTATCAGGAAATTTTCTATTTTTCCATTTTATTTCCACACGGAGCTAAAACTTTTAATGTTTGTTAATAAAGTTTACCAGAAACCTTTTTCTTTTACAACGCATTTTCGATAGATATTTGTTTAATAGACTATGAAAAGAGTATCGCTTTGTGTGGGTATTATTTTGTCTATAATTCCTAAATCTACCCTTTTTGAAAATTATGTTAACTATCATCAAGTATTCATTTTCATTTAATCTGGGGAGTATTTCAGAATTACAGCAATGTTAGTTTCCAATATACCATTCCCAAAAATGGTACTACCATTGAAAATTATCAGACGATTTGAAATATGCAAGACAAATCCTTGGTCGAATATAGTATTAGAAATAATGAGAATCCGTTCCTTGTTTGAACCCTAAGTTTTAAAAGCAAGAAATATGTAACTTTGTTAGATAAATCTTCGTCTCGCTGATATATCTCTGAAGAATATGATGGTTATCATATGACGATGTTGTGTCGAATTAATTCTATAGCATTCTCATTTACATAAGTGAGATATGTGCCAGCATTTTAAATTATACATGATTTGCAAACTGATAACAGATTATGAAAGACGAATGCACTGAGAAAAGCTTGTTTTAATCATTTTATGCATGCAAAACACTAAGAAGAATGTGTTGCTGAGAGCAAAATAAATAGAGAAAACAATGAATGTATTTACGTCTGTAAGCTGTACATTATTTTCTCGTGTCATTCTAGAAAATGCACCTGATTAATTAAAAGAAAAAATGAAAGATTAATTCTTCTTTGTCCAGAATTAGAGACTTATTTTGCAATTGTAGAAAAATTACGATATATATATATATATATATATATATATATATATATATATGTGTGTGTGTGTGTGTGTGTGTGTGTGTGTGTGTGTGTGTAATCATGAATGTTGGCAAGTGTTCACTGGAGAGATATGCTTTATTTCAAATGAAAGAAAGATATTTTTCATCTTTGTAGTCATGTTTTATCTCTCTCTAACCCTACTCTATCAGTTACTTCTTCAGCACTACTCTAGCCTGTTACTAAACTCACAACTCCTTTGGTGAAATCACTGGAAGAATCCAACAGTTGCATCTACTGGGCCCTGTGTCCTAAAGACAAGAACATCTGAATTTCCGGGTTTAGAAAATTAATGTTCCGTAATCTTATTTAGCAGAGTTCATATTACAAATTTTACGTTAATCGTGCTTTTTGATGTTAATAGATTTCTGTCGTATTTTCTGATTTTCCTGGTTTTCTTTAGTATTTTTAACAGAGTTCATATTGCAATTTGGTAAACTAATATAACATCGACGAAAAGTCATACGCGCTGATCCAGAGACATGCGAAGAAGAAATTAACATTATATGCCGTTTGGGCTTTAATGTCGTTTTTGATCTATGACAATATGCACGGTATTTTTTTCCCAAAGAGGGTTGCTAATTCTTTTTTCTGTAGACTAGTTGCGATCCAAGGTTATAGAAACCAGTCCGTTCTGCTTGTCAAAGCTTGGATGAAGTTAGAAATGATGAATTTTTAACTTTCCCAAGTTTATTTAAGCGTCAGTGAATGCAATGTATTCGGTTGGAATCTGAACTCGGTTCTCCGATTTCTAATTCTAAGCCAATAATCATTGCACCACAGCAAACATCCCCTCATTTATTAAATTACGTTGTTTGAAAGTATAAAAAAACAAGCAAATTATTGTATAAAGTTGCTTAAAGTTTCAAATGAAATTTTCATACGCGTTAGTCATATAATTTAAAACGGATTTATATTTGGGTTAATAAGCGAAAAATTTAATAAAAATGAAGTTGTTTAAAAAATACAAATTGAAAGAAACGTAAAACCATCATGGCTGGAAATCGGTTTTCAATGCCAAGTATTAAAGAAAACATTCGTATACTGACTGTGTAAACAGGAGACATGAATATGATATTTTTTTTTAATATTTGAATGTATGACCACAATTCATTGTCCGTTCATGTTTAATTTTACACCGAGGTCTGTCACTTGATAGTTTACTTAACCCATAAATCCGACTGAAAGCTGTGAAATATTGTAACGAATGAAAAGCAATGTGAATACCCACGTTGAAGAAGTAAATTCGAAGAACTGACTAACGCAATAAAATGACAGTGAAGTTAATGGAGGTTAAAGATTTAGAATTTGTCACTTTAGTAGGAATCAGAAAGGCAAGAGAAATGGCGTGACAAGAAAACTCCACATAGAACCATAAATGTTATTTACAAGAGATAATGTCCTGTGGAATTGAACTATTGTAAAGGTTTTGCTCAGTAATGATATATGCAAAACGTTCGTCTGACATTTGGAAGAATGCGATTAACATAATCTCTCCAGACAATCACAGATTTAATCTGGTGGCTGACATATAAAGTTTTTATATATACGACATATTTGAACAGCTGTATAAGTGCACACTAATCATATATTATTTAAAAATCTTAACTACCTTATAGTTTCTGTACTGACATTTACATTAAAAATATTCTGAGAAGTACAATTTTTCGGTTTTCGTAGTTCAGACATTAGCCGATCAATCATATCATATAGAGTTGAATCACTTATGGAATGTTAAAATTTGACTATTTCCTTCCCAAGTAATGATACAGTGCTGATGGCAGACACATGAAAAGAAACTACAAGACCCTATAAAGAATGTAGTTGAAGACAGCTGAAAGTAAGGAATGCATATCAACTACAATAACAAAATCAATGCATGGTATCAGTAAAGTGAGGAGCCAAAATGCCAAGTGCAAGTTGGTGATACCAAAATTAAACCTATGCAGTAATTTGAATACCTAGAAAGTGTTCTAACAGAAGAGGAATAATGAGATACGGAGATCTGAAGGCGTATTGCCATGGCCAAGGATGCATTCCAGAAGTAGTATATTAAAAGACGGAAAATATTTTGCTGAAGACAAAGAAGCGGATACTGGATTGTCATGGGATGTCTGTTTTTCATTATGGCAATGAAAGCTAGACAATATCATCAAAGATGAAACAAATATTTGATGCAGAAATTTTGTTCTGCAGAAGGATGCTGAGGATATAGAGGAAATAACGACGTTTGGTGATGATGGACACAAAAATGAAATTTATGATTAACATCAAGAAATGGCAGCTGAAACTTTTGGACATTTAATGAAGAAAATGGACTTTAAATACATGATGAACACGAGAAAGATACAATGAAAGCGGAACAAGAGAAGGCAATGCAGGACATACCTGATGTCTATCAGCTGGTAGGTGATAGAGAGGAGATTAAATACAATAAAAGAGAATGAATATTAAGAGAGACAAGAAATATAGAGATATGGAGAGGCATGTTTGCCTACATCCTAAAATGACATGTCACATACAGCAAGAACAAAAACCCATGTTTCTGCAAGAGATAAACACTTGAGAATTTCCGTAAAAAATTAAAATGTTGGCATCAAAATTAAAGTGAATCATATTTTCTCATTATCACATCATTTCCCATTCTAAACATCGATTTCAGCAATATCAAGCCTGGACATTACCTACTGAGGTGAGACTTTTGCAATACTAAAGAATGTAGCTTGAATGTGTAGCTATTTTAATAAATAATGGTTGGGAATTCTTTTTATCAGAGAACCGAGTTTCAATACCCGTTCGGTTTGTTATATTCACTTGTTCACAAATACGGTGGGGAAATATATGAACCTGCCTCTCCCCAAGCTGTTGTCTGAATATTAACACCTATGTCACTAACCTTTTCTTCTTTTCATGTTCAGGATCCTTTTATGATATAAACGATCATAGACTCACACGTGGCTCTGTCACTTGTCGCTCTCAATAAATTTTTTCATTGTATATTTTACAACGCTCCGCTCTATATTTGATAAGACCTATCAAGTAGGTCTCACGCAGCTTTAGGCAGTCTTGCTTTCCTTCTATCCGTTCTGTGAGTATTACATTTTCCATGCCCTTTTTCCTCATTACGTGTCTCAGGAACATCATATGTCTCTACCTGATATTAACTATCAGTTTTCTTCTAGTTTGCATCCTCTCCAAGATTTCAACGTTGCTCAGATGCTCCTACCTCGGTATCCTCAGCATTCTGCAGTAAAACCACATTTCTGCAAACTCAAACCACTTCTTCATCCTTTATTAGATTGTCCAACATTCATTTTTATTCAAAAGGATAGATAACACATAGCAATAGAGCAATATTTAGTTTTTCCTAAGATATTTTACTCTCTCTCAGTACTAATGTGCCAATGTGTCTTTGGATCTCGATGTCGCACTTCCCATCATCTATGAAAACACTTCAGCAACAAAAATTCGGAGAATAGTCCAATTAATGTAAGTACTGTAAATATTACCTAATCTCAGAAATATACACAAATATAAATTCAAGTCGAAAGGGTGAGAAATAGTGAGTGCATATACATATATATATATACCCACTAATAAAAATCCCTCCACACTCAATTATATCAGTGAATGCCACCACTATTACAAAATAGCCATTATGAAAAATCTATTATATCGTGCAAAAGTCAATTCATCTACAAATCAGATCTTCTACAGTGAAATAAAAAACATAAAACAGACACTCATCAATAATAATTTTCCCAACTACATAGTTGATGAACAAATACATTATTTTCTTAAATTACATGATCCAGCAGCCCAACACACCATCACCACCTTGAAATACTCTTCCCAAAAAATTCGATAAATTCATAAATCTTTCCAACCACGAACTAACTAACCACCAAAAAGAATTACTCAACCTTGGACCTAACTGCCATATATACCGTAAGTATAACCAGCTTACTAAAAAAATTGAAATAGAAACGCTCTATTAAAGCATCACTAAATTACAAGATGAAAAACTTATAACCGTTAAACCCGAACTGAAAGATCTACTTAAGGCTGAGGCAATCAAATATCGCCATGATAAAAGCAGAAGCTCCTCAAAAATTCTATCGAAACAACTAAAAAGTGCCGCGCACGAACTACGCAACCACCTTCACATAATATATATATATATATATATATATATATATGCATATTGAATGTTTTCATATTGTTTCAACTGTTTATTGCTAAACAAAAAATGATCACTAATAAAAAGATTCAGCTGACAGTTATTATACTCGTATATTTCAAATTTTTCTTTTTAAATGAAATAAGATCCGAAAAAACTGATAGATTCCTAACACCAATAGGGTTCGTTTTCATATTTTTCTATTCTAGAAGATAAACGTTCGACTTCTTGAAATTATAAAAAAATTATCCTTTCTAAAAAACGACGTATATCGCATCGTTATTTTATTTATTTATTTATTTATTTATTTTGCGTAAATAAAGTTACATATCCTGAGAGTGTCTTATGAATTTGTTCATAATGACTTCTTTGCATCAAGCAGTAAATTTCAATACGTGGTACACACTTATTATGTATCTTTCGGAATATGACTTAACGAGGCGGAAGATTTTATCGCAGTAGGTTACTATTACTTTCTATAGTAGAGTGGTTGCCAACCAAGGTTTACAAAAATATGTGCTGCTTTGTAAACCATAGCTAGAATGATATTAGACAACTGAAGACCATTCCCAAAAGTCGTTGTGCGTAAGTGAATGCAAAGAATTCAACTGGAATTCCAGCTCGGCTCTGCGATTTCTCGTATCTAGCCGATATCCAATACATTACGTATGTAATTCTTCACGTACTTAACAAAAAACAAAAACAAAAAACAAATTATTTTAACGGCTATTAAGGATTCGGCTGTACATTTTATCAGCTGTCAGACCCAGAAAATTTCAAATAATTGATTCTGTATTTCTCATGGCAAAATATTTATTTTAATTTGATGCTTAATTTTTTAAATTGCCAAAAAGTATTACTTAAGCGAATTTTTGTAGATGATATAGGATATTTTAGTTAAAAACTCGACGAAAATATTGTTCGAAAAAATGTTTTATGCAACATTTAACTTATATGGCCAAACAACAAAGACAGTGGACAAGAGGGGAGTTTATAATATAAGATAAATTTACAAAAAGAATAACTTACAAAGATTTAAGTGCATTGTGTGCCAAATGATGTCCACTATAATATAATATAATATAGATAAATAATCAATGAAAAAATATGCGTTCTTATAATACAAATTATAATGTGAAAGTTTCTCAGAAATGGTAATTACATATGATGAAGAAAATAGAATAAACTTTAATTTTCGAACCATCGATTTTTGTAACAGTGAAGACAAGCATCACAAGCGGAAATTCTTTCTTGACGTGGAATTAACTTTGATGATCATTTCAAATCTTCTCTGGTGTTTATCAAATTTAATCAAATGTGTTTTACTTTTTAGGCCATGGTGACCTGTGTTATTGCTAGCAGCCCTTCGAAAATGAAATCCATGTCCCGTTTTAAATAACCTACAGGTACTCCCCGAATACACTTTTCGGATTTGGGAAAGATACCCATTTATTCGTTTCATACGAAAATTAAACGCAGCTATTTCCCACAAATCGAAAAGTACGAAATATAATTCTGAAATTAAAAAAACTAAGCATACGCTCAAGACAGAGTCTGCTTTCTTTTCCAAAGGTAGACAATACACGCTCATGCAGATTTAATTTTTCATAATGTTTAAGATAAATTTTACAGCTACATAGATGCTGGCTTTAAAATATTCAGGGTGAATAAGATTACTTGCTGAATGCATAATTTCTTTTTCGAAATTAGTCAAATATATCTCGGCAGATTAGACTAGACACCCGCTGTTGAGTAATGACATAAATTTCTCAATGATAGATATTTGATCATGACAGTTATGGAATAATACAAAACCCATGTCGAAAATGTCTGCAATATATGTTCTTTTACAAATATCACGAAAATATTCGTCTGTATCTAATTAAGCAACTGTAAATAGATGGCTAATATTTTTTGAAGCACGTTTTTAAAATCATTTTGTAGTTTCTTACATATCGAGATACAAACAAGAGTATATTGGAAAATGCCAATTCTGAGTAACAAATTTGCTGTTTAAGTCCTTGTAAATTCAACTCACGCGCCCATAGAATTTTAGAATTATTCTGTTCTGAAAATATTGTGGCGCATTTTTATTTGAGTGAAATCGTGTGCCAAACGCCTGGAGTTTCTTTTCTTTAAAAGCAGTCAGAATTGCGCTAAATAACATGAATCCCCAGAGTAAAGCCGAAATATAAACGCATGGTTAGAACGATATTAGGATATTTGATGGAAATGGGATGACTTTGCCAGATAGAAATGGCGTCGAAACCACACTAATTTTAGCGTTAAATACAATAGAAATATCCTATCTAGGTTGTCATGAATGGAAATCATTTTCATGTCTCACATTAAAATGAATTATTTTGCATAATACAGGGAAATAAAGCCACTACAAAGCTAGGGAATTATGGAGTAAGAAGCAATATGAGAAAAGATTAAGTTGTGAGAGAAATACAAAACTGGTATTAAGAAGAGAGAAAAATTTATATTGACATTACAGTTGAATCTTTGAAGATCGAAGTTAACCCGAAATCTAGAAGATAAAACAGATACCTACGAGTTAGAAGTGCGATTAAACAAACTGTCATCATAGAATTTACAGCTATATTTAGTCAATGCAAATGTAGATTGATGTGAGTTTATTGCTAATTTAGTCAGTCAGCTATTTAAGTGCTATACGTAAATCACGCTTCAAGATATGACTGATAGAGTAGATAATTTTCAGTAGGTTGGCATTAATTTCTACGTTAGACTGGTTGCCAAACAAGGCTATAGAACACAATCTTATTGGATGTTTAATCTATAGCTTGAGGGAAGAGAGGCGGATTAATAATTTTCAAAAGCGTATTTGCGCGTAAGTGAATGCGACGAATTAAACTCTTATTCGAAGTCGGCTGTTTCTTTTTATATTTTGAGCCGATATTCACTGTACCACACCACCAATGTTGTACCGGACCTAAATTCATAAAGGCTAGATACAACACAGCAGAATTAATCCCAATAATTACTATGAATGTATTTATAGAAAAAGTAAAAGGACGTAACATTACAACGGATGAAAATTTATTGAAACCGATGGACCAAGTCGGGACGAATATAATTGCTGATTTTCTTCGGATTCTATTAGGGCGACTTGACCATATGTCGCAGTTATTTTCGAAGCATAGACGAACGTTAGATTTATAGATATCTAAGATAGATTATGGCGTGAAAACATTCCTACAACGACAAAATAAACCAAACTGTTAACATCAGACTAACAACAAATTCAATGTAGTTTTCCCACTTCAGACCACCCGGGGTGGTAAGGTTGAGAAAGAGAAAAGAGTCACTTCCTTGCCACGTTGATGGAAAGAAAAAAATCTTCTCTCTAGCTTTTAATAGAGAGTTTTTGTTTTGGAAGCGTAAAAATGACCAAGTAGTTATGCTTCAATTATCAACAATATGGGGATCATTTGTCAGATCGGTCGCAGTTTGATTATATCGAACTATTCTTTCTTAAGTTTCACCCCAAGCAAGAAGGTAATGCCACTGATGCGCAGGGGGATACATAAGAAACAATTAGATTCGAGGAAACTAAAGAGAAAGATGAATCAGTTACATGAGATGTCATATAAGGAAGAAGAAGAAGAATGGGAATACAGGTGTGATGACAGCTGCAAAAGAGAGAAAGAGAAAGATATACAGAAAGAACTGTAGTCAAGTAAATAAGAGATGGGTATTGATATTGCATTTAAATTCCTCTAGATTGTAGCCCCAGGAAAGCAAGAATATGGAAGAGAGTTCCACAGGCGGGAAGTGCGAGAGAATAAGATGTTAGAGCAGAATTATTGGCTGCATTTAGTTGATATAAATGTGAATGGATGGGACCTATTTGCCAGTATGGATACACGTGTAAACTCCTGTAGCAGTGACACCAGTGTCTTAAGTTCGTCGGAGCAGAAGCCATAAACATATTTATAAAACAGACAGAGGGAAGCTACATCTCGTCGATGAGAAAGTGTCTGTAGTCGAGTTGCTAAGTCGGTACCTATCACATTACTGATTCCCCTTTGGAGCCTGTCAAGAAAAATGAGATAAACAGCGGAGGCGCCTGACCATATGTGACAGCATTATTCCATGCACGGATGGATGGTTAATTTGTATATATGCAAGATGAATTCAGGCGTAAATAAACATCCTGCCACGACACAGTGAGAATTACTATCGACATAAAAGGAAATGGTTGTCTCTCGAGCGTAGATACATAGCTGAGAGATGGTGCCATCAGGAATGTCGTTAACAATAATTAAGAACAAAATAGAAACAAGGCTATATCATCCGGAAACACCTGAATAAATCTAAAAGTATTAAAAAAATCTGACATGTCAGGATATCGTTTATTTTGGGATGTGAAAGAATGAGTCAGGTTTAAGTTAAATACAGAATCACTATAATTTTTGCAACTTATGAAGAAAACCTGTATTCCATAACTTGTTAAATGCTCTCAAGATAATTAACGCAAAAGTCCGGGTCCACAATTCCTATTTATAATCAGGAAATAATTAACTGAGATTTAAAAGAAAGTATTGTATTTATTACATACATAACTCCAATTTGTCGACAAAGTTTCAAATATGCAGCAACTTTCTACAATGCGTTTCTCAAAACAGTTTCATTGTATCAGTATTGTATACCCAAATTTTTACTAAGGAAAACTCTTCATACTGGACAAATTTATACATAAATTGACGTGAGTGTCTGTGTTTGTGCTTGTGTGTCTCCATTCTAAAGAACCTTACTTCTCCGAAGTCCGAATCCAACCAAAATACGGTCACTTGCCTTTCGTGACATGTAACTTTGATTTCCACGGTAGGGCACCGAAAAGTTTAGAATTTACGAAATGTTCTCCAACGAGACGCCTTATGTGAATTCAACCAAAATCAGGTAACTTGTTGATCACGGTCCAAAGATTTGATGTACTAAAATGTTTTCGAATCAACGTACAGGGTTTGTCAAAAATCAATGACAAACATAATTTTGTGTGGTCTGTTGAGCACGTTTTTTTGTTTCTCCAAGAAACTTCACTCAAACGCAACCGAAATTGATTCACTGGTTGATCAAGGTCTGATGCCTTGATATGAGAAAATTATTCAATTGAAAGGGGTGAGGCAAAAATTAAAGGAAAACATTCCTTTTTGCGATCGATTATTTCTTCGAAACGCTTAGTTGTATTCCAAGAAAAATCATTTTTGTAACTTTGTAACTTCTACCTTATCACATGACTTAACAATTTCCCGTTTTCTACAAGGTACAAACCTTCTGAGGTTGTTGGGACAATGCATTCACTTCTTCGTCACAAGGTCATCGCATCACATTACATGATCCTCTAACGCCCGCTAATTATCTTCAACCTGTCCTTACACTATACCCATTTATTGGCGAAATTGAGCAAGCCTGAATCCTGCTTTACACATACAACTAAATCCAATACTTATTTCGCATTTTTTAACTTACACGTCACGGCAAGTTCATACTGGAACTTTTTTAGTTTACACTTGTCCTTAACATTTCAACATAAACACTAAAAACCCCAACGACCAACGCCGGCCAATACAGCTAGTCTTGTAAAAGTGTGACCCTTAAATATTAAATTCATTAAACAGTTGATTTTCTCAACTTTCATGCAAGAGTTATCTTTAATCTAGGTTACTATCTCTAGAAGATATTTCTCAAAGTATTTTCCTTGCCCTAAACATAAGTTGCCTACTAAATCTGTCGACTAAATCAAATATCAAAATTGCAGAAAGATGCAAACGTCTACGTGTATAGACACTACACCTTAGGACGATCATGAGTTACATTATTTTATCGGGAAAGATGATTAAATACCGTATAAGTGTTATAGTAAAACTGATATCGGTTTGGAATAAGAAAGCGGAGAGATGAACTCGAATTCATGTAGAAATTGTTTCATTTACTAAATATCTTTAGTCATGGTATGAATCTATCTCTTCATCTTTCAGATATGGGTTGAATAGAAGTGCAAGTAGGTTCTATAGACTTGGTTGGAAACCAGTTTAAATGAAGGCAGCCTACAACTACCTAGTCAGTATTGCATTGAATAATACATGCTCAACAAAGTCTTTATCACGTATGACAACAATCTTCAAATATTTTTTTAATTGTAAAAACATTAATTGATATGTATATATATAAATGTTATTTTCAACTCAAATTGCTTTTCTTGTTTTTATAATCATTTTATAACTTATAGTGGGCTATCTACCACAAGGCCAAATTCTGTCAACCTACAACTAGAGAAATAATACATAAGCAACTAGCCACTATAGTAGAAGTGGTTGTTGCATTTAACAATTCTAATAATAAAAATGTGGAAACGCTTATATTAATATATGTGTGACACCAAATAAAAATACTCATCAGAGCATTTGTCAATATTTCTGAGATGGAGTACTATTTAGAGTATTTACATTATTCGGATTATTGTTCTCATCATTGTTTCTCTTTGTTCAACGTTTAGACTTTTGTATGCGCCACCCTTTTCCAAAAGTTAGAAATTTCGAACCGAACACCTTATTACAATCACAGGGTTATACGACTTTCATTCCTTGCATAACAATACTTCTTTTTGTAGTCAGGAGTCCTTAAGAACAAATGACCCAGTGAATATAGACGTTGGTTAATTCCAGTGATATGACCCAAAGAGTTTTGAGTTGAATACCAGGTTTACAGATTTATAGGGAGTTAACTCATGACTACCAAAAGCGTCAATACTACGCAAGAAATATACCCCAATGATTGTAATAATGAGTCCAGTTCGAAATTCCTAGCACCTGAAGTATGCTAGAGCGTAAAACGGTCATAACATTGTACTAATCGCAACAAAGAATAATCCGAATAATGTAAACACTGTAGACACATCAGAGCTTTTTACATAAACGTATTTGTTGGAAAGACAGAGCAAAGCCTCGTCATGTAGGTGAGAAAGGGAATGAAGTATAATGATTTCTCAGAGTATGCTTCCTCGATTATAACATGATTAAGCTCTTCATGTGCAGTGTCAATCGTAATATTTACAAAAATACCCTCATAATGTAATATAACAATCTGGCCCCACCCAAGGAAGGCTGATGCAAGCGAGGGTGTTTCCGGTCGTTGAAAGGAACGGATGTCGTTGACCTTATTTCCGGCAGCAGCGGAAATAACTACAGAGGCAAACAGAACAGGTGTCTCTGAGAATTACGTGGGCGTGCGTGGGCGAGGCAAAACCGGAAGAAAAAGTCCCGGTTCTGGAAGATTATAAAAAGACCTCGGCTCACGGATTCGCCAGTAGTAGTAGAGGAGCAACAGAGATCGGCCGGTGAAGAGAGAGACACAACAGATAAGACTACACTCCCGTCAACCCATTAGAAGCGCGCTCTCTCAATTCTCTGTTCCCTATGCTACACGGTTCATCGTCATTAATAAAAATATAACTTTATATTTTTATATATATGCGTGTTTGTTGTTTGTCGATATATAACAATAATATGACTTCTTGTATTTCTTCAACGTTATTATTTATTATTTAGCACTGTTTTCAATTTGACGGCGCTTTGATAAATGAATAAACAGGCGTAAAGGCTATGCCTTCTTTTCTTTCAATATATAGAGCGAAATTTCGTTGCTGGTATACAATTTCCTCACTAGGTGTTCCTATGGAAGGCGCTTCGACATTCTCATCCGCCCTAAAATCTTTGAAGTCATAGTTGATGTTAAGGGTTTAACATACGATCATAATTTTGTTTACTGGAATGACATTTTTAATAATTTCACTCCTAGTGTTCAGGGGTTACGGTAGGAGAAAATATTGTGTACAAGCGGCATTGAGGAAAAATATAATATGAACGAGATTCAAGAAGACAGAGAATAATAACTGACGTTTAATTAAAGTTTTGGAGATTGTAGCTATGCAGCAAACAAGTAAACGGAAGAAAATTCCACGGGTGGAAATTGCGAGAATGTAAAATGTTTGAGTAGAAGTGGATATTACATTTATTTCAGTATAAAAAAGTGGGACATAGATGCTAATTTAGTAACACAGTAAAAATCACTTAAACGTGACACAAAGGGACAAAGCAAGTAAAAGAGGTTATCACAAAATATTAGTAAAAAAATAAATAAAAAACAAAAAAGGAAAGTCACATAATGGCGGTGAGAATTTGATTGAAACCGAAATTCTATAAATGAATTCTGAGGAGAAAAACTTTCTGGTATGACACAGCGACCCAATCGTTTTAGAAGATAATATAGTTATAGATCCAATATATTCGTTCCACTTCAGGCCAGTTAAAATATTAAGCGCAGTGTGTTGCTCTCAAAGGATTTTGCATCAGCCATGTTGATAGCTCACAGGAATGAGTGTCCATGGTGGTTAAAGAAGAGCAGTTCAGCATCATTTGGATCTGTACGACCGCGTTAAAGTTAGCAAGTCAACTGTTAACCGCGGTTTCCGACGAACCAGAGTTCGAATAACATTTATCAAGCCATTTAGACAGTATTTTCCTCCATCAGAAAAATCAATGCATTATCAACATATCAATGCGTTATCAATGCGTTATCAATTCGTTATTAACACACCATTTCCCTCCATCAGGAAAATCAATGCATTATCAACACAATTTTCCTCCATCAGGAAAATTAATGATTTATCAACACAATTTTCCTCCATCAGGAAAATCAATGCGTTATTAACACACTAAATTCCGATTTTTCCAATGCTTTGAAAATTTCACACAGTAGCTTAATTTAAAAAACTGGAAATTATAGAGTAATAATTCTATTCAGCATAAATTTTGTCACGTGCCACGTAAATGTTAATATTTCATAAAAATCATATGGATTTTTCTATTAGTGTCACCATCAATATATCAGGCCAAAAGCACATTGAGTCATCTCTTAGTAATACATGATTGTTTATTTTTACACCAAGCATAAGTTCTAATACATCATTTTCTATAGCAATTTACTAAGCCTACCTTAGAGGAGACACAAAGGTGGAATTTTGGAGCGCTGTGTGAGAATCTGATTCACTACTTAGTCGCAATTAAGTTAGCTTGTTACAGTCACATTACGGCGAGGTTCCAGTTCGTTATTTCTTATAGCAATTTACTAAGCATAGCGTACATGAGACATGTCGATCATATGCAGCTACCAGTGGAGATTTAACTCTCAACACGCCAGTTGCTGTAGTGATTTTGTAAGCATAGCTTAGATGTTGTTCAAGCAAAGATCTTAACAATTACATGTCACCTAAGTGTCAAAATATTATTTGCTATAGGACTATTCTGAGCTCAATTTATGTGCTACGAAACCGAATGTATGCTGCACTGTTATTATAGCTAACTCACAATTCATTCTTAATTAATCTAGCCAGTCAAACCTGCTAACCATCACATCACCGTGAATTGTCCAGTTTTACGACACGTGATATCGGGGAAGAGACAGCTTAAGTTATTGGAACATAAAGAAAAGAAGGCTTAGAGAACCCTAGACTCACAGGATGAAAAGAGAGAAAGAAAGATAGAATGCAGTGCCAGACGTACTTGATGAGCTTGAGCATATGTATGGCAAATCCGGGTTTGAGAGAGATACCAAGAAGAAAGTGACAAGTATTCCATGACTGCCTACATCCTGAAAGAACACGGCACATAAAGAAGAAAAAGAACAAGAAACTTAGATATGGCACAAATTAATAATCAAATAACTACTCAGACGTGCTTAATAAACTTAGACATGCTTCCTAAAAATTGCAGCACGTAATTGTTTACCGTACGGAATTGAAAGGGATAATTTTGATGTGGCATAAGGCCGCTAGAATGCAGCGAATTTTGGATTGAACTATCTACTAAGTTATCATTAATACGTCTTGCCGATTATTAGATCATGACGGAGAGCTAATACCTTTTTGTGCTCTTCGACGCTGTGTAATGGTTAATATTTTTATCCCGAGCAAGGCGGAAATGCCACTGATGTGCAGGAGGCTACATAACTGTAAAAAGATTAATTAGAAAAGAGTGAGGAGTACAAACTAGTTAGAAAGGAACAATAGAGAGCAGGTGCGATGACAGATACATAGGTGGAGAGAAAGGGAGGGTTATACAGGGGTGGGGAGAGAGCTAGAGTCAGTGGTTAGTAGATGAGTATTGACATTGCATTTAAATTTCTGGAGGTTGTAGCCGTCTGAGAAAGCAGGGGCGATGAGAGATACATAGGTGGAGAGAAAGGAAGGTTATACGGGGGTGGGGAGAGAGCTAGAGTCTTGTGGTTAGTAGGTGAGTATTGATTTTGCATTTAAATTTCTGGAGTTTGTAGCCGTCAGGAAAGCAAGAATACGGGAGCGAGTTCCACAGGCGGGAAGTGCGAGAGAAGAAGCTGCAGGAGTAGAATTGTCGTTTGCATTTGGCTAACCTGACTGTGATGCCTACTTGGGACTTGATCTCCTCTGGGAGGTCGTTGATGAAAATGAGGAAGAGCGTCGGGCCCAGGATAGAGCCCTGTAGGACACCAGCATTCGTGCTGTAGGATGAAGAGGCACGCCCATTCAAAACGACCTTCATTTTGCGGTTATTTAGAAAAGATTGGATAAGGTCAAGCAGGCGACCGGTAATACCCTAGCCATGTAGTTTGCATAGAAGGCCAGAGTGCTAAACCCTGTCCAAAGCCTTGGAGATGTCCAGAGCAACCGCGTGAGCCTCGTCAGACTCATCAAGGGCCTGTAGCATGTACTCCGTTACGGTTGTTAGTAGGTCGGCCGTGGACCTGGCAAAGCGGAAGCCATATTGCCTGTCAGAGAAGAGTTTGTGGGCAGTGAGATGATGAACTATTTCAGCATTGATTATTACCTCGAATACTTTCCCGAATATTGGTAGAAGACTGATAGGGAGATAGTTGGATGTGTCCGAGGGTTCACCACAATTCTTAAATACAGGAAGGACTAAAGAGAACTTCCAGCATGTAGGAAAGCAGGAAACAGAAAGGCAGTAGTTAAATAGTTTAGAGAGGACATGGGATAGTTCAGGAGAACACCTCTTCTCCGTATTTTCAGCATTGTGTGCCATCTTAGTTGTGCTACACAAATAACTGTAAAGATTGTCTTTTTTGCATTTTATTATTTTTTTCGGATCTTTAAGTCAGTCAATATTTCATATGAAAACATATCATTAAATCATTCGTGAATGACATCCTGCGAGTTCACAGGATCGCCTCATCAGTGAGGTTATGCCTTGAGGCCATGACAAGTTTCGGGCATTTAAGCATCATACTTGTTCACACAAGACACACTTCCGAAACAATGCTATTCCAGGAGACGATCCTTTAATCGTCACGCGCACAACAATGGATTGATAACTAGCCTTGACAGTTATGAAATAAGAAACGTCGAATCAAAAACGCCGTACGTCATTCCTCTTCAGCCAAGACAAGACAAAAAAGAAAGAGCATAACTGAACACTTGTCTTTTTTTTTTTGGTCAGTTGCTTTGTGAGATTCGGCGCTGTGGCTTGAGTCGCAATTTATTCTTCTCAGTAGGGAATTAACCTATGCGTTGTGTTAGACCTCTCTTATCCATGCAATTATTCTTAACCAGTCGCAAATCGATGTCATAATTATTGTGACGTTCATAGGAGACGGTTTGGTAATATCCATCTTAGCGGGAATCTCATCCTCCACATCCCTCAGGTGTATAAAATAGTTTTATACATATATATATTGCTTAATTACGTAGTTTTTGGTATTAATAAAATTAGACATATATACTGTTGTATAGAATTCAATACAATTATATTGTAGAACTTTTTAATACTCTTCATCTGTAAGGGAGTTATTACGCGACCTAGATTTATACCATGTGATATATTTACGCGATTTGTAATAACTGATTTCACCATAATTTACCGTATTTTACCGTTTTTTTACCGTTTTTTACCGTTTTTTTACCGTTTGTTACCGTTTATTTTGTTTTTGTTTTAAGAACGTTCACGTAATGCTGATTCTTTATTAGTGATCTTTTTGTATAATGTCATTAATATTTCTGGTGTTTTGTTACTTTATGAACTTTTCAAAATTACTAGTACAGCTATAAATTAACCTGATTGTATTCCTAGTGAAAATTGTGTTCACTTCTGAGATTTTGCAAGGTGTTTATCTATCAGTTTAAAAAACAATATTTGTCCTATTTTGATTTTTACATCTAATTTAAATGGTGGGTTGAACAAGACTTCAATCTTCATAATTTATTTGTCTGTTTCTTTGGCATAATAACGAATGCAACTGCAGGGTCAAACAAAAATGCCGACTTCAAAACCTTTGTAATACAAAAGAAGTCATTTAAAAAGCAAAAGTACCAGACTTAAATGGTAAAAACAAAATATATTTGTGATCAACCAAAGACACTTTTAAGACCAGATGGCTCAATCACAGGTCTACATTTAAAATAGAAAGTTTTAAAATAGAAAGTTTAAAAAATTGTTAAAAATTGGACAGCCTCGTGTGGAATTTGAAATTAAAATATGGAAAAAACCAAGACATATAACGTGACATATAACAAGACATATATAAGCCTTTCAACGATGTCAAAATAGGTAGACTGTGTCAGGAAGAAAATTTAGCAACTATGCTATTCCCCCAAGAAATGAATTATTAAATGAAAGAATATAAATTAGGATTAAGTGTAACCGCACTATAAAATACTTATTAAGTTCATACAATCATGGATGAAAACGTTTTAATTTCTTATAATTTTAACAATTGCACGTTGAATAATTCTCCGTTACGTGAGCGTTCTTAAGAAAATACAAAAACAGAAAGAAAAAAAAAACAACAGTAATAAAATTGATAAATGAGTTATTACAAATCGTCTGAAGACACCACATGGTAGAAACATATGTCGCGTAATAACTCGTTTACAAATGAAATATATATATATATATATATATATATATATATATATATATATATATATATTAAAGTGGTATATACAGATAAAAGAAGTTTCGTTCACACAATTCGCAATATTAATTATTAGTACAGAAATAATGATGATAGCGTCAGTAACGACTGCGAAGAATGCAATATTAAAGTCCTAACAATGAAAACGAAGAACTGCTGAAGATGAATTAAAATATCTGGTTGAAAAACAAAGAAAAATAAACGGAATATTAAAAAAAAAGCATAAGACAGTGACAAACCATATCAGCCATTTGCTTATTTATAAACATAGTCAGAGACGTCATGGCGGAAATTAAGTGCTCGGTTGATCTGAAAATGGCGCGTATACCATGTTTGTGAAGGTCGACAATTATTTTTTTTCATTCGTTCGACGAAATACTAACTTAATCACAACCCTGTTTGCTTCAAAGATAATATGAAGCTGGTGCCATATGATGTTCGTTTTCAAACACTATAACATTATAATTGTATTTTTACGCTTTATGATAAGGACAGAAAAAACATGGCAAATGAAAATTATATTTTTATGTATGTATAATAACAGAACACAACTTTTTTTTTTCATCGAAGATGGCGTTCAACTGGAGTTTGTCTGCCTGTTACACGGAAATTAATGACTGGTACACCTTAAAGAACAATTATTTGCTATAAATGAAACCTCTAAGATTAGAGATGTTATTTTTTATAAAAAGTAGCTTTCTTAAGTTTACGTGTAGATTATTCTGACCTGAGTTAGAAAGATTTTGCTGAATTAATTATTCAGCCTGAGGATAAGGATGTTGGTTCACTGTGTTATGCTGGAGAAATTTTCTCGTTAAAATCTATCTTACATATTTATAACTCTAATATTTGTCATTGTGTCGAATATTGCTGCTACATTTAGTGTTCCTCTAATATATTGTAAGATTCTTGATAAAATACAAAGATGAATCTGAAATATTAATGGTTATGATCTGGCAAATTGCCTTTATACAGTTTTCTCACCGTCACAATGTAGCTTTTATTATAATTACTCTGATGGAATTTCCAATATTGCACGTATATTTATGAATGTAAGCGCGGTGCCATATTCGCTGCAATATCTTAACCTTTTGCGTTTGTAATTACCAGATGTAACTGTAAGTTCTACTTTAAGCTGTTTGTTATATCGTATTTCTTGCTAGTGGATTTCACTTCCAGCTTCTTGATTCTCAACCAAGTTTGATCTACAAGAAGTTAGATGCAACGTCAATCATTATTTTCTGTATTCATTATTCATGTTTTTAATATCCTATACGCATAACTGTGTATTCTCCTCATATTAGCTAACACTAAATAACATGCCTTAGTAATGTTTCGAGCATATTACATTAATCAGTAGGTAGCCATTTTTCTTTTTCTTTTTTTAATTCTTGTCGGTTTTGTTGAAGACTCTATCAGAATACTTGTTTTAGTTGAGCAAATCATCTGATTACGCTATCACGTTTTCGGCAGGAGATTTGTATTGAGGTTTACCGATTGTATAAATTCATAACAAGAAGTTCAAAATAAGGTAGCCATTTGTTATTGGGAATTATTTGATCCGGGATTTCACAAACCTAAAAAGTATTTTCTAATGTGTCTACATCTGGATATTATTTTCATTTAGTAGCTTTTGTCCTTTTGGAAATAATACTATACCTAAATTTTCTTCTTGAGACTATTTTCAAACATCACCACCATTGTAATATTTGGCTTTTTAATAACATCTTCTACGCCGTGTGAGTGTATCTGCCATTTTTCCCATGCACAGTTGATTAATTTAGTGCTATTTCGAATTTGTTTGTTTGAATGTTGATTGTAATTATTTCATCAAGTGTTAAACCTGTCTTCCGTATATTCTAAGTATACTTTATCTTCGGCTCCTCCATTGTAAAAAACTCAATCGATTTTATAAACTCCTTCAATCGGACATTTATTTTCATTTCTGCAATTGCATTTCTTATTAACGGTATCACATCGTTGCTTATATATGGTGGTCGTACAGGTACCATGATTCAACATGATGTGTTCATAAATCTTAGAAAGAATAGCGCAATTTTACAAGTTTCATTAAATATAATGCTAATGGAATTACTATGAGAAATACGTAAAGGAGAAAAGAATTCAAGAGAAATTGGATTTTCAAATGTCAGAAATTATGACTGACATTATTAAGAGAAAAGGATATTAGACAAAGGGATGCGGAATAGTGATTCAACGAAAACTGCCAGTTCTTGACAGTTTGGGACACTTATGTTTCCTTTTTTACTAGGCTTGTTGCCAATAAATGGTAGAATTAATTGTCTTCCAGATATTTTACAAATAGCGATGGAATATTCTTTGTTCCGAATGAACAACTAACTCAACAGCCAGAACACTCTTTCATTCTTGATAATGACTGAGAATATTCTGTTATCCACATGTATGAACAGTTCAGTAGGATACTTACTTTGTAGAGGTGTCTACTCATATACTAATGTGTTCTGTTCTCAGAAAATGGGGTAATTCCACCTTTCCTTCTTCTGAATAAATTAATTTATTCCTCTTGTCATTACATCATCTAAAATTTACATAAGTGATCGATCGATTAAAAATTTCTTGAGAAATGCATACAGAAAAGTACAGACTGCAGTTCGTTTTACTAGGGATGGAGTTTAATACAATATATTTTAATTCATTTTTTTTTTAAATTTATAATTTTGTTATAAAAATACACAGTAATCCCACTATGTTAATAAAAATTTAGTGGTTACAATATTTTTTATTGAATAAAAATGCAAATTACTTTTGTATATTTCTAATCTTTACATATACAATAATACACTTTCCTGCTTGCTCCGCGTTTGTGAAAGCTAGAGACAAATCACAAGGCCGTAAGCTTCAAATTGTTTGAATTTGCTTCCAGAAAACAATTAGCCATTTATATTTTATATGGTCATGAGTCAGATATCATAAAAATGTATTTTTACTTGTTTTAAAGGAATAAGTAAAAGTTTTTTTTTCATTTTGTTAACAAAGTTTCAGATAAAATAAAATTGAATTTAAGAAATTATTAAGCCGTGTGTTAAATTTTACTCAAAATATATTTCCAAGCATATCATTCAGTTAAGTGTCATACGGGATACACGCTTTGGGCGATCATGTCTAGAAAGATATATGACTGACTGGGAAGAAGATTATCCCGCAGTAGGTCGCCATTGCTTTCTGTGGTAGACTGGTTGCTAGCGAAATCCTATTATTTAACCCAAAACTGGAGAGAAGAGACGGATTATTACCTTTCCCAAGATTATTTGTGCGTAAGTGAATGCAAGGAATATCAACTGGAATTCAGACTCGGTGTCCTGATATATCATTCCGAATCGATAGTCACTGCACCACACCGCACATCTCCAAACATATCAGTTTATTTAAATTACATTGATTCGTTTGCAAAATTGAACAAAACGTAGAATGTATTAATTTCGAGAAAAATTTTATTCAACAATAGTCAATACCGTGAGAATTGTAACAGACGTCAGGGTGTTGCAAAAACATTCTAATTTTCAATTTTTACCATTACAGTTACAATATTTACATATTTTTCTGTTTACTGAATTCATAGTGGTATATCAATTTTTGTTTCGTAATCATAACACTTGAAAAAGTATTTGTAGAATACGTAGCGATTTTCAACGCGGAACACGAGACTATTTGCAATATCACGCAATCAGCATTTTCTATAAAGCAAAGGCATTCTCACACTTTTGTAAGTGGAAATAAGCAGTTTGCACCAATGACGAGCTAAATAACTTAGAGATATATCCTAAAGCTTCTCATCATAAATTCTAAGTGCAAAATAAAAAGAAAATTTATTTAGCGTCAAATTGAATTTCCATCTTTAAGTTACTCTGAACATTAATATGAATTTGCCGATAACAATATCCGAAACACACCCGGTTATGTCGTAAAAGAAAACTCAAAATATGTCCTTTAAATAGAGCACTGAAACTAATTGAGAATCATATTCGGAAAAAAAATCTGTAATAAAACACAGAAAAATATACTGAAAAACAAAAAAAAAAGGAATAACAATATATTATAGAAAATCTAATATCCAATAAGATAACGCAGAAGAATTTTCTCACTGAAGATAAGGACATGAAACAACAGAAATGAAGTTTTACCGATAACTGCTAAGAATATCTTTTGTGCAGGGTAGAAAACTTAACGTAAATAAAACAACTAAAGTTATACTTAAAATCAAACAGTGATAGCAAACATTTCTGGGACAAATGAAAACACAGATTTGGAAATCAGTGAGCCAGTTTCGAATTACTGTGGAGACTATTGCAATTACTTTCATTCAAATTATGTAAGAAAAGATATGATTCTCTCTAAAGTTGCCATGAGTATATAAATTATATATATATAAAGTTGCCATGAGTATATAAAATACAAACTGGGTGTTAGATTTATGAGGAAAACCAGTCTAAGATAAAAAATAATCTGCATTCAAAGCCTACAACTACCGGTAAATAGTATGGCGGTTTAAGGATTGTAGCCTTGTTTGGGAAGTGCTCTATAAGTAGAACAACAGTGGCTTCTAAAGAGCGAAAAAGAAAGTCACAGATATCTCACTAACACAATGAATCCATCTACAGTTCGTTTATCATCATCATTATAAAAAGACGAGAGATTGTTCAGAAAATGTATGCATCTATTGAAAGAAACAAATTAGTTGCAAGAATGATTAACCTGTTTAACGAGATATTTATAAAGTAAATGCGGGAAACATGAGTTACAAGGATGGCAAATAGTCAAAGTCAACTGAGCGAAAGAAGCTGATGTGGTGAGCAAAGATAGGCCTTGTTCTGAATGATCTTGGAACACAAAATTATAAAAACAAATACTGATGCTAACTAGCAGATTTTCCTATTCATTTGGATTCAAATCAAATCAGGATTAGCATGATTCGAGTAATAATGCTCCATTTACATTTTAGCCAAATTTGAAATCTTATTTGTTCGAATCTAGTGAAGGTTTTCCAACAAAAACACTTGCTGTTTTTATTTCAATTAGTTTCTCATCGTTGGAAGATGAACTATTCCGTAATATATATTTATAATTAATTCTATAAAATTAAAAATTGGTCGTGGTTCGAGGATTTACTCATAGCGATGCTTCACAATTCTCTGTGGAAGAGATTAGTTGAATTAGAAAAATTGGTTTCAACAAAATATCTAATTACCTCTGTTAAACATTGCTATGTATGCACTGCCGGGCTTAGCAACATCGTGCCACCCGCAGAATGCGCTTTGCTCCCCCTCTACCTGCAGAAAGCACCTTGCACCGCAATCCCGAACATACTGAACCCACATTAAATGTTTCTTAAAACAAAATAAGATACCCTCGGAAAGCAGATATGTCGAGATCACTAAAAAACAGAGGAAATCGCAGAATTGGAGCTTTGAAGCTATATATTACGAACGCTTTCACAAATTTTAGCTACTTTTTAAATATTTTGAAACAGATAACTATCATCTATTTCTCCTTCAAGTTCATTTTATTTTAATCACAAATGATTTCTGGCCATATCTGGGCCGGAAGGCTTCTATCAAATATTATATATATATATATATATATATATATATATATATATATATATATATTTATATTTATATATATATATGCGTGTGTGTGTGTGTGTGTGTGTGTGTGTAAAAAGAGAGCGAGCGAGACGGGTTGATTGATGTCTATCTCAACATAAAAGTATGATAAAAAGTAAGGCCCAGTATATATGCAAGCCGCATATGACGTTCTAAGTTGTCAGCCTTATCGGATAAGACAAATTTGCAGAAGACGTCACCAATTTTTTGTTACGCTCTACGATTAAAAACATTCTGCTTAATTTGAGAATTTTAGTCAGAAGATTATTATTATGATTATTATAAAAACAATAAGATATAGCAATAAAATAATAAGCGTTAAAATAAAATAGCCAAATATCACGCATATGTATTAAATGTATTAATCAAATAATAACAATAAGAAGAAGAAGAAAAAGAAGAAGAAGAAGAAAATACTTTTTATGAAAAACGTGTGATTTCAGGCTTTCTTTGTCTTTTACCAAAGCGATCAGTGAAAAATGTCAGAAAGTCATTTTTATATTAGTCTGAGATGCGGAAAAAGTTTTGTGCAATAGAAATAAAAATAATACACCACCTATACAACTAATAGTAATACTACTACTACTATTAATACTACTAATAATAATAATATTAATAAATAATAATAATAGAATAAAGCATAAACATCACATTTAATGGACGTTGTCTTATTTGATAAACAACTAACTCATATTTCTCCAATGCTCGACTGGAAATTATTGAAATATCAGGAATGATGCACAAAGAATCAAATTCTCTTCATTTCTATTTCGTCTGGCCATCTCTTAACGCCGACGTGGTACAAACATTGTACTTTTGTCCGGGTGCTACTGCGATAGATATTTTTTGGCTAGGCATGCAAGATTTCCATTAACCTGGTGACATAGTTACGTCCTCTGCGTTTATTGGGATAGGATTTAAGCTGATGTAATTCACTGATGGGCATATGTTGTACTAAAGCCATACTGTTCAATGTAATGGGTTATTCTAAGTATCGTATATATGAAAAAATTTAGACGCGTTTCGACGTTAAATTTACATTATGGAAGTTATATTTTTTTTTATTTTTATCTTTTGTTTCTGGTTTCTAAATGGGGACCAAAATGTACGTATATTTAATTTCAGCTTTTTTGTCTTTTTCAAATGAAACGACGATCAGAGATATTTGAGTAGTTTTTTAATAATATTTTTTTTGAAAATATATCTTAGCACGAAGTATTTAAACTGACACATCTTTAATGTTCAATTTTACGCAAATCCGTGTAAATACTGCAAAATCTAGATTCTAAATAAATCGCATTATTCTCTGAAGAACAAAACAAAGACAAAGTGCGTTCATCACAAAGAAGAACTTTAATTATTGATTATAATTTTGCCCTTAACAGCAAAAATAATATGTTAACATTCTTGCATAAGATCTATTTTTTAAATCAGTATACATTAAGCAAAATGATAATGACACTTAAGAAGTGATTCTTCCATTGCGTGTTCTTTTTCATGTCGGCGGCAACAAGTGAACAAGTAAGGTGCGTGTTCTTTGAACGTCGGGGGTCACTACTGAAGATATAATGAGATGTTTATTGATTTGTCCTTGGGTCATACATAACTGAACTTCCTACAACTTACTATTATTTGCTATTATCAGAAGGTTGTCAGCAGGTTGGCGATTCAATATGTGGATTTGTGAAAGAATAAAAGTATACATTTTGCATGTTAAAATAGAAATTTATTAAAAGAAAAGAAAAACATGAATTGGTAGAGATTAGATGTTTATTAAGACAAAGTAAAAAGTTAAGAGCATATTAATACATGGCTTTATTTTAAATTAAAAAAAATTAATTAAAAGGTTTATCCAGTTCCGCTCAAACTTTCTGGTTCTGATCGAAGAATAAAGGATAAATAGTATGCAACATTGTTTATTCTGCCTTATTATAATTCATCATTTATGTGTGATGGCCTCCAATTAATTGCTGGAAAATGCACGTGTTGTTGCCCTGTATCGCACGCCTATATTGTGCAATCTACTCTGTTCCTAGCTCTCTGTGCTACCTACAATTTGCTGCCATATCATGAATAGTTCTCACATCCTGAAAATTAAATATCTGTCAGTCAAAAAGACTTTTGTTACTAATGAATCGCTAAGACAAACAACCAAAACTTTCGAAATCTCCACGATTCACAGTCAGTCGTAATGATGTAAACATTGTGACAGCCAACACCGGTTTGAAGCTATGAATTCGACGCCATCGTTAAGTTTTTCTTGCTATATTAAGGCTGGTGGTGAGTTGTCATGGAGTTGAATTCTCACAGAAATGAGATGGCTGATTTTGTGTCGGGGGTGATTTTTCTTTATTTCTCCAGAATGTCTTTTATGTCAAACCACAAGAAACTGCTGATATAACAGTTAATCTGGCAGAAATTAGTGAGTCGTGCATCTAAAAAGAGTACATGTTTTAGCTAAAGTAATTTTTACTAAGGTATGCGTTGTGGTACAGTAGGTATCGACTCGGAAAGAGAATTCGGAGACCAGAGTTGGAATTCCACTTGGATTCCTTATATTCACTTACGCAGAAATACCTTTGAAAAAGGTATTTTATCCACCATGTCTCGAAAGAGACATGATCGCCCAAGCGTGTATCCCGTATGACACTTACATAACTGACTGAAATTTTGCTCCGGCAGAATGATACGAACTGAATTCTTTGGATTACACTTTGTTTTAGCACCATAATCATATTTCATTAATTCTCGTTTATTTAACATACAAATAAGTTGGGAATAATAATCTTATGAGACAATCACTATTTGTGAAAGCCATTATGTAGTAATACACACGCACACTGAGAACGTTTGTATAAGATGTTAAATTATACAAATAAACACTAGCCTGTTGAAAACGAATATACACTTCATTGTACATTCAGGTCAATGAAACACATAACCAAACTCACCATGCGGATTCTGATAAACAGAGCGCGCAACAAAATCGGCTCAGAGAAAGAACAAGAACAATGTGGCTTTGTTAAATTTACCGTAACTAGGAATGCGATATTCATGCCCAAAATGTTATCTGAACGAGTAATACAAATGCAGAAATACCTTTATCTGTGCTTTATATACTACGCGACGGCGTTCGCCAAATTAAGATACAAAGACTTGATAGAGATGCTCGACAACCTTGATAGTTTTAGAAAAGCTGTTAAAATAATAAAAAATGTATATCGACAGAAAACCGCTTGTATACGGATAGAAAGAAATCTCGGCTTGTATACAATTTAGAAATTGGCCAAGGACAAGGATGTGTTTTCCCAAACGATCTATTCAACCTGTACAGCCAAGCAATTATGTGAGAAATTAAAACCTTGCCTTGATTTGCCATTGGCAGCCACAATATAAACAATATAAAATACGCTGATGACAGGTGCAAATATGAAAACGAAAATACAGTACCTTCTACAGTAGTTAACAAAGAAAGTGTAAAGAAAGGAATTAGTATAAACTTCCAGAAAACTAAATGTATGGTTGTCAGAAAGCATATGCCAACTACAAGTTGGAGAAACTAAAATAAAACAAGTAAACATATTCTAATCCTGGAAAGTGTTTTGAAGGACGAGTTGAAAATGCGACATAGATGTCCAAAGACGTATTAGTATGACCAAAAACGCATTTCAGAAGCTAACCTGCGTACTGAAAGACAGGAAGATCTCATTAGAAACAAACAAAAGCGTGCTAGATTGCTATGAAGTTTATGTACTTCTGTATGAAAGTGAAAGTTGGAAGATCTCATCAAAGATGAATGAGAGGCTTTAGGAAGCAGAAATGTGATTTTACAGGATAATGAGGATACCACAGGCGGAGCACGGATGTAACTATGAGGTGTTTGCAAAGAAGCAAACAAGAGGAAAACGCATTCGTAACATTAGGAACAGACAAATGAGAGTCCTGGGGCACGTAATGAGGAAATAGAGCTTGGAGTATTTAATACTCACAGGTCGGATAGAGGGAAGGAGAGACAGGTGAAAACAGTGCGAGATGTACTTGTTAAGTTTGAGCTGATGGATAGCAGCTCGAGGTTTAGAAGTAATACCAAGAAGAAAAATATTAAGAGAGACAAGGGCTGAGCCAAGTGGTAGTCCATGATCGCCTACGTCTTCAAGGGATACGACACATGAAGAAGAATAGATCTACCTCCACTATTTGTGACGCAACGTTGTAAATCTTCATACTGTAGTGTTTATTCATTCTTTGATTGCTTAATAAATCTGATTTTGCGCCCACCTATATCATCTCCAGAGCCAATAGACGATAGCAATGCCCCACGTATGCAGGTTCTACGGGGAATTTTTTGCCTGAGCGTACGCACTTGTAAATACCCCACATAAAACCAGCTGTGTCCTACATATTGCCTTCGTGGCGAGGCCAAGATCATTTCTGTCTAACGGATTCATAAGATGGACTCATTGATTCTCTTATGATCCCCGTGACTCTTCTATATCTCCAAAATATTACTTCGATGTCAAAAAATTAAACAAAGACATTATGGGGTTAAATAATAAGCAAGTGTCTTGTAAACCACATAAAAAAAATCAAGTCTTATAGTTTGAAAATTCCCGTCATATTATGCTTGTTTTTAAATCAAATATTGGGATACCATTTTTTTTACACAGTTCATATAGTTTAATGAGTTATAATTAAGGTTTATATTCAAAATATATCATGAATTTGAATTACATAGAAAAAGTACTTTTTAAAAATTGTATACATAATGTTGATCTTTAAGACTTGCATCTCCTTTACAATACAATATTTTTTCTTTCTTTAATGTTTGTTTGTACGTAAGCATTTCTTAGAAATATATTTAAACTGATTCAATATACAACCGAAACCTTTTGGTCAAACATCATTTAAATGGATTTATTTTGGCCGGAGACTTTAGAATTTGATGTTGATTGTTAAATGTAGAATAAAATTGGAGCTTTTGATTTTAGAACAATTAAATCCATTTTCATTTCATCATAGCAGTATTCTTCTTTAAAATAAATCTACGTTAGGTCAAAGCATTGATATCTAAATGTAAAATATATATTTGGCAGTAATGTAAAAAAAAATTAAATGAAACATTTAAAGATTTTCTCTTTATATTGTGTGATGTAATTTTACAAAACTACATCTCATGAACGCAAAAACATGTAGTGTAATGTAAAATATATTATTAATTATGAAAAGTTGAACTAACACTTCAATAATCAATTATAAGAATGAATAAGTAAGTTACATTCCTTTAGTATCCAAGTTAGAAGTGTTTGAACAAATTTCGTTTAAAGATGCTGTCTAGGAATAACAAGATTTATATACTCTTTTTAATACATCAGAAAATGATTTGATTTCATGTTAGTATGATACGGCGTCATTAATGAAAATGAAACTATATGGAAGGTAAAAATTGGAGCCCTGTTTACATTTGTGGTGTTATAAAATAAACAGTGGTATATTTTTTCTTACATATAAATGTAAATAATTGCCGAAAATATATGCATATTTCAGAAAAGGAAAAACGTTTATAGATATTGTAATACTAAACTTATTTAGGCATCACGAGATAAATCCAAGATACGCTTCTTAAGTACTAACCATGAAGTTTATGCAATGTTCTGAGAAAATATTTGTATTGCAGTACAGTAATATAACAATTTTATATAACTACGAAAGGCAATTTCTCTCTCTTTATATATATATATATATATATATATATATATATATATATATAAATTGAAAAAACGTTGTCTTGCCGGGACCTTAATTAATGGCCCTTTTATGAATACCAGGGGCTGTGTGTTTTGAAGTGCTGCTGGTGTAATGAATAACGGTTTGAAAGTCAAATGTTCAAAGTCGGGTTTCTGCGGTTTTTATCGGCTTCATATATATATATATATATATATATATACCGAATCATTTCATTACAACCAAGGCATGATTGTCACTAGTTCGCAGGAGTTTATATAAAAGCTGAATGATGAAAAAAAATTAAAACTTAAAAATTTTCTTAAGAAGCCTAAGATAAACAGCAAGGACACCCAACCAGATGTGCCAGCAGTTTTCAATCCTCGGCTGGATGGTACATTTATATATGATGGGTTCAGATGAGAAAAAACTTCCTAGACCCACAGAAGGAACTAATATTCCTAGCAGCAGATTTAACAATGTAATTATTCCGCTTGAGGTTGATTGATAGCGTTAGGTCCAGGGCGCGCAGTAGTTTCCTTTCAGAGAGACTATCTCGATCTATTCTGATAGGGAGCAGGTACGGTTCTCAGTTACACAAATAATCTTGAGAAAAGTATGAATTCACCTATTACTATCCAGTTATTGGTTAATTAATTAGATATTTATAAGTAAGTTATTATTTACTAAAATCTTTTTACAATCCTTAAAAATATTTTCTAGGTGTACATACACCAATTAGCGAATCAAATTGTCAATAAAAATACGTATAATAGGAAGACCAGTATATTTACTTTTGATGATTTTAAATGTTCGCACCTTTGTTATACTGTGAATGTATGTAATAATCATAAGCGATAACATTTTTAGATAATATCTTACATCTATATATAAAATTTTGTGACATCCATTATTTTATCCGTCCTTCTCTCACACCTTCTAAAATAACAATATATCGACCAATCGAAACCAAATTTGGAGAGAAATGTAAACAGATAAGTAGGCACAGAGTAAGTTTTAATAAGAAGATATTGGTAGCACAAAAACGTTACTTATGTTTTCCACAAAATTAAATGGAATTAAAAAATTTCAAATTTTTAAAAATTTTAACCAAAATTTAATTTGTAAATCTTGACTAAAACGTACCAAACGAATTGAACATACTAAATACTAACAGAATTTCAGCACGTCTCAACGTGTTACAAAAATTATTAAAAACATTCATATACTTTTAAATAAATATCGCTATGTTAGAGTTATTTTAACTGCATATTAAAATCTGTGGGTTATTTAATGTCAAAACCCCAATCTCAGTTTGAATTCGACTTGTTGAATTAATGTAATATTCTTGTTATTAGCTGTTTTTCATAAGGCTCAGCACTACCTTGATTATTGAAAATGTATTGAAAAATCCTTCTTTTAATCGTCATGAATTTTCTAAATCATAACATATTTCCTGAACGCCCACATTTTGGTAAATATCAAGTCAATAGCTTTGGCTATTTTATGACATTCTCCTAAATCTGAAAAATCAAAACGATTAATGAGGGTAGATTAAGATTATTAGCATATTTACATATTCAAATGTATAATTAATCAGTTCATTGTAAGGACAAAATCTTTTAAAAAAATTTAGAAATACTCCTCATTCAACAATCTAGTGTTTTACTGTTCATAAACAAATATATTATCTTGTACTAAATTCACCACAAACAACGCGATAATAGCTCTAAAAATTTAAGATACTACTTGGAGAGAATGAGAATACTTTAGAAGGATATGGAAACACAATCTTAAACAGGGAATAGTCTATAAACCTTTATTCTATTAAAAGATCCGGAAGGGTGTGAAACTGGTGCCGGAGAGGGAACTTGGTTCAGACCTGCCTTTTGAAAATAATATAATTTGGCCTTCTGTCTGAAGGTAATTATTGATGAACTACTCTTACTATCAAGGTAAATATACACACTTAGCCTTCTTATTCTGTTTAATAAATATAGTTTCTTTCATGTCATATATTTTGATATTTTCTAACTTTAAATTATGATTTGTAATTAACTTTGTTTATTATTTTAATGTATTTGTTTTTAATTGTCGTGTTGCTATTCAAGGTAGATTTGATGCATTACTTTCATGAGTTTTAATTTTTGAGGTTTTATGTACTGAATAAGCGGTTGCTGGATTATCACCGAAGTTAAGCAATATCAATTCGGCGACTAGGTAGTAATCGATTAGGAATATTAGATTATGTAAGCTGTGATGTGTTCGGAATTTGCAATCAGAGACCACAATTTGAATTGCAGATGATTTTATTTCATTAATTTACATAATCTTTTCTTTCCACGAATCCTCATAAACTTCTTTCCACTTGCTATTATAACTCTCGGGATTACGTCCATATAACATCGAAACATCATTCTTATACTATCACTAAATTAAACATTTTTGAGTTTGTTCAGTACAGAGATAAATGACCGTGATCATTTCCACATGGTATAAAGTTTAGCAAGCGTGTCTTATTAGATCAATTACGTCAGATTAGTGGGTTCGATTTTCACAATAGCTCTCCAAATTTTCAGCATTTACCCACTTCAAAAATCATTGGGAACTTTGACATGGTATGGTTAACAAGCTTGTTTTGATAGATCAATTATGTCTGTAAAGTGAACTACATCTTTACCGTGTTACCCACATATGTGGCCTTGTGTTACATATAAACTACAAAGATCAACATTACAATTTGACTGTTGGGAGTAACTATTGTTCTATGTACAGGTAGTTTAACAGATAATCGCTCTCAATAGCTAAAGGATAGACGAGCCTCAATTATTTTTGGGTTTGTTTTATTTCCTTGCTCTTGGGAATTATATGAATCCACCGTTCTTCCACCAGGTATGGTTAATTAATAGGGCTGGTATTACTAAAGTATTATTATCACAAAAAATATTAAAATCTAAAATATTTTCTTCCTCTAAATAATCTGCACATTTGGATAAGCCATAGAAAAACAACTAATGAATCAATAAGTATCGAAGTGTACATTTTCATAATACACTTTTATTAACCGTTTTGATTTTTCAGGTTTAATTCTGAGATTTTGTTTTAATATTTTATCTTTGAAGAGTCAGTTAAGTGCTATAGGTGACAGACTCTTCGGGTATAATTTTTTATTCGATCTATCACTGACCAGGCAGATGATTTTCGCGAGTCAATTTCCTATTTGTATAGCGGTATAGAGTTACCATCTAAATCTTGACATTGAGCCCAACGCTTTTTGTGTGTAACGGAATGTAACAAAGTCAAATAAAATTCGATCCTTTGATTTTATAATGAATCAAATAAAATCAATCAATACTATATTGTTCTTACTATAGTCCTCTGCTTTTCTGACAGGTTTACGACGATTCGTCCGTTTAAAGGTCTGGCTTCGTCAGGTGCTAAAAATTTCGAACTGAACCCTTTATTAGGATCACTGGAGTGCATCAGTATCCTGCCATGTGAGATACTGTTCCTTTTGGTAGCTATATAGTTATCAAACGTTTATTTTTCTTATGGAGTTAATTTTATCACTGTGGTAGTCTGGTATTGAACTAACAACTTTTTGAGTACGGTCAACTGGAACTAACATACTTCTATATACCCTAGGCCATGTATCTTTAAGGGAGATGACTAAATGATTAACGGAAGTGTCTAACATAAATTCGTCTTAATGAAACATTCTATATAATTTTAAGGTTTTTATCATGACGACAATGAAAATACTTGTATTTTATTAAATAACCTCTCTTATATGACATAAACTCCGAGTTAAAGGTGTGTAAAATTGTGATTTTACGACCTTCAAAACGTATTTTATCATTAAACTAATCATTAATCTGCAACTATTATTCACGTAAGGCAACTTATTTTGAATTTAATTTGCGTGGCTGATGCCAGTGTTTGGGAAGGAAAATCGGCATTAATGATCCCACATTTTCTACTGATAAGAATTAGAATGACCCTATTAAAGTTATTCCTAGTTATATTAAAGTTATTCCTAGGTTTACTTTTGGGAAAGTTGTTTAACTCTGTTGTGTTACGCAATTTTCTCCCTAGATTCTACCTTGCATTTTAGAGTTTATCATTCATATGTACATTGAATATTGCTGCCAGGTATGGTCTGGTCCTTCTGCAGTATACCTGCAGATATTTTATAATGTTGTTTCTTTAATATTTTCAGTTTTTACATAGCATTCCGGCTTCAGTTACTTTTCATTTTACTAACATTGTTTCACTGTCAGTTCCTAACAAGTTTTTGCGTGGCCAGCTCTGATACTTTGACTTCCCGAATTCAAGTGCAGTCCTATATTGACAGACAGGTTTCATAATTTCATTGTTGAATTTGCGAGAATTGCGTAAACTAAAACTCTAAGCATTTAGACTCTCGCATTTTTCACTCGGAGGACTTTTCTCCGGATTCCTAATTTTATGACAACGATCAAACAAAATTATATGCAATGCCAATTGTCAATTCTATTGTGTCTAAATAATTTATTGTCCTCTGTATTTGTTTAACTCTCAGGAACCTTTGCAGGTAATACCATCTTATTTTAGAGAAATTATATAAACTCATTCTCCAAATGCGACTTGCATCATCGCATTGTTAACTGAATGACATTATATAATAAAGAAATTCCAGGCATACAGTGTTACATAAATAAATTGTCTAAATTACGAAAAGTAGAAATAACAGTAACATCTAATTTTAACAGTTATATTTACCAAGATAATGCAAAAAATATTTTCGAATACTAAAGAGTACATTTTTTCAATAAATTTGTAATTCATTTCAACCCCAACCTCCAGACGCCTCCGAGATTTTTTGCAACTCGTCTGGAAGGTCTCTTTTTTAAACTGATGAATGCTTACGTAATCCTTACCTTCACCTGGTTTTTATTGTTACAAGTAGTTTTGTTGAACTCTCGCTCAAACGAAGCCCATAACTAGTGATTAAGTGTGTAGCATTTTGGCGTTTATTTATCTAGAAACTGTCTGGCTGGGTTCTCCTGTTTGTCTGGCAGATACCTAATCCAGGGACAAAATATAGTGTCCTCCAAAAATCATCCTATTTACCCGGCTATCCCTTTCTTCTCAACGCACTTGGTTTAGGCCTCTATGTTGTGTTTGAGATACTCACCAAAAGTTTTGGAAGTTCTTTTCATATCAGAACTATCAGATTGGATTTTTCGAGCTGCCATACATTCGTAATCATTATGAGATTCATGCAACTCTTCTGAATCTCCTACATTTTACTCAAGTTGACACACAAATACTCCGAATTATTCGTATTTGCACTTACGGTGTAAATGTCAACGCTATAGTATGCCGTTCCTATATTTCTAAAAAATGTGGATTGCGTCATAGTACACTTTTCTCACTTAAACTAGTATTCTATGCAGCCGACAATTTAAAAAGCAAACAAATTGGTTGCATGAAATTAAAAATATAAAATTGCAAAAAAATTAACAATCGCAGTATGCAGAGATCTCAGATAATTGCATTAATTTAATTACAAATTTAAATTTTTAAGTAGAAAATATGTCCGGCAGGAGAAAACAGTATGTCTACTCATACTATGGATATTTGGCATTTTATTAGTATAAAAAGAGTATACTTTTTAAAGGATTTATTTAGTTGATTGTTTTATTTAATGCCAAAATCTAAATTAGGGCACAAATTTTGGCTTCAACTACATATAATTTGAACATCTACAATTACCTATATATTTTATTGCCGGTCATTTTGATTTAGAAATAGATTGTTAGCTAATTTACTGTAAATATATATTATACTTCGTAATTTTACTGTATATGTATTTCTAGATTATATAGTGTTTTGTTTAGGCAATCACTATTTATTTATAATTACTATTTTTGTGGGATCACCCCTTTTTCTATAATAATGAACTCGACTTGAGTATACATATTCTCCTGGCATGATGACATCCGAGAGTTTTATCGAAGAGACAATGAGACTGATCCGTAAGTTACCGAACGATACCGAAGTTACATAGATAATACTGCGTCAGTTGCCAAAGTAGCTCTGCGATCCACTCTCCCAGAATAATATTACACGGATATATTATTTCCACACGGCTTCAATTCAAGACATATATATATATATATATATATATATATATATATATATATATATATATATATATTCCTTACTAGTATTCCTGGATTACTAACCTGCTTTCCAGTTTGTATATTACGTTCAATATAACCTCTTTTTCTATCTCAAATATCGGTTTTGGAGTTCATTATTTTGTGTGGTTCCTCACCCGGATGCACAACAACTATCACTGACTAAGTTCTATCTGATCAGAGTGAAACATGGTACAACAGCAATTAAAAGATTGTTTTGCATTCCTCAAAGCCCCTCGACAAGAGGCTTTGTTGAAGAAATTAGTTTATTCTGATTTTCACAGAGAGATAATTTAGCTGACCCAATATTTGATGAAGTGGAAATCACGTGTGAATACTTGATAGAAGCTCTCAGTGAAAAAAGTATTCCATTGAAAGTAGAACCTGTGTTATCTGAAATAATGTAAAGATACATAAGTGATTGGTCTCTTAGAGGTTAAACTATACGAGCCGAAGTGAGACGAGAACATATTTTTTACGTATGGGATCGACATAAATCAATCATGAAGATCGGCTCAAGCCTATGTCTTTGAAAAGATTGGAAATATCTATGACAAACAAAAACCAAAAGAAGCAAGCGTCCAGGTGAAATAAGGGTCAACATGTTAGGCGTAGTTTTGACTGATTTCAAGAAAAGAGTGAATATTGCCGTTCAACGTACGACCGTTTTGGGTTATTCTATCAACTCTATCCGAGAAACTGGATTGATAGAGTTAATATGTGTATTCTGGTCAATGTAATAAAATAAATACCTTCACTCGTTAATCTCCTAAACAATAGTTATTTCCATCAAGGATATCACGGATTTTTAACAATTTTTCAAACAAATACGCCAGCATTCTCTTTCAGATCGATGACCAAAGCATTGATATCAAATGTATTGAAAAATTGAGACATATCGGAAAACTACGATCCCTGTCACATTAAATGCTGTAAGGTCTGCGAACAAAACAAGAACGAATTTTTTAAAATATCGAAAAAGGTATTTACCTATTTGAGTAGATTTTGAGAAGTGGGTTGGCGCTAAAAATGTTGAATCGCAGTTTTTCAAATTTTAAGTTGGACTAATATACGTAGATCACTCTATTATAAAGAGTTGAATTTCAGCATATTTAAGTCGGAAACATTCAGATTGAAATTTTATTCGAAATACAAAATGTCAGAATACTTTTGTTTGTTTTTAATCGACAATTTTTCATTCTCTCGGGTAAACAAGGAAAATCACAGCGACATAATAAAAACACCTACATAAGACTCCATGTCTCAGGAAATACGATTTTTTTTTCATAAGCCTTAGACATTCTTGTTCTGCTTGATTATTTTTGTTTATATTTTCAATTCTTTCCTGTCTGATGATTGATTTTCTATTTTTCAAGCAATATTCTGTTATTTTATACTCTTGCTGATTATATCGTTTTTCAATGTCTAAGGGGATTTTTTTTTAAATTTTATTTACATTTTGTCTCTTGATTTTTTATTATTTTAGCATATATTAGTTTCTGTCTGTGCTTTAATATTGAATTTATTTATTTACTTTTAATATTGTATTTGATATTATTTCTTACTCATCATTTTTGGCTGAGAAATAATGATCATATCTCTCCTATTTTCCTGCATCACAGAGACATT
This sequence comes from Ascarosepion bandense, assembly GCA_037127315.1. Taxonomy (NCBI): domain Eukaryota; kingdom Metazoa; phylum Mollusca; class Cephalopoda; order Sepiida; family Sepiidae; genus Ascarosepion; species Ascarosepion bandense. The sequence continues at coordinate 1,939,363 of JBBBDQ010000980.1, read as the reverse complement.
TCACTTTCCCTAGCACGTGTGTAGGTACAATCAGTGTTGTACATACGCACTTGAAATGATGGCACGTATCCCCAAGACGTCTCAGGAGGGAGAGATTTACGTAAGTTAGAAATAATATTATTTTTAGTATTATCTCTTCTTCTGTTATGGTAACACTACCTATGAAATATATGAGAAGACATTAAAGCAGGAAGTGTTATGTCATTCTGGCTAAATAAAATATTTTGTTTATCTAACTCAAATAATACCACTATTGTTACATGGAAAAATTCTTATTGTCTGGGATGCAATATATTGTTTTATTTTCTTTAGCTTGGATTTTTTCAATGTGTTTTGTTCCTTTTTTAATTATTTAAAGCGCATCTACATTAACAGATATTATTCTTAATTTCAATTTCTCTATTTTTTTATTGTCCATATATTTATACTCTGATAATTTTTCAAATTATTTGTTTGCTATGCCATATGCATTTGTACATAAGTTTTTGTTTTTATTATTTTTTGGTCTTTGAAAATTTTGCACGATCGAATTGCTTCAGACTTTCTGCCTGTAAAGATGGTGTAATCCAATAAAATGGTAAATATGTTCCATATCTGTAACCAGTACAAGTAGGGATTATTTCTGGTGTTGTTGAGTATATATTCCAAATTATTTGCCCATTGTCCAATTTATATTTTGCCCCACAATAGCATGATGACTATTAAATTCATTCCTTGCAACTACATAACATCCTGAGATTTGATGGTTTATGGTTTCCTGATATTTGGCATGAAGCCTGTATTTTGTTTCAGCTTATTAAACATGAAATTTGCCTAAAGGTTCTCTGTAAAAGACGCATGAATTGCACTGCAGAAAATAAAGCCTTACGTTTCAGCCTTTTAAACATATTTTGAAAAATCTATGAGTATTGACTTTATCAACATCGTATTAATTAGCACGATTTCGATATTAGCCATATGTTTCTTTTCCCAGCGTTGTTTCATCTGTGCAAAATTTTTATATTTTATAATATATTTTTCATTTTCTTTTATGGAAACGTGTCATTTATTTCTCTTTTAGTTTTCTATATATATATTGTAAATTTAAAATCAAACATTATCGTTTACATGTATTTTAGTAAGTCAAGAGTTGATGTCTGGTGTGGAAATTCTAGCTGAATAAGATCGTTTCCAAGTTTTTCTCGTCGTATGTACAGACGGTTTTCATCAGCCTTTGGATTATGCATATTATTCTTAAAAAGAAGTTTTTTGTCTTAATCTCTCCGTCTTTTGCAATTTCGAAACCAATTCAAGATTACGAAATTATTTTGAATCACTTGTAATTCAAGGCCATAATCTTGAGCATTTAGTTCTATTCGTCAAATCATTTACATTCATCCATGATAATTTTTAGTACTATTTCTTTATTTATTTATTACTCCATCCTCATTTACACCGAGATACATAAAAGCTTATTGCTCCAAATTTTATTGTTACCTTAGAGTCAAAGAAAAATAGAGAAGAATTGTTTTAGTGATTCTCGTAGAATTTTAGCTTTATCAAGTTTATGCAAACCGATCTTTTCAATATATTCACTGAACAAATATATTGTTCTAAGGAGTTATTCAGGTCTTCCTACAAAATAATTTTAAATCTTCTATACGAAATAGGTGGATTATTTTCTGTTAAAATCTTTTATAATTATATTCCCTCTTGTTAATTTGCTGGTTAATGCTTTTATGGATATCTGAATGTTTATAGGAGACAAAATCTCACCATAAAATATTCATTTGTTGAAATTAATTTAACAAATATATCAAATCTATTTATATGCTAGAGATGAAAATTTCCATATCGACATACTTTGTTTCAGGAAATTATTATTATTATTATGTCATTTTTTATCATATTTTGATTTCTGCTTTGGTCTCACTACCAAGTCTGCGGGGAGACCTAAGGCAGGTCGTGGCGTGTTGTTATGGCTCCATTTCATGTTTTTTCTATCTTCCCTATCATCCCTAGCGTTACATAGATACGGTTTTCCTGAGTGTGTGGGCTGTACTTAAAAAACAATTTTTTGTATATCTCTTAAGCTGGGGTTTCCAGGGATTCTTTCAATGTGTTGTTTTGTTCCATTTTTTATCATTCCAAGTGCACCTACTATAATTGGCACAACTCTTGTTTTCAATTTCCACATTTTTTCTATTTCAATTTCCAGGTCCTTATATTTTGACAGTTTTTGAAATTACTTGGTTGCTTTGTTACAATCCGCTGGACAAGCCATATAAATTAATAGACAAGTTTTCTCTTTCTGGTGTTTAACAATAATGTCTGGCCTGTTTGCTTCAAATTTTCTGTCTGTGTAGATGGTGTAATCCTATAGAATGGTGGCATCTTTAATTTCTGTAATCGGTTCTGGGTGATGTACTTACAAGTGTTTGTTTACAGATTTGCCATAGTGTTTGCACATTGTCCAATGTAAATATTGCCCCACTCTATCGTGATGATTTTTATATTCATTAGGGCCAAGTACATAACTACTTGAGATTAGATGGTCTATTGTTTCTTGATGTTTATCACAGAACATGCATTTTGGATCCACACCACCATGCACAATATATGCCTGAAGGTTTATACTGAAAAGACTTGGGTCTTGCGCTTATTATTATTATTAATATTATTATTATGTCATGCCCATTGTATTCCGATTTCTGCTATGGTTGCTGTAACTAAAAAATCTGAGGAAAGACACAAGGCAGCTCGTGGTGTGTTGTTATGGCTTAATTTAATGTTATTCCTATCTCCCCTAACAACCCTAGAGTTACACAGATAAAGTTGTACTTAATGTGTGTACTTTATGTAAAAAGACAATTAGTTCTATATCTCTAAAGTTAGGGTTTACAGAGATTCTTTTAATATGTTGTTTTGTTCCATTTATTTTCATTCAAAGCGCTTCTACTATCGCTGGTACGATTCTCCTTTTCAGTTTCCACATTTTCTTCTATTTAAATTTCCAGGACTTTATATTTTGACAGTTTATATTTATATTTTGACATGCTATGTTGAAATCCGCCTGAACAAGTCATATCAATTAATGAGCAAGTTTTTTTTTTATTTTTTGGTTTTAATAATAATATCTGGCCTATTTCCTTCAATTTTTCTGTCTGTTTAGATGGTGTAATCTCATAGAATTGTGATATCTTATATTTTCGAGGTGATAATCATACGAGTGTTTGTTTATATATTGCCCCACTCTTCTCCTGACAATATTTATATTAATTTGGTGCAAGTACAGAACAAACTGAGGTTAGATGGTCTATTGTCTTTTGGTATTTATCACGGAACCTGCATTTTGGTTCCACATAATTATCTATAATATTTGCCTGAAAATTCCTGTTAAAAATATTTGGCCGAGCGCTACAAGATTTTAATCCATATGCACGTAACCATCGATGATTATTAACTTTATCAACATTGGATGTTCTAGATATTGGCTATGCAGAGGTTTGTTTTGCCAGCGTTGTTTCATCTGTTCAAGAGCTTTATATTTTGCTTTCTTTTTCATATTTTTTGCTGCAATATTTGGTTCTGGGCTTCTGTTTTGCTTTTCTAGAGAACCTACTAAATGTCAATAATGTTTGTATTTACTGCCTTCTATTACTATTGATTATTCTTTCTTTCATTATTGAATATTTTTCTTTTCGTTTATTATTATTATTATTATTATTATTAGTAGTAGTAGTAGTAGTAGTAGTAGTATTAGTATTATTTTGTCATTTTTCATCATATTTCGATTTCTGCTTTGGTTGCACTAACTGACTAAAGTCTATCTAACTAAGTCATGTTGAGGTGTGTTCTTTTGGCCCTATTGAATAATTTTATATCTCCTATATTATCCCTAGCGTTACATAGAGAAATTTCTCTTTAGTGTATGGGCTGTACTTAATAAGACAATATTGCTGTATATGCCTTAAGTTGGGGATTGCAGGGATTCTTTCAATGTCTTGTCTTTTTCCATTTTTTATCATACCAAGTGCACTTACTATCATTGGAATGATTCTTGTTTTTCAACTTCCACATTTATTTTTGTTTTAATTTCCAGGTCCATATGTTTTGATAATTTTCGAATTTCTTGGTTGCTATGTTACAAATTGCTGGGCAAGCCATATCAATTAATAGACAAGTTTCCTCTTTCTAATTTTTAATTTTTAATGTACAGTCTATTTGCTTCAATTTTTCTGTCTGTGTAAATGTTGTAATCCCATAGAAAGGTGACATCTTCTATTTCTGTAATTGGTGCTGGGTGATGTTCATACCAGTGTTTGTTTACATATTATTCAGTGTTTGCACATTGACCGATGTAAATATTGCCCCGCTCTATCGTGAAGATTTATATATTCATTTGGTGCAAGTACGCAACTTTCTGAGATGAAGTGGTCTAATGTTTCTTGATATTTATCACAGATCCTGGATTTCGGTTTCACATCATTATGTATAATGTTTGCCTGAAATTTCCCAGCGAAAAGACATTGGTCTTGCGCTGCAAGAATAAAGCCTTCAGTCTCAGAGTATAATCCAGATGCACGTAACCATCGATGAGTATTAACTTTATCAACATTGCATATATTTGCACATTCTGGATATTGTCTATTCAAAGGTTTGTCTTGCCAACTTTGTTTCATCTGTTCAAGAGCTTTATCACTGGCTTACTTTCATATTTTTTGCCGCAATATTTGGTTCTTGGCTTCTGTTTTGCTTTGCGATATAACCTACTAAATTTATATCTTGTTTGTATTTTTTGCCTTCTTTCATTATTGAATATTTTTTGTTTACATCTTGTTTGACTAATTGTATCATCCAATACTTTGTTGTTTCTATGTATGTTATTAAGGCACTAGGCGTTGTATGTTATTAAGGCATTAGGCGTTGTCTTCTATGCTGTCTTTATTCTAGCTGAATAAGCCATCTTCCACCTTCTTTACGAGCTATGTATAGACGGTCTACATCAACTTTTGGATGATGCGTTTTATGCTTAGAAAGAAGCTTTCTTGTTTTAGAATCCATTTCTCTGTTGTCGTTTAGAGTCCAGTTCAAGATGGTGAAATTATATTGAACCATATATTATTATTTTTTTATAATAGTGTGACCCCAACCAAGTCATTTTATTGCCATTGTTGTGCAGGGGGTTACATAGGAAGAATGTTATATTAAAGAGTGACAGGTTACAGAGAGTGTCACTAAGAGAGCTTGAGAAGAAAGAGAATACTGATGAGTTGGGTAGACGGGAAAAAAGCATGATAGATACGATGTAAGTTAGTGAGAGAGGAGATGACTATTGGCTTTACATTCTTGAACATTGACGCTGTTGGAAAAGCAAGGCGGGAAAATGGGAGAAAAAACGTCGCTGTAGTAAAATTTGCGTTTATCTTTTTCAGAGTAAAATGATGGGACCTAGTTGCTAATTTCCAGCAGGCAGGAAGACAAGTAGAAGTGAGGCAGAAGTTACAGCGTTTAGAGAGAAATGATTAGAGTTTAGCAGCACATTTACTTAGAGCAATGAATGGTATTCTGTCGCCGCCGCTCGCCTTAAGGGGAATAAGCTTAGAAATTATTTGGAGACCCCCGAGGGAGTAGTTATTATGTCAGTCATTTGGGCCTGGGTTCGGAGGGGGAAGTCGGGTACAGATACTCCAGAAGAGTCCAGTTTCGAGTATTCTTCTTCTTCCATGTGCCATGTCCCTTCAGGACCTAGGCGATCATGGCTCTCCACATCTCCCTATCCCTTGTGGCTCTTAGCATGTTTGCTTCTGTTGCTCTTGGCAACCCCCGTTCCGTCATCCACCAGATCAGGCCCTGCAAATATGTTATCCGCTGCCTTCCTCTGTCTCTCCTTCCTTCTATCTGACCAGTCAGTATCAGGTTCTCCAGGATCTCCTTCCTCATTGCATGTCCCAGGAACTTCAGTTGTCTCTTCCTGATGCTCAGCATCAATTTCCTTTTTGTTGCCATTCTTTCTAACACCTCGTCGTTGCTTGTATGCTCAGTCCACGTTATCCGTAGCATCCTTCTGTAGATCCACATTTCGGCCGCTTACAGTTTTGTCTTCATTTTCGATGATATTGTCCAGCATTCACTGCCGTATTGAAAACTGACAACAAGGAGCAATCTACCACTCTTTTCTTCGTTTCCATTGAGATTTTCCTGTGTGTTAGTATTTTGCTCATCTTCTGGAACGCATCCTTTGCCATGCCAATTCGCCTTCGGATCTCCGTGTCGCACTTTCCATCTCCTGTTAGAACACTTCCTAGGTACTTATTGTTATTATTATTGTTATTGTTATGGTGAAACACACCTATTCCTCAGATAATGGACTCTCCTTCTATATTAGTAAGATTTAACAAGAATGTTTCATAGGAGTTCATTAGAGTTCTATTGGAGTTTAGTAGAGCTACTAGGCAGTTGACAATAGTCGGCAGTAAGCCAAATATTAAAGAGTCAGCTTTCATTAGAAGATTACCAAATACCTAACATTTTGAGTGCGTTAAGTCGATTAGCAACCGACATAGACCGATTATAACCTTCAGTGCCAAAAGTACTCCACAACAATTATTATTCTGTTAATATCATTACGGACGTCTTCAAAGATCATTCTATTCTTTGGGCATGGTGTCAACAAGTCTCTTTTTTTTTTAATCATTTCACCCCGAGCAAGGCAGAAATGCCACTGACGTGCAGGGGGCTAAATAACTGTAAAAAGATTAATTAGAAAAGAGTGAGGAGTACAAACTAGTTAGAAAGGAGCAATAGAAAGCTGAGAAAGCAGGTGCGATAACAGATACATAGGTGGAGAGAAAGGGAAGGGTATACGGGAGTGGGAAGAGAGCTAGAGTCCAGTGGTTATTAGATGAGTATTGACATAGCATTTAAATTTCTGGAGGTTGTAGCCCTCAGGAAAGCAAGAATACGGGAGCGAGTTCAACAGGCGGGAAGTGCGAGAGAAGAAGCTGCAGGAGTATAATTGTCGTCTGCATTTGGCTAACCTAACTGTGAATGGGTGGGACCCAGTTGCCAGTTTGGTTGCACGAGTAAAAACCTGTTGAGGAGGCATCAGTGACTTAAGTTCGTCCGAGCAGAAGCCATGAAAGTATTCATAGAACAGACAAACAGAGGCCACATTTCGACGGTGGGGAAGTGACTGTAGTCTAGCCGCCAGATCAGTACCTATCACATTACAGTCTCTCCTTTGGAGCCTGTGAAGAACACCGAAGAGAATGGCAGGGGCTCCTAACTACCAGTCGGTAGCAGCAACCAGGAAACTGCCAACCCGGTACCCTCACAGTGATGAGCCGTGGCCACTAACCGGCCAGATCACAGGAAACTCACGGAAGCACCAATACCAAGGTATGAAGAGAGAGAAGAGAAAGCCGGAAACCAAATCCTAAAAAGGAAACATGGGGCAAACCTCTACTCCAGTTCAATAGATTTGGGAGGAATAATGACCGGCGATAGTGTGACCTATCTACTCTTATTTTAAAAAAAACTTCCAAGAGTGGAGAGTTAACTAAGTTAAAACTAAGTTTTAACTTAGTTAAAGTCCAAATGAAGCATGAACGCCAAAAAGTGAGAAAAAAAGGGAAAAAATACAGATTTAACAAACAATTCATACATACCACGCAGTTTCACACAGGAAATTTGAATTAAGAACGTTCCACTACTTTCAACGCTTGCTTTTCCCAAAAATTAACATCGATTTAAGCTGCTTGGTAAATTTGAGTTTGAAGCACAGACCATAGAGGGGAGGGGTAACAAGTGGCTGCTGATACCTTGGCCAGGATAGCTTCGCATAACATAATAAATAAATAAATAAATAACCCCGCCCCTTTTTTTTTACTGAATAACTTTCTCATGAAAACAGTTGCTTGGAGGTCTACAATTTTGGTCTCATTTTCAATTTTGCCCTAATTATCTTTCAATTTATTTATGTTATTACACTGTCATGTTTCCTAATGTTCGTTTTCCTAGAAGATCATTTTTTGAATTTCCAGTTTTTTGGAGTTCACTTCTCTATTGTCTGTTTCAATAATAAATCTGTGATTTCTCTTGGATACACTTTTCTTTCCGGGTCCCAAAGAGGGAGTCCATATCATAAATGATTCAGTGACATTTTACACTGATGTGATTTTTACCATATAAAGTATAAAAATTACACAAACTGTACAAAGATAGATTCTTCGTAATGTCTGAACTGTACTTATGAGTAAAATATCTTGCATGGCTTAAAATTAATAAATTCAATGGATCTATCAGAAAACTTTCCAGGCAATCAGAATATTTCAAATACAACTGGATATATTATCATATTCGTTACATATATATTTTTTATGTCTCGATGCCAAATAAAAACAGAAACAAATACAACCTATCACCGACTTGATATTGTAAAAGTTAAAATCATTAAGTATCCACGAGTGTTTCAATGGCTTTACCATGATCTATAAAATCTTTGCTGAGATTTCTATACTTTATTCTAAAATTTTTCTAGAATTATATTTGTATAAGTGTTTGATCTTTGCAACCATATAAGCATTTTCGATATCAATTCTTTTCTAGAAAAAGAATGTTGTATTTAACGAGAAATGTGATCAATTAAAACAGAGTTGATAGACATTATAATTTTGGGATCATTAGTGTCATTCGTTTTTGTTAGGACATATCTAAAACTTTCAGTGATTCATTCTGAAATTTCATGGAGGTTAATGATTAGAAGGGATAAAAAATGAGCGAGATTTTATGGATTGATAACAGATATAGCCAATTGTTTAATACATTGTTTTATTTTTGGCATTTCCATATTGGCGACTTGTTATTGTTGTTGTATTACAGTTAGTATTTTCATTATTATTAACTTCATTTATTTATTATAATCATATTTCTAATTCTGTTATGGTCAGAATACCTACCAAGTCTGCAAGAAAACCTAAGGCAGTTCATTGTGTGTCGTTATAACTATAGCGTTACATGGATACTTTTTTCTTAATATGTGGGGTGTAATTATCAAGACAATTTTGTATATCTTTAAAGGTGTGTTTTGCAAGTTATTTTCCGTGTATTGCTTTGTTTCATTATTATTATTATTATTATTATTATTATTATTATTATTATTATTATTATTATTATATATGATCTATGCTGTCTAGAACATGACTATTGTGATACAGTAAGAGACTTAAAATCATAAAATCTGTCATGATATTTTTCAAACTGCCATGTCAATACAAAAAGCACACTCAGTTTTTTTGGTCTTTAATCCGATGTCTAGTTAATTAGATTTGGTTGTTTTGTCTGTGTTTATTGTAATGCCCATAAAATTTCTGTAACCGTGCATGGTTGATGCTCATACAAGTTTCTTGCACGTTTATCCCTTAAAATTTGCAAAATTTTATAATCCGTTGCAAATATTGGACCACTTTATCTTGCCGAATTTTATATTCATTTAGTGCTAACATTGTTAAACCAGATACAAGTTCTTTCTAGTTATTATCACAGTATCTGCATTTGGGCTCAACACAATTCTCAGTATGTGTACTTGGTTATTTCTAGTTTTCTAGGATTTCTAGATATAGATATTCATCGTTATATAGACAGAAGTGAAGCTTGTTTACTCAGTGAGGATTACTACAAAAATGTGGCAGAATGGATCGAATACGGATAGAATGCACAGAAAGAAGGAAACAATACAAAATTATATTTTTACAACCTTAGGCTCTATGATTTATCAATATTTTGTCCCTATGGAGTTCTAGAACCTGTCTGTCTTCAACCATCTATATTTCTCTTTCGTCTTTTTTTATATGCCTTTTACTTTCAGGACGTAGGCAATCATGGCCTTCCACGCCTACCTATCAATGGTGAACACGACCAGACTTTCTTCTGTAACACCAAGCAACCCTCGCTCTGTCCTCCACCTGCTCAGACCTTTCTATTATTTCATCCGCTGCTTTTCTCTGTCACTTTTTCCTTTCTATCCGGTCTGTTAGTATCAGGTTCTCTAAACCGTACTTTCTCACTGCATGTCACAGGAACTTTTGTTGTCTCTTCCTGATCCTCAATATTAAGTTCCATTTTATCTCCATCTTTTCCAAAACCACATCATTGATCACCTGCTTGGTCCACGGTATCCGCTGCATCCTTCTGTAGAACCACATTTCAACTTCTATTATTACCTTCATGTTTGATGCTATTGTCCAGCATCCAATGCCATACTGAAGAATTGATATCACATATCAATCCAGTACTCTCTTCTGTGTTTCTACTGAAATGTTTCTGTCTCATAATACTTTACTCAGCTTCTGGAACGCGTCGTTGGCAATGCAAATTCGCTTTTAGGTCTCTGTGTCTAGCTTACTGTCTTCTATTAGGACACTTCCCAGATATTTAATGTTTTGTACTTGCTTAATTTTAATAAGCTTTTGTTTCGGTCATGAAGCAGGTTAATTCATGTATAAAATTTCTGTTGTTAAATAAATATTAAACTTTAATAAATTTAAATTGACTGTGTCGTGCGGGACAGTATTTGTTTGCAGATGCTTTCTTACACATCTATATGTCTATTATTTGTTTATTCATAGACTATTGTTACTACATATCATCCAGGTATACTGCTATATATCGAAGATCTTTTTATAAATTTCAAATATGAATCAACGGTATATTGGTCCAACTATGGATTCACAGTTTCAATGCTTTACTCATTGCAGTAATGTTACTTATTTGTGTTTTTCTATTAATAAATTTATGGTAAATTTTACGTTGAGTTCCTGTCTATGATAGCTCGAATTCATGAATTTAAATGCAGAGTTAGACTGACAAATGATCTTACCTACTTTATTGGTTGTTCGGTCTAATCAATTTAGTGTTGAACTTGTCAGGTTTTCTCGCACTTTTCTTTTCCGTTAATTGCTGCTAAATATAGTCTGATGCTCTTTATATAGAAGGGACAACAGTTACATAAGTACTTCAGAGTTGATGTCGGGGAATATTGTTAGAAAAGATAGAGTAAAAACACATATAAACAGATAAAAATATCAATATAATCGTTAAGTGCCAACATGTTTCACCGTGTTTTTAGTTCACTTGGAAAGGAACTTGGGAAAAAGTACATAAGATATAATTGAAAATCGGAAGAATGATTACATTCTGAAGCCATTTGATGAGATAATTTGTCTCACAACAAGAATATTATTATTAAACTTACTACAAATAATCTAAGATTAAAGAGCAGTTTGTACGGTGGTAACCAAGGAAACGCGTACTTGTTAGAGAGTAAAAAACATCTAAATACAACGCAATAAAGAACATCAATTTAAATGGAAGGGATTAACTTAAAAAATGATTGGGGTAAAAATGTCTCGTAAATTTTAACGATGCAAAAACGAAGCTGCTCTTTTTTAAATACCATAGAAAAGTATTTCTACTTTTTCTTTAATATGGATCTCACTAGTCTCCCTGAAAGCAATTCACTGAGCCTCCTCGATCTCGCACTCTTAGCCGATCTTAATTGAACTTAATACATCGAATCGATAACTATATCTACAGCTAAGAAGTTTTGGTCGCTGTTACTAGCTAGGAAGTCGTTCCTGTCAGTATCCATATTGCACTTTTATAAATCTATCATTCGTTCGTGAATGAATATTTTAGCCATATCTGGTTGGATGTTCATGCAATTCATCTTGGGGTTCTTGACAAAATCAAAATGATGATCTGCAATTTATTCGGTCTATATTTGGCAGTTCACCTTCAGTCCATTTCTTACCGACTGAATGTGGCTTCCCTCTATTTTTTATACAATATTTTCACGGTTTCTGCTCTGATGATATTCATTCCCTGGTTCCCCGCTCTTAGAAATTTATTCGTACAATAAGACTAACAACGAAGTCCCGCCATATTACCGTCAAAATAGGTAAATATAATCACCGCTTCTTCTCTAAAATTTTCTTTCCTCACACTTCCGCCCGTGGAACTTTTTTCCTCAGGTTTGCTTTCCTGATTACTACAATCTTTTAAAAGGTTTAAAACTAACGTCAGTTGCCATCTTTTATCTTATTGACTCCTACTTCTCTCTTAGTGTTTCTGTAAGATCCTCCTACCGTTTAGTTTTCTCTCTTCCTTTCTCTTTTCACGGTAACCCCCTGAACACCAGTAGCACTAGTGTCTTGCTTGGGGTAAAACGATTATATAGAATAAGAACAAATACGAAATGCTCTTGTCCTGAAAACAACAGCAAAAGTTACTATCCGATATTGACAGAGATATCAGTCTTGTTTTGTACGGTCAATAGATAATTAGTATTAACCGAAGGCTTCCATTATGTTTGTTTCTCTTGTAAACTGAATATTCTTCATAGTATTCCAATGACCTCTTAATGAATATCTATAATTCGAACGCCGGATTGGTTTCGTTACATATATCAAAAGGTATATATACTATTGTTAAATCTGATATAAATGTTGGTGGCTCGTTATATCACTTTTGGAAATATAAGATTCCTTCTGTTATGTTTTATCGTTAAAAGAATCATATTAGAAAAAATGGAATTTCGCTGCCATACATATGTTGGACTCAATTAATACACTCTTTAAAGGTTTATGGATATAATATGTATTCTATCCATGATAGAGTCCAAAATAATTTACGTTGTTTTAATAGGAAAGACACATCTTTACTACTCTACCGCTATTTCCATGGCAAATATTATGTTACGATTCATTCTTTAATTAAAATAGTTTTGATCTTAAAGGTCGGACATATTATGTATGTTATATTGACAGAATCTAATGACAGTCATTTCCAAATATATTTTAAATAACTTCTGCTTAGTTGAACATTCTCCGTTATGAATTATTCTTTGAGTGTCACACATTGTTTATCTCATTTTATGTTTCAGATATCTTAATTTATACAGTTAGTGATTATATATACATAAGTGTTCGTAAGTTAATTACATTTTACCAGAAATAGTGTATATACAAATAAAAGTAACTTTTATACATTATTAGAAATGAATGACTTTCAACGATTTCACTCAACAAGAATGCAAGTATCTAATTTCAATTATGAAAAAAATCTTTGCATTTTTTTTTTAAGAAAATGTGCTAACGCAGCTTTCAAAATGGTTCGTAAGTTTCCGCATCTTATACATCATTAACAAATAATTGTCCGAAGGGGACAAAACTGAATTGTGGTGGAAATGAGAGATCTCTCATGGAGACGATTTAATTGTATTTTTTAAAAGTTTTTATCGATTCTACTCCAAGAACGGCAATAAAGTCATTAAAATACAAGTAGTTACAATGCGAGGAAGAATTATGAACAGAACCATTAATAAAGAGCGAGGAAAGAAAAAAGGAATAAGAGGGACAGTAGACAGTGATTTACACTGCATTCACATTTTTATTTAAATCTTTTGAAACCATGGACCCGAAAGAGAGTTTCACAAGCAAAGAAAAACAAGAAAAAATATGGTTAACATAGAATATACGGTTACCTATACCCATTTTAATTTTAAACTCTCAAATATTTTATCCCCACAAACAGATGGTCCATTCGAAAAACATTAGTTGAAATAATCCAGTGACTTGATGCGAAGAGTTATGAGTTCAATACGTAGCCACGTTAGAAGTGAACAAATCTTTACTAAAAAAAAAAACAATAACAAAACCTATGATAGAAGAGTCACGACACATGGAACTAGAACAGTGTACACTGGTAGACTAATAACAGGTTTCGATTCGAAATTCTACCGCATATGGCCTGAAGAAGGCCAGAGCCTTCAACAGCTGAAACAGATTCAATATGAAAATAGAGACGTGTACAACTGTTCGAAAAATGTGTATTCTCTCATAAATCTAGACATATATCTGTCCTGCCAAGTTCAGCAAAATTTCAAAAAGGAAGTTGCCGGAAATAAACGTATAGAGAGATAATATTTCACGCCATTGAAGCCTGTAACAGACATTACCTTAGATGATATGTAAAACTCGTATTTTATCACGGGTAACAGAGACAAACGAAATCGACTAAAATACTACTGCAGATAATGGAACATTGTGTTCAGTTCTCAAGCGAAATTACATAATGAATTACATAATTAACATTTTTCAACTATTATAATTAAATAGTCAACTCATCATGACAATTATATTTTCTGCTGAAAGAGATGAATTGGTAAACCAATTAAAACTCGTTTCTGTATTAATTATTTGACAAGTAATCCATAGCGTAGAAATAAATCTCAGACAATAATCCACATGTAAACAGTACCGACTCATGCATGTACGCATCATTCATTCAGTAATGAATTTGAACACTATCGGCTACGGGCGTTTGTTTACATTGTACATAACACGCTAAAGTCTGTCTTCGCTTCTAGCTCAGAGGTAGAATCGTCGACAGATGTCAATTCGCTTGGGTTTCAAACCTGGCGAGAAGCGATCGGATGTCTAACCGTACTGATGAGCTGTGATACAGCGAAATAGATCGTTTCTGAGAATGACTATATATATATATATATATTTCTCTCTCTCTCTCTCTATATATATATATATAGAGAGAGAGAGAGAAAGACAGACAGAGAGAGAGAAAAGTCAGACAGACAGACAAACAGAGAATTGTGTATGATTATTCTCTGTGATTATAATATTATCACCATTATTAATATAAATATAATCTGAGTAATTTTTACAAATGTAAGTATATTCACAATTAGATTGCATGACGCATGAAACTTCGAGGTGTGCCGTAGATGTAGGATAATATGTATATTTATTAATATATATAGTGTATATTTGTGATGACAATAGTTTATGAATGCATTATAACACTACATAAAATTTTTGTTTCAGAACAATATTGAAATATGATAATTTTTCCTGTAGCAATATAATGTTTTGAAAATCATTGTGATAACAAAATGCAACATTAAGCTCTACTTTGTATCGAGCACACATTATAAAGTAAATGCTTGAATAGTGGGTTTTAATATACGTGTTTTTTCATTTTCTCATAGTCTATATATATATATATATATATATATATATATATATATATATATATATATCCTACGTCTGCAGTACGACTCAGAGATTTATGCGTTGTCCAATCATCAGGTCCATATTTGAATCTGACAGTTCATTTGATTGCAATTTAAATCCGCGAAGTTTTCACAGGAATTAAGTCTTATAAATTTTAGTTACGGGTTTTTTAGTCACAAAATTAAAATTTTAATTATTCTAACGTTATGTTTAGTAAACAAAATTAAATATAAATTTAAAATTTAAAAAGAAAATTCAAATAAAAAAATAAAAATATTAAAAGTAATATAATGCAGGGAAAAGATATGAAAGGGCCGTAAATAATGAAACTGAAAACATAACATGAATATTTTAATTTTAAAATTGTAAATACAATAAAATTAGGTAAAATTAAAATTAAAATTAAGAATAAAAATAAAAGTTTAAATTATCTTTTTAAATTAAAAATAAATAAGCAAAAATAAAAGGGGTTTAACTTATGATTGTTAAGAGTAATATTGCGGTTGAAAGAAAGAAAGAAAGAAAGAAAGAAAGAAAGAAAGAAAGTGTTAAACCAAGAGGAATCTATATCCATCTGGGTATAAGAATTTCAGTATTTCTTCTGACAGCATGTGGTCATTAAATCCCTTTTTAATAAGGCCATTAGCATAAATGACATAGTTTAATATGACAAGCAGTATTTTTTAGTATTTGCTTTTGATTACAGACATTTTTTAAAAAAAATATATTCCACCTGTTGGAAGTGCTTTCAAATATAATTTAACATCAGAGGCCTGCAATTTGGTAGGGTCCTTCTGCTCTTGATAATTAACAAATCTTTGATTTATGTAACACCGGAATTTACCGAGATGAAGGATTGATAGTCCTCCGCAAAACTCTTCCACAAAAAAGGATAAACTAAAAAAATATCTGAGAGTATTTTTCCAAAATCACGATTTAAACATTACCACCATAACTAACACTGAAGTCTTAAATGTCTTTGATATTATCTTTCACCTGCACAAACCTTACACTAAGGACACAAATAACAATTTTAACATCAGCAGTGAATCAAATCGCCCCCAGAGAATCACCAAAAACCTACACAAATCAGTTCAATTTTGTTCAAATATCAATCTAGCAATAAAGCAATGTTTGACAATTCTAAAATTGAAGACATTTTAGTATGAGGTAAACTCAACGCGAATTTAGAATACTCCGTTAAAAACAGAATATGCAGAAATAAGCAGAAATCACGTAAACGTGATATTATTTGGCTTAGCCCACCCTTCACCCGTAACGTCCAAAGTAACATTGGTCAACACTTCCTTTACTAAATTCTCAAACATTTCTACCTTTCACTCACACCATAAAAATCTTCAACAGAAAAAATGTTAATATCATTTATAGTTGTGTTACCGTAGATACATATCTTTCACAACATAATAATATGATATCAAATAAATATTTAATCCACATAAACAAAATAAGTAAATCAACTAGTAGTAAAATAATACTTCTAAAATTATTACAATTGCCGAAAAAATCGGACGTTCTCACTGAATGGCCAATATTTGTCCGAAAGTATTGTTTATAGAGCTCGAACTCATTCGGATGAAAATTATTTTAAATTTCACTTTAGAAGATAAGATTTAAGAACCGCATGTTGTCTTTAAACAACAGTAAATACAGCAAAATGAGTATTCATGCATCAATAATAATTAAAAAAAACTCCGACAAGAATCCAATACTTACCATAGATAAACCATGTCTATAATCCGTATTTGCTTAATAAAAATTGATTACATAATCGCATGCTGTCATGTAAAAGCATATTTATTGAAATTCTTAGAACCAGTTTGATGAGGATTCTTCTACATTTACCCTTTTCTTTTTTTGTTTCTTTCTTTTTTGTTTCGTTGTTTGTTTGTTTGTTTCTTTCTTTCTTTCTTTCATTCTCACGCAATATTACATTTCACAATTGTGAATTGAACCCTTTTTATTATTGCCTACATTTATATTTTTTTTATTTTAATTCTAAATTTAACTTCTTAGTCCTTATTTTCTTTTTATTTTATTTCATTTTTATTTCATTTAAATATCAAAGAACATTTAAAAAGTTTAATTTTTTTTCTACATATATAATTTGAATGTTTAAATCTTTACGTTTGTCAACTTATGCTCCTTTCATTCATTTTTTCTGCATTGTTCATTTTTAATATTTTGTATCTTTTATTTCAATTTCAATTTTAGATTTAAATTTAACATTTTTATCTACATGTAAGCAAAGACTATTTAAATTTGTAATCTTGTTATTAAAAAAGCAGTAATTTAAGAGATTAATTTATTAGACTTAACAATGAATATCGAGCGAATTTATATACAAAACTAATAACTCTCAGTTTTAAATACGCACCTAATGACTGCATAACGTATGAAACTCCGTGTTGTGATATAGACGTAGAATAATACGCGTATTAATAATACACACACACACATATATATATGTATATATATATATATATATATATATATATATATATATATATTATATAATTACGTAACATCTATATATTAATAAATATACGTATTATACACACACAAACACACACACACACACACACACATATGTATATATTTAAATCCGCAGATATACCTGTTTCGCTCCTCATCAGTACGGTTAGACATCCTATTGCTTTAAACCAGGATTGACATCCATCCGAATTGGTGTCAGTCGGCGATTCTACCTCTGAGTTATGGGCGCTTGATAGAAAGAGGAGGATATTTAGCCTATGCTGTGCCTATGTAAGATGCATACATCCTATAATAGCTGCTGTTTTTTCAGTCTACCATTCTTCATATATATATATATATATATATATATATATATATATATATATAATACAGATCTCTTCATAGAGACAGCACATTTCATTTATACTTGATTACTATAAATATGTGCACACTTTTATATATATATATATATATATATATATATATATATATATATATATATATATATCAGAAATGCGCTGTAACGTTGACAGATGTTATTTTCATTCATTTCTCAAGGTACCCAAGTAATATCAAACCTTTTTTCATTGTAATACGCGAAAGATTATCCGTGAGTATGAACAGACTTTATTAAAAATATGCAAACATAAGGTTTGCAATTTGTTTAGTCTGACATGTTTTAAAAGAAAACAAGCACACACACAAACACACTTAGTCGCCGGGTAAAAAAGCAATCGGAGTCTAACCGTACTGATGAGCTGTGATACGGCGAAACAGATCTGTCTGCGGATATATATATATATATATATATATATATATATATAAATTTATATATACCGAGCATAAAAGCTGAGAGGAAAAAAATGGAAACAAAAAAAGAAACGAAGTAAGCACTTGAACATTAGTCAAAGTTCTAGTCAAAAGAAAAAAATCCCGAGACTAGGAACCTGACACGTAAAGCGCTCAATCAATAGCAAGTTGGCTCTGATGATCCATTAGTTGAAACCTAAGTAGGTTCTTTGGCTCTAGGTTATATATATACCGAAAAATATTTTTAGCATATTCGTTTACGTCAACGTGGAAATACAGGAGACTTATCGAACACGCAGAGAGAAAGACATACACACGGATAATGAGATAGACACAGTGAAACACACAGTGTATATAGATTCACACAAACACATAAGCTCACAAAAGCACTCATTTACTTCTTTGTGTACGTGTGCGTGTGTATGCGTATGTGAGTGTGTGTTTATATTTACATAATTCTATGTATATAATACTGATTTCCTATAGAAGATAATAAGAAGAACTATCGGGTTGATGTGTCAATCGGATAAGACACTGCCTCGAGAAACATGCCATTGTCAGACCAAAACTTAATATCGTTTGTTACAATGAAATATGTGCAAAATCTGCGAGGAACACAGTGCTAATAGAATTTGCCTCGATTATTGGTTTCTTTTCATTTTTTATTCGTTTCTTGTCCATATTTTACTGCTATGTCGTCTTCTATTTTAGTGATTTTTGTTCTCGTATAGATGTTGATACATCTTTCATAGGATTCACTATTTGCCGAACACTAGCCAGTTCGTTTTGTGTAAATTCTAGTGACGGAAAAAATGGTTCGAATCAAGATGTAATATCAAGGAAATAGTTAAAGACGAATAACATATCTTGTTAATTTTAATCCAACGTTAACGTGAAACCAACTATAACCCTAATAAATTATTAACAGTGACAATTGTCTGGAAGCAGTATTTTATTGTGTCTGGAGATTATAAGTTACCGTTTCCGAGTATGTAATAGGCGATTTAATAAAACATAAACCTCAAATAACTTAACTCGCTGGGCATAGTACCATAATGAGTAACATATTTAAATATTCAAAATACTATTCAACACACATGTTGTGAATATAGTAATTCGGCACTGAACTGTATGTCCATATTACAAAGATATTAAGTCTACATTAGAACTACCACGAATATTTATCACAATACGTATAATTATATCACACTTTTAAATTCCGTCTAAACATAAATTTATTCTTATCATATATATATATATATATATATATATATATATATATATATTATATATACACATATGCACACACACACACACACACACACACATATATATATATATATATATATATATATATATATATATATACTCCGAATGAGCAGTATGGACGAATGGTAAACTTTGAAAAAAAGTAGATACACACGCATCTACGCATTGTTCATTCAGAAATAAAAACTCCCGTCATCTGGAGTGTGTATACATTGTATATAATACGCTAAATTTCGCTTTCTTCTAACGAGCGCCCATAGCTCGAAGCTAGAATAACTACTGATATCAATTCGGTCGGGTTTCAATCCTGTCTGGAAGTAATCGGTTGTCTACCCGAACTGATGAGTTATGTTACAGCGAAACATCTGTCTGTGGACGACTATATATATATATATATATATATATATATATATATATATATATATCGGACGTTATCGAAGATTAACGAAACTTGGTTATCAAAAACCGACAATTGGAAATTATCTGTTTGGCCTTTATTTTATATCGATACACGTATTTAAGTAGATATTTTGTTTATAATCAAACAGCATCATATCTTTCTTTCTACTGATCTGTTTATTTACGATTAATGTTTGTTGCGAAACTGTGTGTCATTCCGTAGAGTTGATTTGACCTGGCGCGTCATAGACCACTCGATTACGAATGGCATTTAGACAGAGAAAGGTGGCTAAAGAGGTAAAGAAAAAACAACATATAAAAAGGTAACTAAGACAACCCCACGTGACTAGGAAACCAAAGTATCTACGTAACACAAGGGAGGATGGGTTAACAATTTTATTACTTTTAATCTTTAATTTTCAGTGGGAGGGGTAAAATACAAACACAAAGAGATACTATAACACGAAAGATGGGCCTATCTAACAGCCAGGATTTCCTATGCCTACATTTATTCAGGATTTCAGTTTTGCAATTCAGTAAGTTTGTCGGTTCTTCATACAAAGCTATAGCTAGTTTCTCTTCAGTACATAGCCTACAAAACTCCTGGCCAGTTTTGTATCTATGACATCTTTTCTGTATCTCTCTTTTCAAGATTGGGTCCTTATTTATTTCTTGCTTAATAGTCCATACGTAAGTGGATAATGTTGTACTATATTTTCTTTCTTTTAAAAGTTTTCGAGGAAGGTTTTTGAGACGAGTATAGCTATATATAATCACGTTTATATATATATATATATTCACCTCCAGATATATCTCTTTTGCTGTATCACATATTTTACCAGTATATATATATATATATATATATATATATATATATATATATATATATACTAGTAAATAATAGTTTAAGATTACTTATATTTATAGTTGAAAGTAATTCAGATTAAGTAAATAGAAAATTGAATGTTGAAGTCAACACCTGAATGCGACAGTCTGTTTCATTCTAAAACTAATGGTCAGACAATGTCTGTGGCGCATTTGTTCAAATAACTTTTTGTTTTAATATATATACTTTTCAGTGATACTTTGTGCGCAGTCTACTGTTTTATTCTATCGGATATTTCATGGGCGTGATTTGTTAATCAGTGTATTAAAGTAGTTTTTTTAAATATGTATTTGTTTAGGTTAATTTATTTTACTTGCTTTTTATTTATTTTTATATATTCTTGTTCGTTTTGTTTATGATTTTAAATAGCGTATTATTTTTCGTCTGCAAATTGGCTTAAATTCTGATCGTTTATTTAATAGTTTCTTTTGATCTAGGAATATAGTTATTCCTGTTTTTTCCTCCAGGCAGATTTAACTGTCTTGGGATTGATTGTGGTAGACTGATGTACTTTCCCTTAGTTTTCATCATATGTTCGGTGGAATTTTTTAATCTCTCAGATATGTTTAAAAGGAATTGTGCGCTTCTTGTATTTACTATATGTAAAAGATCTTTACTGAGTGTAGTTTCTTTGTTTTGAATTTTTTTCTGTTACACATATATATATATTTTTCATTATCTACTAATATTACTCTTTTTTGGTATATTACATTATTCTGCGAGCAATTGCTATTTAATAAAAACATTTGTTCTTACTTTTTCACTTACACTTTGGTTTGTTTTATTCTGTTAGTCTGTTAGTTGTTTTATGCTATACATTTCGATTATTTGTATCTTGTTCTCGATTTAACTGTAGCTGATTTTTATTGTGTTTTTGTCAAATATTTTGTGAAGTTCAGTTTGTTGATTGTTTTTATGCTGTACTTTTGTATTATTTGTACCTTGCTCTCGGTTGAACTTACCTATATATTTTCTTGTGGTTTGTTGAATATCTTGTGGAGATGGCTTGATAAGTTTACTATTTATTTCATTCTTTTGCCTTTTTTACCGCAATCATTTTTCATTCTTTCCACCTTTCTTTTTTATATTTGTTTCTTTCATTATTTTTCAATTCTTTTTTCAAACTATGATAATGCAAATTTCATTGTTTTTTGTTCTATTGACAATATATATCATTTATTTATTTTCTTCTTTACTTTCTTTCTCATGTGTTCCATTGATATCTTGTATGTCTTTTATACATTTTTATATTTGTACTCTTATGTAACATATATTAACGTCATCGTTATTGTGCATCAAACCTTATTTTGAAAATGTTCTTTCTTTCTGGCTTTCTTTCTTATCTTCCCCGTTATATATTTCTTATTCTTTTACTGTTTGTTTCTTAGATTTTATTCAACATTTCAATTTTCTCTCGTTGGTTTTTTAAAATGTTCCTATTTATTTCGTTTATATAATCATTTTTTATAATTCTAATATTTTTTTTCCTTTCGATATACTCTTTAACTTTATGCTTTCTTAGGAATATGGTAATTTCTCTTTCTATAAAACCTTCAAATCAACATTCATTCCGCTGATTTTATATAATTTTCTTTACGTTTGGTCGCGATTCACTTTTTTTTGCTGCTCTAAAAACTCGCGATGAATCATTTGTGTGTGTTTTTTTTTTTGTTTTTTTTTTTTTCCATAATTTTTATTTGCAGTATTCGGCTGTTTTCTGATAAATGGGGATTCTATATTGGAAACGTATTTTCCCATATTTCATTTAGCTTATATATTGTTGATTTTCATTCTATACAAGTTTTTATATAACATTTTAGACGTTATTTTGCAGATGAGAATTTTTGCCGTCGAGAAGTTTAATATTTACATCTTTGTATCATTATAAGTTTTTTCTTTTTTAATTAACTTTTGTTTAAAATTATTTTTTCAGTTGTATTTAAATGTGAACCTCATTGTGATACAGTGGATATCGCCTCAGAAGAAGAAATTTGGGGAGACAAGTTCGAATTCCATTTGAAATCCTCGCATTCACTCACGCGCAAATACACTTGGGAAAGGTATTAATCCGTTTCTTTACTCCAGTTACGGGCTAAATATAAAAGCAGATTGGGTTTTATAGCCTTGGGTGGTAACCAATCTTCCACAGAAAGTAATATCAACCTACTCCAGGATAATTTCTGTCCAGTCAGTTATGTCTGTTTCGAGATATGGTCGCCCAAGCGTGTATCACGTATGGCGCTTAATTGAGTGACTGAATTCTTGTTCTACATGTTTCTTTACATTAACGTTGTTATTTTTCCATATTTATAAATTTCAGTAGATTTTTGTTTAATTTTCACGCATGTATTTAAAAATATTAAACATTCCCTTCAATTTCTCTTAGATTTTTTCGATTTTTTTAATCATGTATATTTATTTCTTCTTTTTAACCTATATTTCCAATATAACGCTTTCTTTATGTACATTGTTTTGCTTTATAATGTATTTTCATTGTAATTCTCAGTTGTTTATAAAGTCGTTCGTATCTCGGATGTGGCTAATTCTTCTTTCTGAATTTCTTGGAATTTCATATTCTTATCTCTCTTTTTTCAATTTGGACCAGTTTTTTTTTCACATACCGAAATATATTTCAACGTTTTATCATGTTCTGTGATTTCTTTTAATTTTCTATCTTGCATTGTTTATTGAGTTCCCATTCATTTGTATTTTTCAATTCTGCATTTTTAGAAATTTCGTCAGTTTAATTTTCGTCATGTTTAGTTTTTTTGCCCTTGTCTCAATTTCTCTTAATTTTTTTTATTAATTAATTTTCTTTTTCCTATTTTTAGTTAATATTCAGATAACTTGGGCACAATTCCATTCTTTCAGTCTCTTTCAACACGCATCGAACACGCGTACACATTACAACGCTTTCTGTATAGCCACACTCAAGCATACACACATACACCCATATATATATGAACACTTTTATTAACAAAGGCGTTTCTACCCCTGAGGAAATATTAGAATGTAAGTTTATGAATTTGATTTTAATACTTGTATTTATAAACAGAATTAAAATAGAGAAAACATATCGTAAAGTACCATAATTTCAATTTTAAGAACTCTCTAAAATGCTTTCAAGTCAACTCTCTAAGGACTCTAACTACTAACCTGTTCCTGAATAAAGGAAATCGATTTCATTGAATCGTTATATTTTATAAAATTATTATTCTTTATCTAATTTTATTTTGACAATTTATTAATGATTTTATTTATCTAAAATATTCAAATGTTCTCGAGTTAGAAATTATCGCTTGATTTTAATCTAAATGTTCCTACTAACGTTACCTCAATGCAAATTATACATCTAGCTTTATTAATGTTAATTCTAATCACCCTTAAAATCCTATTTTTAGCATGTATCATCAGAAAACTTCTCCAACCATTAGTCTCAGTTAATTTGCAAATATATTGATGCAGTGGCAGTCAGATTAAATTGAAAAACACAAAATTCATTGTCATGGATCATTTAGCAAATCGTTCTGAATGCAACATAATGCTTCATGTTAACCTTGACATATATTCAAAAAAGAAGTGTTCCATGTTGTCTAGCCCATAAGGAAATGTCTAAACCATCTGTTGTATGCAATAATTTTATTGAGATTAAAAAATCAGCATCAAATCGTGTGGACTATTAAATTAGAATCAAAAACGAAGAAATGTACAAAAAAACAGAAACCATAATCTTAAAAAATAAAAAAAATACAGCAACTACTAAAATGGATTGGAAATGTAAATGGGAGATAAAATAATAATGTAAACAAGATGTTGGCTTTCCAGATGACATTAAACACTCATCGAACATGGTAAGCGGTAGATGTTAAATTACAATATCCCTTTTAATGAGAGACCGTTTAAAAATTAGCTTTTTTTAACACAAAATAACTTTCAAAATTTGAAAACCTCCTTAGGGTTGGGATTCGCGACATTGGCTATAAAACGAACTTCTCAGAATGTCTGAATGTCAATGTGAGGAGAGTGCAAAAGATTGGCAAGATTTGAGTGATTACGAACATGTTTGGTCAAATTAATAGAGACAGCGACATTATACTTTCATTCATTTTCTCACAGTGCATTGAAGAGCTAGTACTGCCCGGGGACAAGAAAATGACCTCTGGAAAACTTTACGTCCAGCAACAGAACTCGGTGTCATTTCACACAAGCAGAATATCACATTCATGTCTGTCAGGCAATTTCTAAAACGAAATCACCGTTTATATATAGTACGTGACTCACTACAAAGACGAACTGAATGCGAGAATGAGAGCAGCATTAAATTATAGGAGATATCCTATCTATTATTTTTCTGGTTGTAGTGGGAGTCCGTTCTAGAGAAGGGTAGTTGTATATTGTTGCAGGCTAACGGAATTTGGCCTTGTAGTAGATAGCCCACTAGAAGTCATAAAATGATTAAAAATCAAGAAAAGCAAATTGAGTTAAAAATAAATCTTTTATAAATACACATATCAATTAAAGTTTTTACAATTAAAGTAATACTTGAATATAGGTTCAACGGAGGTCAAAATATTCATGGCAAATAATAAGCTGAAAGAGAATCAATGCTTAGGAATGTGGGCAGCGTGTAAGTCAGGAATATTTTTGATGTAGTCGATCCTTAGGTCAGTAAGTAGTTTTGAGACAGGGAAGAAGGAAAGAGGCAAGTGTAGTAGCCACTTGACTTAGGTCAAGAGGATATTGATTACACTCGTCTCTTCTTGGTCTGCCTGCTGGGGTCTGTCTGTATCTGCTTTTTATATCTGCTTTTTGGATCATAGCAGCTCGTTTCGGGGTTTCAAACTTGTATTTGATTCTGGCCTACCTATTGGCTGATAAATAAAATTTGCGTAGCGTCGCAAAATGGACATTTAATATTTGATTGATTTTTATTTTTCAACCGGAACATCTGCGCGGGGCCAGCGGCGCACGGAAGACATTTCGTCATTTGCATTTTTGTCGCTTTTGCTCGGTCGGTATCATCACAAAACAACTTAAACAAGGAGACCGTCTAGAAGAGTTAGAGAAGTTTCCGAAAATGTCATACGTTTGGGGTTGAAGCCATTTTATTGAATAGTTTTACTCTTTAGTTCTTCAAGATATTTTTAAAATGTCATTGATCTTTTCATTTTTGTTTAATTTTACTTTATCCAACGTTGAAAAAAAAGTATATATATATTTTTTTTTTTCCAAGAAGGCATCTAATTTACTATCATCTCCATCAAAAATCTGCTCAGTCTGCAATCTGTGGAAGACAGGGTAAGAAATGGCTCGTGGATTTTAATGCATCTAAAACAAAGCTGGAATATGTTAACCACCACAGACAATCGCTTGTAACCTCACTACATTAGCATGGAACAGACTAGTCTTCCTGAAAGCAAGACACTTCGTCTCCTCGGCCTACATCGCTCAGCAAATCTCAAGTGGAATGATTACATCGAATCCATAACTAAATCTGCTGCTAGGAAGGTTTGTTCACTGAGTACGCCTAGGAAGCTTTTCCTATCCTAATACACCTTGCACATATATAAATTTACTATCTTCCCATGTATCGATAACTACAGACGCATCTGTTCAGGTGCCCTACTACTCAGCTCGGGTTTCTTGACAAAATTAATCGTAGAATATGCAATATGATCGATCTGGACTTGGTAGATCAGCTGCAGTCAATTTCTCAACGCTTCTCTATGTCTCTTCTACAAATATTTTTCGGTTTCTTCTCCGACGAGCTTACCCCCTCTGTATAAATTTCCTCGCTCTAATAGACTAGCAACTAGGTGTCAGTCTTTTATAGTGAAACCAATAAAACGTAACCGCAAATTCTACACTATCAGTTTCGTTTCTCTCCTTTCCCACCTGTAGGATTCCTTTTCGTATAATTCCTTACAGTACAGCTACAATCTCCAATAGTTTAAATGTTAAGACAATTGTAATCTTTTATCACTCTGACTTGCATCCGTTCCCTAATGTTCTTTTATCCGTTCACTCTACTCTCATCACACTTATAATTTTATGCTTATTTTACCCATTTTCAGACACCCTCTATAACTCGTTCCTCTTTTTCATGAATTTTCTCCTATGTAGCCCTCTGCACACCAGTGAGAGTAAAACTGCTTTGCTTGATAATAACACAAAAGAAATAATTTACAAGGCAAAGGTACATGACCCAAATGGCCAAAATCAAATATAATTGGGCTCAGCCAAAGGCACCTTTAAGACCAATTGGTTTAATCACAGGTCTTCATTTCAAATAGAAAAATTAAAAAAAATAGCAATAATGGCTTGCCAAATGTGAAAGTTGAAATCAAACTAAGGAAAAGACCCAGATATAACGCTGAGCATTGTAAAAACAACCAACACTTAAACGGTGGAAAAATATGTAGACCGTGCCAAGAAGAAAAATTACAAATTATGATATTCCAAAGTAAAAAAGAACTGTTAAATGAAAGAACGAAAATTACTACTAAAGGCAGCCACACTAAGAAATACCGCTTAGGTTCGTACAAACATGGATGAAGACGCCATAATTTGTTTTAATTTAAAAATTGCTCGTTTATAAATTCCGAGCCACGTGAGCGTTCAAATAAAACACCGTTACACAATCTTTCTTAAAAAAAAACTGTAAACATTAAAATCAGTTAGTAAAAATAGCCTGAATACACCACTGGTGGTACAAACCTGGGGATTTGAATAACTCGTTCAAAAATGGAAAATATTCAAAAGTTCTACAATCGAATTGTATAGAACACTTTTTAAAACAAATGTGTACTGGTCTAACCATATTATGACCAAAGACAAAGTATAAATCAATCAATCAATATATATGAAATTATGTGTTTGAACATTATTTTTTATCGATACTTGCATATAAATAGATATTCTGTTCCCAATCAAACCGTATATATATTTATTTCTATCGGCCTGTTTAATTACGAAAGTTATTTTTACAACAAATGTGTGACATTCGGATAGATGTTTGGACAAAAAAATATCGTAAATAATTAGGTTGGTAGAAATAAGTATATATGCTGTTTGGTTATAAACACACTATCTACTAAATTCCAGTATAGATAAAAAATAATGTTCAAACAAATAATTTCAATTTCTCGGTTTGACCATTTCGTTAATCTTCATTAATTTCCGTACACCCTGATTGAGCTGTCTGAAAGAATGGTAGACTTTGAAAAACAGTAGCTTCTCTAGCAATTACGCATCGTTCATTCAGCAATGAATTAGAACACTCTCAGATATTGATAACATATACGCTAAAATGTCTACCTTTTCTGATGATCGCTCATAGCTCAGAGGTAGAATCGCCGACTGACTACAATTCGGTCGGGTTTCAATTCTGGGTTATAAGCAATCGGAGTCTAACCGTACTGATGAGTTGTGTTATAGCGAAACAGAACTATATATATATATGCACTTTTGAACTGCTTTTACTAAGCTGGTGCGTTTCATTCTCTGAGGAAATTTATCGTGGTAAATGTCAGTATCTTATTTTGCAACAAGTTTTTTATCAGCTATTTGACCAAACACACATCAGTACATAAATAAAGTTTGTATTTACGAAGTCAAGCATGAACATAAGCAAACGTAATAATAACAACCAACAATAAATACAAAGTAATCACTAATAAATTTAACGAACAACACTAGTAAATAAGCATACAACTGTATTCGGATCCATCATTTTATCATTTTTCTCTTTTTTATCATGGGCTGTAAAGTGATGTCTCAATTATACTATTTGTGTCATTTGAAACATTACCAGTACAGCCCACCTTGTTTGCTGCCATTTGTACGATGTTTTGGCTTTTGTACGCTCCGGCCTTCTTTAGGTACTAGGAACTTTGAACGGAACCCTTTATTAAAATTAATAGGGTGTATCATAATATTTACTTGGATAAAAACTGGATTGGAATTCATTAGTTTTCTTCCTCTCACCTTTTAAGTTACTTGTTCACTACTGCTGTAGCCTGGTATTGAATTTACAATTTTTCTTGGGGTCAAGTCACAGAAACTAACCAGAGTCTATATCCACTGGGCCATGTGTCATTAAGGACAAGAACAACTAAAATATAACCTCATGCCAGAAATATATATATATATATATATATAAGTTATGTCTGTGGCGTCTAGCTCGACATATATATAAATAGAAACACTATTACTAGTAAAAATAATAATAAAACTATACTAATGCCTTTCTACTTTTTTCCTAGTACGTTCGTTTGCATCGGCAGATATCCAGTTTTTTACACAGCCTCGTGCTCAGGCACATTCATGCTTGTCAAACATCTGTGCTTTACATTTACACTATGATGTATACATCAGTTACCATATTAAAACGAGTATGTGTCATCTTGTTTTATCAACTGTTTGAACAAGGCGATTACTATCACTTTTACGAAGACACGTGCTAGTAAAACATTCAACGGGCGTTCAATACCTTCCTCAAACCAATTTCACACAGAAAGTTTAGGGACCGACGATGTTGTTTTCAAACATTTCCAACAATTTTGCACGCGTGAATACATCCAGTGCAATAAGAACATGTAAATCAGTTCCTTGAATATCAAGCAAGCTGAGATTTGAAAATGTGTTCCAAAGCAGGAGTTCATAAACATAACGCTGATATAAAAAAAATATATTAAAATTATACTTTTTTTTTTAATCATTTCACCCCGAGCAAGGCGGAAACGCCACTGATGTGCAGGGGGTTACATAAATGTAAAAAGATTAATTAGAAAAGAGTGAGGAGTACAAGCTAGTTAGAAAGGAACAATAGAAAGCTGAGAAAGAAGGTGCGATGACAGATACATAGGAGGAGAGAAAGGGAAGGTTATACAGGGGAGAGGAGAGAGCTAGAGGCCAGATCTAAATACAGTGTGTCCATACAGTCCTTGTGCACTTTAAAATATGTATAACTTTATTTGTATTTGTGATAGAATTAATCTGTGAAAAATGAGATTGAACAATTAAACTAGAAAGATAATAGTGTGTTTCCACATGATGGAGCTCCTTGTTACTTTGCTCTGAGTGATTCTAAATCAGGAATGGATGCATCGGAAGGGCTGGACTATTTTATTGGCCTCCTCGTTTGCCCGATTTGACTCCATTAAAGATTTTTTTCAAGTGAAAATAATTGTATACACAGCCAAACCTAGTTCATTAGAAGATTTGAAAGCTAAAATGATTGATGTAATTTCAGGCATTACTGTAAGTTTATTCGTAAATGTTTTTCGTGAACTGCAAATTCATATTTCCCTTTTTATTGCCAATGATGGAGAACATATTGAAACTAAAATAAAATTTCAATAAAAGGGTAAAAATTATAGAGTTGCTCTTTCTAATTCTTTTTACCAGTTATTTATCTCGCAATTAGAAATAAAATTATAATTTTTTTAAAAGCTCAGACGGAATTGATGGACACCTGTATAATAAAACATAATACTTACATTCCCTTTTCAATGTTTCTCTAATTAAACTTGTGTAAATATATATATATGTATATATGTGTGTGTGTGTGCGTGGGTGCGTGTGTGTGTGTATGTGTGTGTGTGAGCGTGTAAATGCGTTTCGTTTCTGTGTGTATGAAAAATCATTATAACTGGTATTCCTTCTCTCGTTTCTAAGGTAAACACTATATCCTTTCCTTAAAAAATATTAATCACTTGTCTCTTTTGTGATCAACCATTTCAAATGCTTCCTGAAACCAACATTTCTCATCAGCTATGTTCTAAATCAACAAAAGAAATCGCTTATCTACTAATCGATAATTCATCGTAATCGAATTTCTATACCTCAAACTTTTTTTATTTTTAATAAAACTTAGAAGGCCAAATTTTGAATCGGTAAATGCGATAGGTAGCAAAGAATTAATGTATATTTTTTTTTGTTCATCGATAAAAAGTGCAATTCTTCTTCGTGTTTCCAAATGCAAATGAAACTTTCTGAAAATTACGAATCAGAGAAAAAACTGGAATAAACGTTTTAAAAGGAATGGAAGGAAATAATAAAAAAAATAATGGACAATAAATAATTGTGAATGTCTTTGATAAGATCACCACGGAATTTAGTGGTATATATTTTTTTTAATTCGATTTCCTATGCCAATTCATAAGTTTAGAAATCTTTATATTTTTTAAGGATCCTTTACAAAATAGAATTAATTTGACATAAAGCGTAGAAAAATCGCAAAAATAAAAAATATTCACCAAATTGTTAGCAAACAAAGAAAAATTTAAAAACGAGATACAGAAGAAGAAATAAAGAAAGAAAGAAAGAAAGAAAGAAAACAGAAAAGGAAATAATTTTGAGAAATAATGAAGAAAAAGAAAAGGAAGGATGCAAGTATGAAGTTAAAGACGTAACAAATAGAAAATGCGAAAAACACAGAAAAATATGCAAAAATGTATTATGCAAAGACACAAAAAAAGAAATAAAAGAAGAATATAAAAGATAATGAAAAATATAGCATGAAAAATGAACAAATATATGAAGATAAAGAAGGAAATGTAGCCAAGCTTTAAAAATTAAAAGTAAAATTATCAAAATAAAATAAAAAAGAAAATAAAATTAGAAAAATAAATTTATATGTTAAGATAAAAAATACATAATGAACATAAAGAAAGCAAGAAGAAAGGCAGAAAAGCAGATATATGTAAGAAAGAAAGAAAGAAATCGTTTTAAGTGAAGCATAAAATTATAAAAACAATAAAAACAAAAATATCAGATATAAAATAAACCTGAATCTTGCAACGAAAGAAAACATTAAAAATTAGTATAAGCGAGGCAGAAACTAACATAAAATATTACAGAGCTGAAGAAAAATAAATATTGAATTAATAAAGAGCAATAAATCTGGCAGAGACGAAGCACAAGAAATTTAGCAGAGATGAAGAACGAGAAATTTTGAAATGATGAAGAACAATAAATTTTGCAAATATGAAGAATAATAAATCTTACAGGTAGGACGCATTAGAAATCTTGAAAATGTGAAGAATGAGAAATCATGCATAGAAGAAAAAACGATGAATCATATTGGAAAGAATAGCTATAAATCTTGCAATTAAGAAAATGACAGATCTTGCAGAGATGTAGAATGATAACTCTTGCAGTGATAATGAACGAGAAATCTTGCATTATTGAAGTAAGATAAATCTTGCTGCAATAATGAAAATAAATCTTGCACAAATGAAAAATGATAAATCTTGCAGAAATGTAGAACGAGAAATCTTGCAATGATGAAGAACGATAAAACTCGCAAAGAAGAATAATGATTAATTTTACGGCGACGAAACCCAATTGCTCTAACGAAAGGGATTCTCTACTAGTCTTCTGCTTCCCTTCTATCCCAGACTCTTGCACAACCAGAGAGCTCTGCCCGCTCGGATACTCTGACAGCGCCGTAGCTTCCCTCAACATCTCATTCCACTCCCCCACCAAAGAAATCCAGACCAGCAGAATATCCTACTGGTACCAAAGAGCAGACTGGGATTCGTTCCGAGATTTCCTCTGTGACGTCCGTTGGAACAATGTTTTTAATCTTCCCGCCGAAGATTGTGCATCCTAGGTCACCTCCTGGATTAAGGCTGGCATCGATGCTTTCATTCCTGCCATGAAATTTCAGCTTAAATCTCATTCGCTTCCTTGGTTCTCGCCAGCAGGCTCGGCCGCAATGCCCACCGGAATCATTTCTTCCGGCTCTATCGTAGCCACGCATCGGACCGAAACAGGCGCCTATTCGCCACACCTCGTGATAAGTGTAAAAAGATACTTAACGAAGCTATTTTGGAACAATTCACTAGGCATAACCAAATCTTTTATCCAATGGTCCATATGTGTTTGAAGAAAAAGATTGGAGCGGACAACGGCTGAAGCATCGGGAATAAAGTAATAATGATGAGGAGAATGGACCTAACAATAATCGCAATACTTCATCGCAGACAAGACTGAGTAAATTGTTTTTAAATTATATTCGATTTTACTGTTGGCGTTAATATGTTGAACAATTGAAGTAAACTGGTCTCTCCATACTTTATAGCATGATGTCTGGAAGCAAAATTCTAAACCATCAAGAAAACAATATGGAAACACTATGATGTATGTTCAATTTATTCATGTCATTACGTGCGGGAGGTAAATCCTTCTTAAGATGAAGGAACATTTGCAAATTATTTTTTGAATCCTTTTTACCTTGAGCAAATCGGATTTTTACTGTACGTGAAAGAATATGAGAATAAGAAAAAGACATTAAAGAGTGAAAAAAACATAAAATTATGAAGACAGTATTTGACATATCAATTACTGTACCACAATGCAAATCTTTAATGATAACTACATAATTAATGAGAAAGTAAGAAGAATGTAAATCAAGTACCTACTTATATAAAAAAAATGTTATTTTTATATTATATATAAATGTGTTTTCTACGTAGTTGTAATAATGGCGGCGTTCATCTTAGGCGGATTGAGTTGACCTCCTCCTTAGAAGTAATTTGATGGTTCTTTTGAGGTCCACATCCGGTCCCTAATCGCATGGGGTGTGAAGATTCTAATCGTGGTTTTGAAACCCAGGCTTTCTTGCAATTTATCCATATTTATTTACCCATCATTGGGACGGGAGAAGAGACGGATTTCCCAAGATTATTAGCACGTGAGTGAATGTAATGGATTCGATAACTCAGCCCTCCGATTTCCAAATCAAAGCCGCTATCTAATACTCCACTGTGCCTTTCACAACCCTTCTATCCAAATCGGATAAAGAAAAGTTATATTATATAGGTATTCCCTTATTGCCAGATCCAACACGCATTTTGCAAGCGATTGTATAATTTATCACGATTCATGGTAGTATCCTCTCTTGCCCTTCACTGACCGGCCCTGAAGGATCCATGACTGGTCAAGCGTGATGCATATTAATTTTGGAAATAGAATGCCAAGTTTATTCAACACAGGAGACATGTTGTGTTGTTGTTGTTGTTGTTGTTGTTGTTGTTGTTGTTGTTGTTCTTCTTCTTCTTCTTCTTCTTCTTCTTCTTCTTCTTCTTCTTCTTCTTCTATGTTCCCAGGCCTTTCTGGAATATTTGCAATCCTTGCTCCCTATAATATCTTGTCAGTCGTTGGTCCTACTATTATTTTTTTGCTATATCTCCTTATCTCTGTTCTACCAACCATTTACGCAAGGTCGAATAGGTAGGTAAATCGATGTAAATCGCAAAACTTTTCTCAATGTCAGTAAAGGCTTTATTTTGCTCAAGCGATATACGAAATATTTCGATAATATGAAATTGTATGAGAATAGTTTTGCACCAGTGATTTAGTTCACATTTAAATTTTGCTTCTGATTTTGTAATGAGTTTTCAAAAATTCAAATTCTCCAGTGATAACCAGTTATAAACCTTTCAGCAACCTACAAACATGATTTTTGAATGCATATTAACGAAGAATATTTTATTGAATGCAAACAAGTTTTTTCTTGATTTTTATTTATTTATTCAAACAATATGTACGCAGTGGTATTGGAAATTTCTTGCTCAGAACAAAAATCGAAGAGACGAGTTAGTATGACAGTAGAATTCAGTGCATTCACATACGCTCAAATATCCTAGAGAAAGGTGTTACCCAATCTCTTCTCCTTTCAGCTATGGGTTAAATAGCTTCGAAGATTAGGTCCTATAGTCTTGGTTACCAACCAGTCCACAGCAGAAAGAAATGGATTTCGGTAGCATTGGTAATTGAGGGCTACATTATTCAGAATAAATCTGTTTTGTGAATTAATATTTCAATATGTTTTCTTTTAACAATAATGACTTCTCCAGATCAGGTATATTATTTAATCCATAACTGGGAGAAGATATGTATTCCTATATTTTTACGTGTGGTTGCGCGTAAGTAAATGTAACAACACGACAAGATATCGAAATTTTTCATGTGAAGTGTAAGATTAGATTTTAACTTATGAAATTATTACAGGATGTGTGTTGTGTTGCAATAATTATCGGTTCAGAATCAGAACTCAAATAACTTAGTTCGAATTCAGGTTGAATTATTTGCATTCACTTGCACGCAAATACACTTGGAAAATGTATTGGTAAATTTTTTCTCTCAAGCTACAGACTTTCTTGCCAAACAGTCCGTTACAGAAAAAATTGACAAGCGTCTGCAGGACAGGTAACCACCATACTTTACAATGCAAATTCACACTATCTTCGCCAACAACCGATGCCAATTTACTTCTGGTAACAGGCAACTCTAAAAGGTTTTCAACGCGAAATGCTACACATGAAGTCTACATTAGCTGTGTGCGTACGAGTTTCTCGCTTTTCCGAAAAATATTGTACCAATCTGTTTGAAAAAATGAGCAACTGAGTGTTGTTTATTTGTCGATTTCTTAATGGGCTCAACGGCAGAGATACAAAAATATCAATTATTTTTTTTAAAACAAAACATATTTTTGGAATCTGCAATATTCGTAAAGATGTTTTACAATGCTACACTCATGTTTGAAAAAAATGAATAAATAAAATAATGTATTTTTCTTTCATTGTTTCTTGAATCACGCGTATATTAAAATAGATGTGTCTATTATCTACAAAATATGTATGCTATTATAGAAATGTTTTCACTGATTTTCTGAAAATTGATTCTATATTATCAAAGTGCCTAATTAAATTGCAAGAAATAAATATTCTTCCTATCAATTCGTATATTTTTATATTTTCCTCATCATATTTATTTCTGTCGGTTTATTTTTCTTTCATTTATTCTTTTCCTAAAATAAATAAATCAGCAACATTTTTAATGACTCATAAATGTTACTGAATGTTTGAGTTCATCAGTTTTGTTCAAATTGCAATGGCAGTGAAATGAATAATACATACTGTGTGTAGACATTATTTAAGTGCTGCTTATTGTCTTAATAGTTGATTTTGTAAACACAAGGTTTCAGCTCTTGTTCGCTCTTGTCTTTATCATGTGTATAATAAATCTATCAAACTACAGGATATTTCTAACTGAACCACTTTTAACATCCTATAATCTGTTGTTCTCGTTCAGTCTGCCATATCTCGCGGTAACTAGACTTGATATATTTTCAGCACTGCTCAGATATTGCTCACCACATTGATACTGCCTGACAAAGGGAAGCATTTCAGAGTTATTATGCCACCATATTAGTGGATAATAAATAAAAGGTTATAAAATTAGTTGATATACTTGTGAGTTCAACTTCATGTTAGGGTAGAATATGTAATTGAAACATATATATTTATAGATGTGTTTGATTGTTTTTACGGCTTATCAAATTTTCATGCTATTAGATACAAAAAATAATCTTAGATTGTATAAAAGTTGAAAGTAATAATTTACTGAAATAAATCTTAAAATTTAAGCTATATCTGATAAAAAATAATAAGTAAATTCATGCCTTAGAATGTTTTGGATCCACTTCGTGCGTGAAAGTGAATATGATAACCCTGAACAGGATATATTCTTCTTTTTTAATCGTGTCACCCCAAGCAAGCTATTCCACTGACACTATAGCGCAGGGGGTTACATAGAGGGATTGGGTATAGGAAATGTCAGAAGGAGGGTCATAGACGACATAGGATGTACATAGGGAGAGAGTTGGAGAGAGTGGGTGTGAGTTAGTGTGTTAGGAGGTGTCTATTAACCTTACATTTAAACTCCTGGAGTTTGTAGCCGTCGGGGAAGCAAGCATGCGGTAGGGAATTCCAGAGGCGGGAAGTGCGAGGAAAGAAGCTGTTGGAGTAGAAATTTATCGGTTTTACTGTAAAAGGGTGGGACCTAGTTGCCAATCTAGTATCTCGTGCAAATTCACATCTAGTGGGCACCAGTGATTTAAGTTCGTCAGAGCAGAAGCCATGAAAGTATTTATAGAAGAGGCACAGGGAAGCCACGTCACGCCGGTGAGAGAGATACTGCAGGCGGTCAGCCAAGTCAGTATCAATCACATTACAGATTCTTTGCTGTATTTTGTAAAGAACCCCGAGCAGAATAGAAGGGGCACCCGACCAGATGTGGCAGCAGTACTCAATACACGGGCGGATGGTAGATTTATATAAGTGCAGGATAGATTCAAACGGAAAGAATTTCTGGGCACTGCACAGAGAGCCAACTTTCATTATCTATTATATCGCGTTCATAAGCTTACAG
Source organism: Ascarosepion bandense (assembly GCA_037127315.1). Taxonomy (NCBI): domain Eukaryota; kingdom Metazoa; phylum Mollusca; class Cephalopoda; order Sepiida; family Sepiidae; genus Ascarosepion; species Ascarosepion bandense. The sequence goes on along the minus strand of JBBBDQ010000980.1, from coordinate 1,902,217 downwards.
CTAGCTGTCACCCCTGTGGGTACTGACAAGGTACTGAGATGCTTAACGTGGATGATCGTAAAAGAATAGATGTTTAACCATGATATGTTCATAAGCCCTGAGCGCAATTAACAAAAATACTGATGACAATGCATATTAGTATTGATTTTTTATTCTTAGCCTAAAAAAAGCTGCGTCCATATAAAATCAGAGAAATATGTTTTTAAATATATATTCCCACAATATAAAGTGTTTTCTTTAGCGGCGTTTTAAAACTTTTAAGTTCATTTATGCGGAAATGTCAGACAAGGAAATAAATACTGCAAGCCCCCTACAGAAGATAACAATGAAAATGCAGAAAAAGCGTTAAAATTCAAGAAAACCGAATTCATGGTCTTCAGCAAAAAGTGGTCTCCAAAATGCCAATAACATATCGGAGACACTAAAATCAAACAAGTAAAAAAATTAAATACCCTGAAGTATTCTGATTCTGAGATTCGAAGGTGGATTAGCAAAGCTAAAAACCCATTTCAAAGGCTAAGCATAGTATTGAGAGATAAGAAGAGTTCCTTGGAGAGAAAATGAGTACTGGACTGTTAGGTGGAATCTGTTATGTCAGCGAATGCTAGACGATCTGCTCAAAGATGAAAGAGTGAGTCGAAGCAACCTAAATTTTGTTTTACAGAATGATGCTGAGGACACAGTAAACCAAGGATGTGAGCAACGATGAGGTTTTGAAGAGAATGCAAACAAAAGGGAAACGTACGTAACATCAGGAAACGAAAACAGAGGTATTTACGTCACGTAATGAGGAAGGAAGGACTGAATAACAGAATACTCAGGGGGCAGATAGAGGACAGATAAATAGAGATAAGCAGCGCGAAATTTAGTTATGAACTTGAGTAACTTGAGAGCAGAGCGGGGTTTGAGAGAGTTAACAAGAAAAAATAATAACAGCGAGGGGCAAATAAAAATTCATTATCGCATACGTCCTGAAAGGACACGGCGTATAAAGAATAATAATAATGAAGTTTAATTTTCTTACGAGAATTATTCATTTATTTTACAAAAATTAATTCCAGTCAATTTTTATTTTATATATTTATTTCTTTATTTGTTTATTTAATAATAATAATATATATTGCTTGTATTATTTTATTTTCAAAACGTTTATATATCAATAGTGCTTTGACCAAAATTTACGAGTTAACTATTTGCCCATAGCCTTGACTTTTAAATTCAAGACCAGTTAGTTACTTACACAAATGACGTCGTGAAATATATTAATTTATCCTTTATTATTCCACCTATGGATTAAATATCAGCGTAGACTGGACTCTCTCGTTATTATTGTAAACTATTAAAACGGATAGAAAAGCTTACACTTTAAACCTGGGAAATGAAGATCTTCATAATCTTTCCCAAGAATTACCTGTAATTCAGAAATAAGTGAAAATTAAATATTAATTTACGGAGAGAGAGGATCAATTCTTATTTATCTGACATTAAAAATTACATAGTGTATTCTCCCCTCAGTATACACAGATCAAATTACCATTTTTCTCGTAAATATAACTCCAAACATTTACTTCCTTTAATAATAAACTATGCATAAAATCCTCAATACTAGGAATTTTTTAATAAAATATTTTATTATGAGACAAGATATTAGTAAATTGAATTTGACTTTTAGAGCCGCTGGCTTTAAAATGTTTAAACAAATTTGAAATCGCAACTTATAGATGGACTTGATTAAAAATTACTGTTACAGATTATTTGTAGTCGATAAATTCAAATTGCATGATTTTATGCTTAATTCATTCGCTCACGTGAAATGTTTTAATTTCTTCATCTCCTTAATAGTCTGCCACAGGTCGAATTGCAGGAAAAATTAAAAATATTTCACGGAAATAAAAGCAACAAAATAATAAATTAAATTTTAAATATGTCGGATGCAATTAAATGCAAATAGCAGACCGATCATTCCCTTTCGTTTGAATGTGTTTTTCACTCCAAAATATAGAACAATTGACGTTGTATCAACTCCACTGTAATAATGATGTAACTATGTGCATTTGTGAATGAAGATTATCTAAAATTATATAAATGGTACGTCGATGCAATATTTTCTATCTGTCTCTGAAGAAAACACCACACTAATTGAGTTGAAACTTGGCAAACATTTTGTTGTTTAATATATTTTGAACTATATAGAAAAAGCAATTTTCATCAGAATAAACCATTATAACAGTATTTAAAATTATTAATATGATCTACCGTGCGATACTTTAGTAAAGAAAAAAAAGATACACAAATAATTAACAACGCAAATATGAGCTGAAATGATTTTTACATCCAAATAAAATATGAATCAACAGAATCTTTAGTGAAAGAACTAACGCACTTTAGTGAGTAAATATATAGTTACTCATCAGAAGTTAGCACAAATACCATCCACAAATAAAATCAAGTTTATCACAACATAGTCAGTGAATTCATCATTATCCTAGTTTCCAGAACCCGATCACTGGATCTACTCGTCCCTGCAGCAAATGTTTTCTCATGTCCCACAAAAATAAGTTAAATACCACTTATATGCGCATAATTCCTAATCAGAAGATACAAATATTGGTTTTAAATCTTTTGATTTATTCCTTCTTTTGCTGACATGTGAATTTGTCCTTACCCCAGCCACAACACATCTGAGATTTACTAGAAAATGTTTATTTTCTCGGTTGACAGAAAATGTTTTACTGGAATATCAGTGAGTATTTCTTTTTTCTGCTTTCTTGCATCAACCTACGGACCATCCAAACAAAATTTGAACGGTTAGCTACCAGTTTCACATCATTAACAAAGCATTCAGAAAATTATAGTAATTTATCTTATTCAGATACATGCTTGGGTGATCATGTCTCGAAAGAGACTTTCTCACAGTAGATTGGCATTACTTTCTGCAGGAGATTGGTTACAATGAGGGATAGAATCCAATTTGTTCTGCTATTAACCCCATAGATGGGGAGAGAAGCCGCGGATCGATACCTTTACCAAGGGTATTTGCACATAAGTGAGTTAAAAAAGAATACGAACTCGGCTCTCCAATTTCTAGTTCCAACCAGCCTTTCGGATTTCACTCGCCCGATCGACTTAGCCGATTAAAATGTTAATTGGCCGATTAAAATTTGTTACTTTACTCACCCGCTGTCAATGAAACGTGTCCCTTCAGATATAGAATTATAGATCTCTCAATGAAACGTGTCCCTTCAAATATAGAAAAGAAATCTGATTACTTCTACAAGCCAAATGTCTGAAAATGAAGTTTTAGAAGTTACTTAGAACGGCCTACAATGATTATATTGAGCTCTTTAGTCTTATGGCTTGAGCCAAAATTTCTCTGTCGCCCCGGTTAAAGAAAGCACACAGATTTTTAGAAACTCATTTGAAAAAATATTATCCTTGATTCAACATATATATTTCCTCCTCGCTTACCAAAAGTAAAAGCGAATATTTGAATGAAAGAAACAACAAATCATATAGTTCATTCAACCACGCACCAAAAAACAAATTATACAAAAGTAATTTTTATGGAAATCTTTGAGTAAATCATATTTATTATTTTTTATCATCTATGAAATGAATGTTGTAGTCAAACAGAAGAGAGAAATTCGGAATGTAGGTACCTTTACTCAGTTGCCAAAAAAAGCATGTCATGATGTTTAAAGGGGTCAAACTTAATAAAAAAACAAAGTTTTATCATCAAAATATTTTTGGTATTATTAAGAGGAAAATCAAGTTTTATTGTTATTATTTGCAAAAATATTATATCCTTTTTTATTAAAATTTCATTTTTCTTGTCCGTCAGCAATTCACGCTATGCTTAAGAAAATGGAGTCGGTCGAGTAAAATGATTTTGGGTCGAGTAAATTTTCCTGCCTATCGAGTTATTTCTTTTTCAAATCCCAAAGACTGGTTCCAACTTGATATCCACTACACCGAAACGCACATCAATTATTTTATAGAACAAAACTATTTTTACATATCACGCTAAAATCATTGATTTCTAACGAATTCTTTCCAAACCTTGTCGATTCGCAGAACTTTGATTTGCAGAAAAGAATGAAGCAGCAAAACATATATAAGCATCTCATGGTGCTATTTGCCATGAAACAGATTCACCTGTTTCTGAAATTTTTCTTTTGCAGGCAATGTATTATTTCTCACATGACATACACAAATATCGAGTTTCTCTATATGAACACTGGTAAAAACAATAACATATCGATCATACTCGGTATCTGTATCAACTTATGCAGCGTTGAATCATTCCTCCACGAAAACTCATCTGACATCTTAGAACTCTGTGAACTAGCCTTGAACATTCTATCCCCTGCTATGTGTTCTACATCAGTGGTAACCTTCCCTTTTTTTCAAATGTCCACATGCTTGGACTTTGCGTTTATGTTAGCGAAACTATTCCTCTAGATAGGTTGATCACTCTTGAATCTCCAGATCATTCTTGCATGTGTCTCTGTCTCTCTCTGCTAAGCTCAGTTAGATATCTTTTCTTTCGCTACCACTCCCCCTCATCTCCTAACTGATGCGTATTTGACAGCATCTCGAAAAATATTTACAAGGCCATTTCGTCTCATCCGTTCACCCATATATTTGTTTTTGGAGATTTTAATGTCCACCGCGCCAACGCTGTCACATATCTTGCTGTAATACACAAGGTGATTTTTTTCAATCAATCAAACATGTACTCAACGGATTTGACACACTGCTATATCTCAGTTTCACTTTCATACCTGGATTTTGCAATATCAAGCAGCTTTGATCTCTTGGAAACTCTTACCATGTGGTGACTTCTGTTAATATCTTCTTCTACTCCTCTCCCCTAGACGACTTTCGGAATAATTTACTGCAACCAACTAGCAGACTCGGGCTGGTTCCGTGATTTCCTGTGTGACATCTCTTGGAACATAGTGCTTAGCCTTCCCGTTGAACACAAAATGTAAAGATATGTATTTTCAATTAAATACTTTATCATTATATATCTTACTTTAGAATTTATTTACCTTTTTCTTCTATGCATGCATTCCAATAAATCTAGATATACACACAAGGAAACGAGTTTTAAAGGCTCATGAAAAAATAAATGCAATAAATTAAGCAAAGCACTTTGTCTGTCATTCCTATCGAATCCTGCATACACACGCACACACACACACACACACACACAAACACATGTATATATATGAGTGTGTGTGTGTGAGTGTTTTACTTATTATATTTCAAATATATGTATATATTTGAAATATATATACATCGTACATATATAGTATATATATCGTATATATATCGTAAAACGATCAACAAATTATATATATCTATATATATTGTGTTCAGACTTCTATAAAATTACAGACGTGATACTGAGGTTAAGAGTTTATGTACTGTTTCACGTGATATATATATAATGTCAATAAGAAACATTAGACTGAAAAGCCGTAGGGAAGGCTAGCTTTGATGGTAGTTAAAAGACAATTAAAATAAGAAGGTTCGTTTTAGACAGGTTAAAATAAAATTTTCTTTCCTCAGTTAAAAAAAAAAACAGTTTTCAATATTAGCTCCAAAAGTTTCTTGAATTTTAATGATTTAAACAAAATACCAGAACGTCCGTCTTTATTTCAGTAATCTGCAAGAATATTTCACTGAGAGTGAAATAGTCTGCGGAGTCTTAGAAAGGAAGTGAAAACCCAAAACTAAAATGAAAAACAAGGGATCAACCACTTTTCCTGTTCCAAAGAAAATGGAGGGCTCTAAACAGAGTATAATATGACATATCACTACCTATTGATGGAAAAACATAAAACAATATTAAATAATATTTCATAATGTAAGCGAAGATGTTAGAATTATAGAGTTGTTATTTTTAGAAGTAACCCGACGCCATATATTAAAACAGAAACAATGGATGAAAATCGATCTATGTTCAAACAACCGGAGCTTTATGTGAAAGAGATAATAGGCCGTCCTATATTCTCTTATTTAGGAAAGATTAAAAATTAAAATTTTTTCAGAATTAAGACTTAGACATTAGAAAAATTAGAGTTGTATTAGACATCTGAAGGAACCAGAAACTCAATCTTAAGCATGAAAGTAAAAGATACGCCTCTCCTCCTGTTCAAAAGAATAGGGAGCAATGTGAAACAGATGTGAAGTGGACCTATCTACTCATATTGATATTGTATTAATCGATCGTGTATAACCTAAATATTGATAGTAATTTGGCGGAAGAAAACAATTTATAAATAATTCATATCAAATTTCTATAACAAAAGAGTTGTTGGCACTGATTTGTATAGTTAAATTGAGGTCTTTGATGCAATTGCCATTAACCATTTTCATGACATTGTTATTTATAGGTGTAATGTATTGGTGGTTAAGAAACGTCAGAAATGACTACATGTTGGATCTTGAATTACGCAGTAAAAATTGATCACTAAGTATATTTAGATATCATGAATAAGTAATAATCTTATTTAATGAATAAATAAATAATTATAGGTCAGGTATGAAGCCATTATATTCCAAGATGAGTTGTGTTTCCAATCTGTGTACCACAGGGATGTAAAAAATCGGGTTAATACCTGCTATGGCTGTATATTATACCTGGCAACAAGACCTCGGATGGAGAGATTAAAGGTTGTGAGGACGTTGAACTTACTTCTTAATTGCTACTATTCCGAGCTCCACCCAGACCCGGGGTTCAAATATGGCAAATTTTGAACCCTCTAACAAAAACAAAATTTATGAAAGAATAAAAATACATATTTATATTAAAAATACCAGCAGTACTAACAATAAAATAACATATTTTCATATAAAATCTATTAATAATACCTTTTCGCAGTCAAATTCTTAACAATACTTATTTTTAATAAAATCACCAACAATATAATTTATATCCGGATTACAATGAATACATTTTATAGGAAAATGAGCAATCATGCATATTTCCTGTAGACGAAGTTACACAGGACAATTCGGGGAATTCTTAAGTTTCTCCGTAGTCCATTAAGTTGGAGCAGCTCGGGAGGAATGATCCGGGCTTTGAGGAAACACCACTTTAGATGTAAAGAATCGTCCAACGTTAGTACTTGTAAACTAAATGTACTAAATGTTAGGAAAAACAAAAAGCAAAACAAAATAATTTGTGACACAAAATAAAACGAACAGACTTTGAAGACAGATATACGAGACAAAACCGGAAAAATATGTCACTTACTGTACAAAATGTTTCACCGTTTGGTACAAAATTCTCAATTCGAATAAGCAATGAATCAAGTGAATCCAACAATAATGTAAAGAGGCTAAATGAAATCATGTCCATAAGCATACACATTAAAAAAGGATTTGGGTTTCATAAGAAGTCGGATGAAATTATATCTTCCCTCCAAAACAATTTTGCTATTTTGACTTACTAAGCCATCATTAATGTTATGGTGCCCTATCTATAAATTTCAATATCAAAATACCCGCACCAACACCGGCTACTGAATCTTAGGAGGGAATTCATCAGTAAGTGCCGCCACAAGGCAAATTATTCGAATACTTAAATATAGAATTTAAATCCCCGTTAACCAGATGTTAGAATATAAATTAAAAGGATTCAATTTAAGTTTTAATCTTAATTTCTTTGGTTAACACATATATGTATATATATATTTTTTTTTTCTCTAATATTTTTTCTCTAATATTTTTTCTCTAATATTTTTTCTCTAATATTTTTTCTCTAATAATTTTTAAACTGATAACTTCCTGTAATTGACATTTATCTAGCTTCTACCTAAAAGATTTAATCAAATATACTTAATTTTTTTTTAAATCTTATATTGAAAACCATTCCTTCTCGCCTAAATACACCACTTCAAACGGCCCAAAATCTTAAATTTAAAAAGTAATTTAACTCATTTAGTTGTCTATCTTTTTAAAATATGAACTCCTATCCTGTAACCCCGCGAGTACCAAGTCCGTTCTTTTCCACTTTTTGACCGTTGTTAACCAAAAACCCCTCCACACTCTAACTCAGGGCCTTAGCCATTTGGAAAAACAATGTCGCTGACGTGATGTAGAGTCTCTATTAGAAAATGATAACTTCCTGTAATTGGGATTTAACTCGCTTCTACCTAAAAGGTTTAATCAACTAAACTTTAAAAAAAAAAAAAAATTTTTTTTAAAATCTTATATTGAAAACCATTCCTTCTCACCTAAATACACCTCTTCAAACAGCCCAAAATCTTAAGTTTAAAAAGTAATTTAACACATTTAGATGTCTATCTTTATAAAAAAATGAACTCCTATTCCTCCCCTTCCTAAATATACCATTTCAACACCCTGTAACCTCGCGACTACCAGCTCTATCCTTTTCCACTTTGTTACCGTTGTTAACCAAAAACCCCTCTACACTCTAACTCAGGGCCTTCGCCATTTTGCAAAACAATGTCGCTGACGTGATGTAGAGTCTCTATTAGAGATTCTATGTCAAAATGTACATCCGACACCTTTGATATTTGAAAATTTTCTCTAATATATAGGTAATACGGTAAATATATATGTATTTATACATATATATATATATATATATATATATATATATATACATATATATATTTGCGTGTGTATATATCTAGTTGCTTATTAATATATCAGTATGAATAATTTAATATATATATAAATATAATTTAATAATCATTTATATATATATATATATATATATATATATATATATATACACACATACACACACAATCACACACACACACATATATATCAAGGCAATTAGTAGTACTATTCGTGAAAGTGAGAATGTGGAATTATTACAATAGGTCACTCGTTTTAACTCAAAAAATATATCCACTGTTAAAAAGTTTCCTCGCAAGAACAACTTCATAGTACATTCTGTTACCAATTTGCGATATTGCATTTGGTCAGCAATGGTCTCAAGTGGTCAGCAATGGTCTCAAGCTGTTATTTTTCTAACATGAGCTTACCGTCCATTTCTTTTATAGATCCTGTTTCAGAGTAGGTTAATTGCCCTGTTAGTTCTTTTATTTTGTCTTGCATATCTTCATTATTTATTAAAGCCAGTTTCTTACCTTCGGTGCATTTGTCGTTGAGCCATCCTTTTTAGCCTGTCTACATTTGCTCCGTATTTCCTTGTGTAGTTTCTTGTATACTGCGTTATATCATGGCACCTCGTTATTCTTCCAACTTGAAATTTTCTTTGGGATGACGTCGTTCATTGATGTAACTAGAGCAACTCTTAGTGCATTCCATTTTGGTCTTCCGTTTCCAATATGTTCTTAATATTTCAATTCACGGTATCAGTATGCATTTGCTGAATGTTCGACAGGACACTTAATTTAGGAGCCGTATTTTAAATATTAGATATACTGCATTGTTAGATGTTTATATTAATTTCGACTGCAATAATAATATCTTATCGAATCAGTAATATATGAAAACGTTGAAAACTACGATATCAAAATATTATTGGAAACTAAAGATAGAGGATTCACTCCACAAATTAATGGAGGATCATCGGACATGCACATACACACAACAGATGCCATCTATACTTGGAAGAAAAAAGATGAAATAATCAGTTACAAAATCCTAGTGAACTTTTGAATCAAAACAATGAATTCATATTCACATCAGATATGAAAATAGATTAAAATTTCTAAATCAAAATGTAATTTACACATAAACGTCTTAGTCGGTCGAGAGCTATCATATGAATTTACTAACATTCCTAATTGTTAATTTTAATTAGTATGTAGTTATACTTACATTATGATTATATATATATATATATATATATATATATGTTATATAAATTGTATATTTAAGCTTTGTGTAAATATAAAGGTCAGAATATATATATATATATATATATATATATATATATATATATATTATAAATTGTATATTTAAGCTTTGTGTAAATATAAGTGTCAGTATATATATATATATATATATATTATAAATTGTATATGTACGTTTTGTGTAAATATAAGTGTGATTATATCTATATCTATCTATCTATCTATCTATCTATCTATCTATCTATATATATATATATATATATATACATATATATATATATATAGGCTTATGTTAAAATGTGTAATTGAAACATTTTAACCCAAAGTTAAATGCAAGATCATCTTATCGACTGGTTTGTAAATGCAACATTAAAACAATGGCATCCGTGTACAAATTTTAACATTGTCTATCTTTCAAAAACAACATGTTTTCATTTTTCCTTTTCTATTACTTCAATCTGGATAAATCTAACCAATTCATATTTGTAATATTTCGGTCTGATGAATTAAATATATTTATAAATCTTCCTGAATAAATGATCACTGATAGATTTATAAATTTTCAATTTATATTTCATTTTATTACACTGTTAATTGCTAACATAGTTTTCTCATTGAGTTAAGATACCTCCTGAAATTAACTTTTAAAATAACATAGTTCTTGATAAGGGAAGAGAGGCTGCATGGTAGTATCAGATTGCATTTCCATGCCAAGGGACGTTGAGTCATCCAACTGATGTTATTAATCCTGTTGCTGAGACAGCATTCGGGCAATGTATTTTGACGTACATACGGTTTAATTATTTTAGCGTATTTTATCAATTCATAATACATCCCAAAATAATATCTTTCTTTTAATGCTTAATCGATTTACAACATGTTTTTACAATGGATGATAATATTTAATGGAGCGAACTCAATTTACTAAGAACGCAAATCAAATGCTGCCACATTAAATTAAAAGAACGGCATATTAAAGGTGCTGCGTTTTAAATTGGTAACTAAATAAAAAATCTCACACACGCACAGATATATATATATATATACATAACATATTGTCTTAGTTGTAAAACAAAACGACCATAGAATTTCTGAAAAGTGTGGCAATATTTTGTCTGCCTCGATATCCATTGAAGCACTAGTGTAGCGATAAGAGTTTTTAAATATATTTGTGTTGACGAGGCCTTCCTTAAAATAAATCCATTGAATATTGATGTAATTTGATTCAGCCTTTTTGTCGATTATCATATTCAACTGCTGCGAAATGAACATCATTACAATCATAATGGACCCTTTTACTGCAAGTTTTTCTAGTGTTTCCGATAGACATATTTAAAAATGCATATCAGGTATGTGAAATGTCACATATTCTAATGTTCTCTGTTCCTTAGGTTGGAATACATGATTATGTCAAAGTGTTACAATTCACATCGGTTTTACATGAGAGACTTAACCAGCGTTTACTCTGAACACCACATATATCTTCATGGGTATTTCAATCGTGTCACTAGCAATAGTTTTTTTATTATGTTACTCCATCGCTCGTGGCAAGTATTTTCTGTAAATCCCAAAGCAATTAGAAAACGTGCAATAACGAAATTTGCTTTATAGATTCAATGGCATGTTTCGCAATTCATTTTACTTACCATGTCTTAAAATAGTCTTCGTTATAATCGCCTTGTCAAATGCCTTCGATATTTGTAAGGTGACTGCTGTTGTGATTTCATTTATGATTAGTATTCTACTGATTTGTTTATATTGATTAGAAGTTTGGTGTGTACCTAGCATTAAAAACATGAAGGATGTACCTGTCAAAGTGATAAAAAAAACTTCTTGTTGGTCATTACCTCAGAGAATTTGCAGATGTTTTTATTTTTTTATCATTTCACACCAAGCAAGACAGTTTTACTGCCACTGTTGCGCAGAGGGTTACATAGGGGAGGGGATGAGAAAGAGGGGTTGATTATAGTTGGTGTCAAAAGGATAGTAATAGATGGATGATGAGAATACCTGTTTAATGAGTGGATGGGGAAAAGACTTGAGAAAAAGCATGCGAGTAAGGAGATAGAATATGTCTCTTGACCTGACAGTTAAATTCCTGAAAATTGTAGCTGTCGAGGAAGCAAGTATATGAAAGTTAATTCCACAGACGGAAGGCGCAAGAAAAGATATTATAAGAGTAGAAATTGCGGTTATATTTTATCGGTCTCACTGTAAAAATTTCGGACCTAATTGCTAGTTTAGTAGCTGGTGTAAATTCATACATATGGGCATCAGTGAGTAAAGTTTATTGGAGCAGAAGCAGTGAAGGCCTTTGTAGAAGAGGCTCAGGGAAACCATATTACGCCAGTGAGAGAGCGAGTGCAGCCGAGCTGCTAAGTCGGTATGAATCCCATTAAAGATTCTCCGCTGCATTTTGTCAAGAACACTAAAGTAAATAGCAGGGGCACTAGATCATATGTGGCAGCACTATTCAATACACGGTCGGATGGTGGGCCGATATATTAAGAGAGATGAAAGCTGCATCGCATTCTTGAAAACAAGGTACACAAACGACATTTTATTTCCACTTGGAAGATTTTCTCTATCAGGCAACATTTAATGTATTTTGCCATGCGTGGAATTAAATTCATAGTAAAATTTAAGAACAACATATTGGATTGCATCCGGATTGATATCCCTTCTAGAAACAAGCTTTTTGATATATATTAAAATACACAAAGCTTTGATAGAAATATTATTTATGATCAATGTAAGTAGATAAAGATTTAAATCACTGACTCTATTGTGATATATTGTCTAACTATTTTGGAATTGTATCAAAATAAAGAAACGAATTTATTTCAATTTATAAGACTATAATTCCAATGAAAAGTGCTATATAAATTACTTAATTTTTGGTCATTATAAAATAAGGCCACTACACAGTTTTATCAAAAATTTTCAATTTATTTATATCGTGGGACGTTTGAATATTTTTAGTTTGCAAATGAGTTGTTTTCGCAACCTAGGTTTCAGTTTTCATTAATTCAGGTAATTTATAATATCTGATTCTTCAGCGTTTTTCAAACGTACAATTTTACGAACGCATACATAGAAAAAAAAAACAATGCGTTAGATAATGAAAACTACGGGAAGATAGATAGATAGATAGATAGATAGATAGATAGATAGATAGATAGATAGATAGATAGATAAGGAAAGTATATCGATTTTGATTCTCGGATCTGAGATACAGTTTTTATCTTGTAAAATCCAGTGATATAAGTAGGTTATACATTCACATAAGATTTTAATTGATCTATGAAATACAATATAAATAAATTACCGATCTTAAAGATCTATTGCGGTCTGCATGTGGATAACTAGGAGGAGACGCGACTTCGAAAGATGATTCCAAATGAAAATATAAAAATATTAGAAAAACAAATAAAACATAATTATCCAATATAAATCAAAAAAAGATTTAGTACATAGAAAATCGTACACAACTGTATTGAACACAATTGTATATTAAAATACGCCAGAAGGTTAGCATGGGGAGTAAATAGATCATTTTTATAAATTTAACTTGCTTTACTTGTATTTTTCAGCTTGATCAGTACTCAAATAATGAAGGAGAAAAATAATCTGCTATTACATTTTTCTGTTGCTTCTTTTTCATTGGTTAAGTAGGCCTCACATATATTTATATTGATATGCAGCGTTCGTGTGTATAATGGATGTCCTTTTGTAATGAAAAATTTTAAGTGGAATTTTGATGATATTGTGTGTACCATGAGCAGGTTTGTGAGCCTTGCGGGATTTTTTTTTTATGAATATTTTTCAATGGGTTCATAAACATATGCACTCACCCACACACTTATATATATATATATATATATATATATATATATATATATATATACAGAGATATATTGATTGAGTTTTCCTTAAAGTAAAACAAAGACAGAAGAACCTATGAAAATATGTCCTCTAATACATTGTTTGTAAGTTATCAAGATTAAAGTTCACGGTAGAGGTTTTTAATTGTACGATACATAAATACACTTAAATAATTATAATTAGAGGGCAACTTCTTTAAACCAAGGCAAGGTAAAATTCTATCATGTTGAAAAAGTTAATCGTTGTACCTCTATGCAGTAACTTATAACAATTGTCAAAATATCATCAGCTTGCATTTAACACGCATAAAGACTTTGAGTCATCGACTTTTCAACAGACTCAAATATTACATTGATGAAACATATCTTCATTAGAAATCCATGCTGCATAATTGTAATTATTCTAGGTGACTCCACAAATAAAAATCATAAGTTGGGAGAACGTGTAGAGCATGGAATCGGCTCTCCCTAATTTTCCATTTGTCATGGTATTTGTCAAAGTGACTAAAATAAGATGGAACAACATCTTACATGAAGTAGGTTCCTCTTCCTATACGTTGGTGTACATCCAAAAGCAGATTTGAAAGTGTGTTTGAAAAAGTCACTGTAGACAGCTTCTGCAAGACCTTACATTTACTTGCAGCCTACACATAAACTGATTCACGCATATAGTCTGTATTGTTCCATGGAGATTTTAATCCATCCACAAATGCTTTTAGGGTAAATTTCTTTTAAAAAATTTTCCAATGTTCAAAATTTCATAAAAGAGACCCAAGAGAGAGATAATTGATCGTTAGTTTTTTAAAATAAGCTATTGGCACAAGTTTAATAGTGGGTGAAAAACCCTGCAAACTTGATAAAATATAAAGGAACATGAGATGCTGTTGAAATATGAGAGGTACAAAATGCTAGAGCCAACTGATATCTTTTGACAACAGAATGTGTTCATAATAGTCAAGCGTATGAAAAATATTGATCTTCCCTGATCTATAGTTTCTGGTCCCACGAATCAATAAACAGCAGAAAACTTAGATGGATCGGCTGTTTTTGGTCTAGAAAGTCTATCTGATATACCTTTGGAAACTCGCGTCTATTACCATTCGTGCAGTAAAAATCATATATGGAATTTTGTCTTTGTATTGATTTGAGGAACCTTGCCCACAAAATTTGGAGAAGTATCCTTGATAGACTCTTTATAAACACGTATTATTTATATATATATATATATATATATATATATATATATATATATATATATATATATATAACATAGTGATAATCCACGTATACTGTCTTAATATGTATAGGAAAGAATATTAATAAAAAGTTTTGAATTTAAAAATGTACTTTTTTGGAAAGTATTTGTTTATTTTTATTATTGTATTTTATATTTCTAAGACGTCATGGTAAAATTAAATAAACGTAGACTTTCCACCAGTCTATACAACAAACCCACAAACCAACATAAATTCCTACACTTTAACAGCTGTCATCCCCTCAAATTAAAGAAGTCTATCGTATACAACTCATTTATTAGAATAAAATGCATATGCTCAGACCATCCAGATTTTCTAAACAACATTAACAACCTAACAAAACAGTTTCTAAAATGTAAATATCCAATAAAAATAATAAAGGAAGCACTACATAAAACCATCCACATAGATCGTCGCACACTTCTCACACACAAAAAACGAAAAGATAACAACCGAATTCTCATGGTTTTTAGCCATAATCAATATTCCTACACACTTATCAAAAATTTAAAAAATGATTACAGGAACCTCCAATCAAACAAAAACATCAAAGACATTTTCGATAAACCACCCATAAATGCAAAGAAACAAACACCCAACCTATCAATTATCCTCACTTCTAACAAATATTTAAATAATACAAACCTAACAGGGAATTTAAAATGTGGGAAGCCTCGCTGTTTAATTTGTAAACATTTAATAACACACAAAACATTATCTGTACCCAACACCAAAATAAAATTACACCCACCAAACCTCACTTGTGACAGCGAAATACTTTCTCTTCTGCTCAATTTGCCCCAACAGTGGATATACCGGCGAATCCGGTAATAGCTTTAGATTTCGCTTCAATAATCACAAACTAAATATACGACAAAAAAATGTATACTCCCTAATTGCAGCCCATTTATTCAATCTGATCATACTTTAGAAAATTGCAAATGTTTACTAATAGACACCAATTTTAGTTCTACACACACACGCAGAAAGAAAGAAAAATACTCGATTTTAAAATTAAATACACACAAGCTAGGGTTAAATAGGGACTGAGGTGTGTTGTATCTTTACAAATATTTCAATAGCTAAATATTTTTTTCAGATATTCCAAGAAATTTTTATCTAAAACAAACAGAGTTTCTCTACGGACGTGCCATCATGTTGTAAACAAATACACCACGTGATGTAAACACAAAAATTATTCGGACGCTATCGTGAAATACGTTTCTAATTCAAATTTAAAAATCACTTGTTTCTGATGAAGGGCGGTCTGTAATATAAAATATAATAATAAAAATAAATAAATACTGTCCCAAAAAGTACATTTTAAATTCAAAAC
The DNA here is from genome assembly GCA_037127315.1 of Ascarosepion bandense. NCBI lineage: Eukaryota > Metazoa > Mollusca > Cephalopoda > Sepiida > Sepiidae > Ascarosepion > Ascarosepion bandense. The sequence goes on along the minus strand of JBBBDQ010000980.1, from coordinate 1,885,872 downwards.
TTTTTATTAATATTCTTTCCTATATATATATATATATATATATATATATATATATATATTTGGGTCATATTAAAATTAAACCGGAGCACAAGTGTTCACTACATTTATATTGTAGAATTTTTTAATATTTTACATTTGTAAAGGAGTTATTACGCGACCGAGGATTCTACCAATTGGTGTCTTCGGGTGATTTGCAATAACTGATTGTACATTTTAAGGGCGTTTTTTTTTTCTGAAGGCTTACATGAAGGAGATTTTATAAACTTATGCATACATGCACACACAAAAAAGTTCGATATTTCTTCGAGTGCAAGGTAAAAGGTAAAAAGCAAAAAAAAAAAATCGACATCGGGGGAGAGCGTATAAATATGTATTCATTGCAATAAAGACTGCAAACCCCATGTGACTTGTACATTTACAATAGTTTCTACACGGATATCAGAAGCTCTGGCATTTCTTTTAGGCTGGAGACCCAAGGTTTCTAGAAATTGATTGGCATCAAACATAGACACAAACGTACAAACACACACACACACACACACACACACACACACACACACACACACACACACACACATATAAATATATATATATATATATATATATATTCACTAAATAACCTGTTCAAGATTTACTCAATATAGTGCATTATTATTATTAACAGTGTAAAATGCGAGAATAAGAAATACATATGAGGGAGATATAACATATTCATCACCATCACCAACATGTGTGCTTCGACTGCTTCAATCGTCGTGGGTATCGGGTGGTGGTTCTCTGGAGTTCAGGCATTGTCCACTACGTTTACACTTTGATGGTTCTGACCAATTGTTTGATGCTGTCGCCACGCCTGCGTCCACCTTCAGCAGTGCCGTGCAAGAGGGACTTCATGAAGCGGGCTTACAAGATTCATAAAATATGACAGTAGACTTGAAGAGTTTTTGATTGTAGTAATTTAGACACCTCCAAAATTTAATGTGAATTAAACCTACCTTTTTTCAAAACTGTCATTGCTTAAGTTCGTTTAATATGTTTTTAGGATTTAAGTCGAATGTTAGATTTTTGCTTTAATTATAATTTAGTTTCTTTAGTTATGATTAGGAAATTATGTTTTTTTTTATATTCATTCTCATTTATTACTGTATTTGTATTTTGTAAACTTATAAATATGCGTACAGCTTTAAAATACCAAGACTCTTCAGTACGTTGGGGAAGAAGGCTCTCCATAGCTTTCTTTCTTTATTATCATATAATTTTTGTCCTATTGTCGGTTCATATAAATATATAAAAACACAAATAGGAACGTCCCATTAACAAAGAAACTCTGAAATTTTTGTCTATTGTTATACTGTTTTACGATTTCAACATTTCCGTTAATTTGAAAACTCTCAAGAAAGGCATCTCTTTCCTTATTGCAGCGTGTATCTTCAGTTCGTAGGAGATCATGACTTTCCATACACCTTTATCCCTTGTAGCTCTTAATATACTTTCTCCTTCTCATAATCTCCGCTCTGAACTTTACTTGCTCAAGCTCATTAACTATATCATGCGTTGTTTTCTCCCTTGTCCTCAATTTGTCAGGTGAGTATCAGATTCTCCAAGCAGTTCAAATTCACTACATGTCAAAGACAATGTAGCTGTCTTTTTCGGATGTTAAATATAAATTTCTTTTTTGTTTCCGTCCTGTCTGAAATTTCATCGCTGCTCACAATTTCGATTCAGGAATTCCTCAACATCCTTCTGTTGAATCACATTTCTGTTGATTCATGTGATTTCTTTCAATTTTGATGAGATTATTCAATAGTCACTTCCATATAGAAGATCGGATATCACATTACAGTTCAGCTTTTCTTTGATACCAGACCTAAAGTGGAAATCGCAATATCTATCCCTTGGTAAAAATGAAAGAAAAAATTATAGTTCCCTGTAGCTCTCCAGCATTGCGGGACATTTGCAAAAACCGGATGAGGTCGAAAATCGAGTTCTGTCAACATATTTGGACTGAAGCTGTTCAATATTAATTTCCTAATCTCGATAGTGTTTAAAGACATATGTGCGTACTTGTGGGTAATTAATTATTTCACCAGAGGCGAACAAACATATAAGGTACCTAAAAATGTCCGCAACTGGTCTTGGTTAGTTGCCTTAGTATACGGGCAACATTGTATACGAAGAAACAGCAACTTAATTCCTTTAACTCTAAAAGTAAAGATTGCAGTGATCGAGAAAATATCCTTCCAGGATTCTGCCCCACACAACACCAGTTATCGGAAAGAACATCTAATAAAGAAAGTTAGGTTTTACTAATAATTTCCGAAACGAGTAGGGACTATTTCCGTTCCTTGTCAGGTTTCGGTTGCAAAGATTAAAGCAGGTTAATCCAAGAGTTCTATCATGCAATGACACTGAAATATTCAAATTAAGATCATTAATCCAAACGTATTCATGCCAGTCTAAACAATATTACGTGATGTCGACTGTGATTTACTAATAAAGCTCTGACAGACAATGAAAATTTAGTAATGTATAACTAAGAATTTATCAAGGAATACTTTTAAACGCGGTTAACGTAATGTGTTGTTATCTCGGAAAATATACACTCCCGATCAAAAATTTAAGACCACTTAAAAATCTTTAAAAAGAATTTTTTTTTTACAGATAGATTTTAAACTCCTCCCACTTAAGGTTACCAATACTAAAATCTAAAAGGTTATGGAAGCAAAAATCTACATACGTACGTGCCCGTATGAGTTTGCACGAGTGCGTACATCAGATCCATCAATGTGTACGTCATTTATCAATGACGTACACATTGATATATCCTTGTAAAATTTACTGCCTGATGATGGTGTTTTAACCTAAAAGCTTTATACATATTACGTTGCAGTATGACATTAATATTATAATGAAACTATATATAGACAGGTATCCATATACAAGGGTGTTTGGCAGTTCTTCAATCTAGCTTGACATCCACTTGCTTCTAGGCGGGAAGAAATTCGAACTATTTGGTGTCTGTCGAAGTGTCTCCGTAGCTATCTACGCATGGCTAAGATAAGATGAAATGTTAGCGACTATACGCGGTGGAAACAGACACCAGTTTTCTAGGGAGTCAATTCATGACTGAAGAGTAAAAATTGTAAAATTGGTTACTGCATTTAAAGTTTTAGCTTCTAACCTTAGTCGGATACAGGGATCATAATTAGTCATCCACATACATGCCTTTTTCGCTGTATCACAGGTCATCAGTGTGGGTAGACATCCATTTGCTTCCATCCGGGATTGAAACTCGACCGATATATATATATATATATATATATATATATATATATATATATATATATATATGCTTTTTTTACCAACAAGATCTTTATATTCATATTCATAGGTTTGGGTTTTGATCTGTGTGTTTAATTACTTGTAGGAAATACCTAACATGGCTACAAAATAATAGTAAATATAAAATAAATAAAAAATAGTAATAACAACAGGCATAAAGGAAAATCAAATCTAATCGTGTGAAATTAGTGAAAAATACCACAGAAATAAAATATAAAAAAAGACATTAAGATGGATATCCCAAAATTATAGGACGTACAATTTTAATTGCATTTGGAGTCCTCGGATTGATTGAAAATCGTACCGATAGTCCTACTGAAGGGGCTCATGATAGTCACGTTGTAAATTAATGCATACAATTCTTCTCACAAATACAATTAATATTTTACAAAGAGATTTAGTTGTGTAAAACTTGTGACATTTTTTTTCAATAAATCATTTTATTACAGACCATAGATTTCTGGTTCGGACTGGAAAGGCAATATGTATACAACATAAATGAAAGGAACTAATAATAATAATAATAATAATAATAATAATAATAAGAAGAAGAAGAAGAAGAAGAACGACATCAGGCGAATGGATTCTATTACAAAACAATTACTTTCTAAGAATAAGATGCATCATCCAGAGACTGATGTAGACCGTCTATACATAACCCGTAAAAAATGTGGAAGAGATCTTATTCAGCTAGAATCGTCAGAGAACACAACTATTGGCTTACTAACATACAGAGAAACAACAAAGGACTGGATTATACAACTAGTCAAACAACATGAAAACATAATAAAAAAGATTCAATAATGAAAGAAATCAGTAAGTATAAAAACAATTATTAAGGCAAAAAATATGAAAATGAAAGCCAAGGATAAAGCACTTGACCAGATGAAACAACGTTGTCAAAACAATCCGCTGCATGGCCAATATACAGAACTTGTCACTAAATCCAATGTTGTAAAGTTAATACTCATCGATGGTTACGTGCATCTGCATTAATGTCTGAGACTAAAGTATTTATTCTTGCAGCGCAAGACCAAAGTCTTTTCACTAGGAACTTTCAAGCAAATAATATACATAATAATGTGGATCCAAAATGCAGGTTCTGTGTTAAATACCAAGAAATAATAGACCATCTAATCCCAGAAGGTTCTGTACTTGCCACCAAATGAATATAATAATCATCACTATAGAATGAGGCAATATATACATTGGACAATTTGTAAACACTATGAAAAATATGTAAACAAACACTGGTACGAACATCACGCAGCTCCGGTTACAGAAATAGAAGATGTCAACATTCCATGGGCCGGACATTATTGTTAAAAACCGGAAAGAAAAAGCTTGCCTATTAATTGATATGGCTTGTTCAGCGGATTGTAACATAGCAACAAGGAATTTGAAAAACTGTCAAAATATAAAGACCTGGAAATTGAAATCGTGCCCGTGATAGTAGGTTTACTTGGAATGATAAAAAATGGAACAAAACAACACATTGAAAGAATCCTTGCAAACCTCAGCTTAAGAGATATGCAAAAAATTTTCTCGTTAGCCCACACCCTTAGGAGAACTTTGTCTATGTAACGCTAGGGATATTAGGGGAGATAGAAAAACATGAAATGAAGTCATAGCAACACAACACGAGCTGCCTTAGGTCATCCTGCAGGCTTGGTATGTAATGTGACAATAGCATAAATCGAAATATGATGAAATGTGACATAATAATAATAATACTATTCCCTACATCTTGCTACTGGCAAATGATTTGCACCGATTGGCAATAAATATGTGCGTTGTGGTGCAGTGGATATCGGTTCGAAACAAGAAATCGGAAAGCGAAGTTCAAATTCCAGTTTAATTATTTGCATTCACTTACACTCAAATACAATTAAGAAAAGTATTACTCCATCGCTTCCTTCTTCATCTATGTGCTAAATAGCAGGAAAGATTGTGATATTTAGTTTTGGCTGGCAACCAGTTTACCGCAGTAAGTAATGGTAACCTATTCTGCCCAGTCAGTCTTGTATGCTTTGAGATATGATCACTCAAGTGTTTATCGCGTATGTCACTTAATGGTTTGATCAATAAATATAAAGACAAAAAAGGTATGAAAAAATGGATTAAAGAGTACTACACAGTCTTACCTTTTGTAATACGTTAACTTTGGAGAAATATATAACGTTTCAGTTTGTGCCCTTGTTCATTTGAATGAATTTGTCATATTTGAAATATCTAAAAATGTCAGTCTCGGAAGTAATACGTTAACACATTCAGCAGGAAACTGATGATGATTAAATCCTGATTCCTTTGAACATTGATTGACTAAAGTTTATAGGCTGGGCAGAGAGACAGCAAAGATCAATATTTCATCAAATCATGCTCACCGGATTATTTGATTGATACTATGAAGCTTTTCCGCGCTGAAGTTTATTACGTTAAAGAATGTGTATATTCGAAGTAACAGGTTAAGTTCAGACTAGAACCATGAGGGAAAAGATGACTAGAAAGAGATAGCAGAAAAATCAGGAAAAATTTAAGCAGGAAAGATACTTGGCATTGATGCAAGTAGAAAATTACAAGCATGGCGTAAATCCAGAATTCAAAGGACCTAATGATCCACATCAAAAGCTTCAAAATAACTATGTGAGACAATAGTCAGAAGATAACAGCAAAGCCAAATCGGATCAATAGATAAATGAGCTGGAGAAAAAAAACAGTTTGATCAAAATAAGGTTTTCTTTTGAAAGAAAAAATGTTATTTCATTTCTTAACGGAGGTGACGCAAACTCTGTCCCAGCAACACAGAAAATGTTTAAAAATTCTGACCCAAGTTCTCGAAGTCACCGTTTCACACTATGCTGAAATCTCATGAAGCTAGCAGACTTAAAATTCTTGTCACAGGTATTATTATCACGATGAAGTTTGCTGAAAAGCGTATGTGGAAGATGTTAAACTGTAATGACCCAGGTCTTTCTCGTACTCGGAGCTTTCGGTTGAATATAATTTTAACATGCATGTTAAAATAAACAATGTTAATCGCTTGTAGTGAAAATACATTTTATTCTGAAATAAAGATTGAAAGGAGAAAATGTTACACACATTATGAGGGATAAGAAAAATATTTTAAGGTTTGAAATTAACACAAAAGAGCATTCCATTCGACGCATAGTAAACTCCCAATCTGGTGTCAGAACAATATGAAAATATAAAAAAAAATTTTTACATCCATATTACCAGCAATATATTATATTTTAAAAAACTTACACCAATTCTCTGTGTAAAAGAAATTACTAATAATCCTAAGAAAATTGAATTTTTGCATTAGATAATCCGTAATGACAAATGAGGAATTGATATGCCGCTAAAAGGCAAAGAAATGAAACTTGCTTAACAGGCGTTGGCGAATGTCAGGGAATGGAATACCAAATTGATATTATAAAATAGTAGTTCAAAATTGCAAACGACGAAAACAATGTGCTTGATCTTGATTGCATTGAAAATAGCTTATGATATTGTTATTCATTCATGAAGTACTTCCTGATGTACAATTTCGACAAAGATTCAATTAAACTTATCTCTAATGAAATTTATTTAACAGGGGTATTTTCTCCACTTGACACTTTGCGATGGTTTTTGACATCACTATCAATAGTTTTCGAGAAAATAAAAATCGGATAACTCGAAGAATTCTATCATGCTAACTCTGTTTATTGATGATCTCAAGCCATTTACCAAAACTTATGGCAAATTGACATATTTATGGAAGCTGCGAAAATCTGCTGCAAGTATAATGTCAATGCTTTCGAGGTATGAAGATGCACTATACGCTAAGTGAAGCAAAGAGAAATACGCCAACAGAAGAAAACAGTGATGACTCTGAAACTTGACAAAAAATACCTTCGTACGTCATAATTTGAATGTCTTCTGAGATATTTTGAATGTAGTATTGGCTACATAAGCATACATGGTAAATTTAGAATTTCTTCTCAGTTTCAGATACAGTCTGCTGCTATGAAAGTCGGCTCCCTGTGCAGGGCCCGGAAATTTTTCCCACCTGAAACTATTCTGCACATATACAAATCTACCATCCGCCCGTATATTGAATATTGATGCCATATCTGGTCGGGTGCCCCTGCTGCTCTCCTTGGGCTTCTTAACAAAATACAAAGGAGGATCTGTAACGTGGTTCATACTGACTTGGCGGACCGGCTGCAGCCGCTCTCACACCGGCGTGATGTAGCTTCCCTGTGCCTCTTCTACAAGTACTTTCATGGTTTCTGCTCCGATGAGCTTAGATCACTGGTGCCGCCTAAGCACGAATTTACACGAGATACTAGATTAGCAACTAGGTCCCACCCTTTTACAGTTAAACAAATAAGATGTAACCGTAAATTCTACTCCAACAGCTTCTTTTCTCGCGCTTCCCGCCTGTGGAACTCTCTTCCACAAGTCTGCTTTCCCGACAGTTACAATCTCCAGGTGTTTAAATGTAGGGTCAATAGACACCTCCTATCACACTAACTCCCAACTATTCTCACAACACTCTCATCTACCCAACCCTCATTCTCGGTATCCTCACCCGCCTATCACCCACCCTCTGTTATTTCCTATATTTAATCTCCACTCTACGTAGCCCCCTGCACAGTAGTGGCAGTGACATGCCTTGCTCGGGGTGAAACGCTTATAAACAACAAAAAAAAAAGTTCCGTTAATTTTGAAACCAACTGTTAATGCATCAGTTGTACATCAGGGAAGTTATAGGTGAGAAGTGGTTGAATGTACAGACTCCTGTTTATAATGGTAGTTGCACCAAAGCAAATGTTATAATGTAATTTTCAAATCATGAGAATAAACTACCATATGCATTAACGTCATTAAAGCCTGTGTAACCTGGAGCCAAATTTCATTAAATTTGCACCTATTAAATATCGATTAAACACTCAAATAGTTTGTGATAAATTCAAAACGGCTTAGAAAAAAATAATTATATAGAATAATTTTATATAAAGAGTTTACTAAAATGGAAGTTACTTCAGTGGCAGTTTCAGAGTCACACCATATTATTAAGTCCAAATCTCATTGTGGTTGGGGATAAAAGTCAACTTGTATACTGAAGCCGAAATTACAGTATATCAAGTAAATGACTTTTATTATTTCTAGCTGGAAGAATATATACTACTAACGTGATTAGGATAAATGCAAACTGTCTGTCACCGAAGCTTGAAATCGACTCTCATGAGTGCTTCTCGGTTGCCAACTCAGAAAAATGTGGTCATCATCATACACATCTGCATTGTCTCATATGTAGGAGCTCTAGATTTGAAGAAGATGAGAAACAATAGTCCTCAGAACAAGAGAAGTGGGTCAATGACGAAAAAGGAAAGATACTGTGCGATTCCAAGATGAAATAAAATGCGATGTCGATGTACACCATCGACATCGCATTTTATTTCAGGGTGAAAAATATAGATATCAGAGAAACAGAGATTTTTAAGAGATATTCAGATAAAATCTGCCATAATGTTAAATGTTCAGGCTACTACTGATTAAGATAATATTGGTATTTTAAATGTTGGATCCTAACCACAAATATTAAGGAAGCTTGAATTTACATTAAAAAATTCTTAAATAATTATTTCATTTGATTTATTTTATGTACTATGATTTTTCAGGGTGTAAGCGATTATGGCTCTCCACATCATCCTACTCCTTGAAGTTCATACAATATTTTGTCATGTTATTTCTCACAAACTCAACTCTGTCATCTATTTGCTTAATTATGTCACGCGCAGTTTCTCCTGTTTCTCTTCCCCCCATCCGCCTTGTGAGCATGATTTTCTTCAAGCCCTCTGTCACCATTACTTATTTCAGAAACTTCAACTCTCTCTTTCTCATGTTATGAAAACTTAGCCGTAAAACCATGCACACTATTGTGTTTCACACGGAAGTTGCTGCGTGAAAGAGCCACATGAATAAACTAAACAAGACTTAACTTTAACTACTCAGAAACTAGTAAGTTTTATTCAACAATCTCGACTGGGTCCAATTAATTTCAATATTGATGCATAACAACCGTTTGTTAGTAAGAAAAATTTGGAAAAACAAATTCCAGTAGGTTAAAGTAGAAAATTATTCAAATGAGAATAAATTTATAATTAAATGTAGACAGGTAGTTGAGCCGTTGTTTCAATCTTCAAAAAGAGATAATTGCATTGACAGCGGGTCTTAGAATGCGATGACTGGGACATTTGCTGTGGGGTAAGACCTCAACAAAAGGGGTCAGCTTTCTGATGAATATTGACTGGTTTGAGTAATAAGCAGGACTTGATTACCAATAAACTCAAATATAATATAGAAAAGATTTCAACGATAAAATACTTAGCAGGAATTAATATGTCCTAACTCCCACCAAGCCAATCATCTACAGATAATTTTGTTCGGGAAATGTATATTATTCAGTTTACTCACTAGCTGCTAAGATTAAAAATTATGCAATATATACAAAGGTGAGAGCAATATTTGGCACTCAATTTGTTTATTTTATGGAAATGTTGATATATAGATAAAAATTATTTTTATTCTTCTTCATGTAAAGTGTCCTTTCAGGACATAGGCCCTCAAAGACTTCTATTTGGTTCTATCGTTTGTCGATTTCAATATTTTTCTTTTGGCATTTCTTCCAAACCCCGCTCCGCCATCCATTTGCTCACGCCTATCAAATATGCCGCGAGACGCTTTCCCCTGTTGTTTTTTTCGTTCTGTGAGTATTAAATCTCAAGGTACTCTTTTCTTATTACATGTCTCAGAAACCTAATTTGTCACTTCTTGCTGTTAATCCTGAGATCTTTCTCTTTTGCATCCTCTCCAAATCTTCCGTGTTGCTCAGATCCACGGTGTCCTTAGCCTCCTTCTGTAAAACCACAGTTCTGCCACATCAAACTTCTCTTTCATCCTTGATGATATCGTCCAATATTATCTTCCATACAGGGCAGATATCACATTACACTCCAGTTATCTTTTCTTTGTTTCTAATGAGATATTCTTGTCTCTAAGTACTCTGGTTAGCTGTTGAGATAAGTACTTGGACTTGCCAATGCTCCTTTACATCTCATTGTCAGACTTTCCACCTGTCAGAATGCTTTCCAGGAATTTTAATTAATACAGAACATTAGCCAATAATTATTATTTAAATTTTGTTTTTAAACTCATTTGAAAGTTTTCTTTTAATCCCTTCAGCGAGAAATCAAACCGCAAAAGATTCTATAACAATGTAAATAATTTGCGTTCTTTTATTTAAGATATATTTTGCATTGCTATGATTCTATTCTGTTAGCAAATTCTCAAGTAAACACGTTAATCCAAGAGCATTATCTGAACCGTACTAAAATAAAAACTAGCAAAAATATAGGACAAGAGCTACGGAAGATGAATGTGTACTAATGCAATCTTAAAAAGTTCAAATCGATATTCTATGTATGCTACGCGGAACTATATATACGTCTTGAATCCAGGAGCCAAAACTGCCCAAATGTTGGGATAACAATGTGAACGATGAGTATAATCGTCAGAATGTAAATAGTGTAACCATGATACTTTCACATATTTGAAATTCAGTAAGAAAATATCGAAAGGTTTTAAAATAAATCTTGTTACTGAATATAGAGAAATAGATTTACCACTACATTAATTCAAACCTTAGAATATGGTAAAAGTGCATTATTTCTTCTTCTTACAGTTTTTATACAGACATTATAATTCAGGCATTTTATTAAATATATACTGTAAATTATTATTACAATACATATGTATTTAGACGTAATTTAAATGTTTCAGTTAAAAAAACTATAAGTGTTCGAAATAAAAACAGAAAAATTGAATATACTTTCTTAAGAAAAACATCTTTTATTATTTCTTGGCACACAATTTCTCAATCTGGCTTTTTTCTTCATTAGATATTGTACTTTAATCGGCAAAATTTAGGAGCATATCATTGTTATATTATTATGAATCACACAGGCATTTAAATTACTTTTTTCCGCATTCTAATTTAGAATGTTTTGCAAAACATCCAATTTACTATTTTTATTTCTATTATTGAACGCATTGTTTGTAGGGTAAGTCATCTAACATAGTTGCTTGCTTTCGGATTTACACAGGCATGATAATAAAAGGAAAAAAGATTTATGATTAAAAGACAATTAATTGCTATTAATTTTCCGAAACGACTCCATCCCGCCTTAACTTGAGAAGTCAGGCTTAGCGATTAAGAGTTCGTTTGCCACGATATTAAATGTTTGTATAATAAACAATTGACACACGGCCAACAGATGAGTTATGGAGGATCGAAATTGTAAGAGGAGGCCAATTATTCAGACACATAAATAAGAAAGCGTAATCGCTGAATGAGACGTGAGCAAGCGACTAGTTTTAACGTAAGGAAGAGGTTTCCGTCTGTGACATTTTGCAATAAGTCATTTTACAAAACTAAACAGACGGTTTGGCTGTGAATGACTTTCAAACAATTAAATATGAAGCCTATGTTTTTTTTTCTGTTTGTTTTAATTTTTCTATATTCCCTTTTCTTCTTAGGGAAATAAGACCTCGTTTATTCAAGAGTATATGTTTTGTTTTGTTTTTTATATATAAGCTTTCGCAATTCTGATATAATCCGCTGAAGTTTATCTGCTTAACTCCATAGATAAGTACATAAACTATCAATAAAAGAGCTTCTGCAGTTAAGTGCCATAAGTGATACACGATTGAGCGATCATGTCTCGAATGAAACAGGACTGACTAGGCGGAAGATATTCATGCAAAATGTTGTCATTTCTTTCTTAAGGAAACTGGTTGCTAACCAAGAATAGAGAAACAAATTTGTCTTGCTGGGTTGGTCTTTGTATTATTAATTTCAGTCAGTTAGTTAAGTCCCGTATGTGATACACACTTGGTCGATTATGTCTCTTCCGATTCATGCCTGACTTGGCATAAAATTCCTGCGGTACGTTCTAACTTTCTGATGTAGCCTGGTTGCCAACCACGGCTATAGAACTCAATCTGTTCTTCTATTCAACCCATATTTGGTGAAAGAAGTGATCTATTATTAACTTTCTCAAATCTATTCGCGTGTAAGAGAATGCAACGAATAAAACTTGCATTTGTATTTGGCCCTCTGAATTCTCGTTCCTAACCGGTAACTATTGCCCACAATGAGGATCCTGCAAGAATTATATAACATTAAGAATCATCCTTTTCTGACACGTAACAAAGTTTGATATCCAGTCGGGTTTTTTATTTTCACTTACGCGCAAATAACCTTGGAAATATGTAAATCCATCTCTTTCTCCAGCTATAAATAATAGGAGTTGTACCTGTAGAGTTTATTATTTAAAAAAATATATTTAAATAATGACTTGCAAAACAGTAATATTTTTACAAAAAAGACACTATTACAAATGATATTTATTCTATTTTTTTAAGTTCTACAATAGTCACATTAGGTTCAAAATCAAGTCTCCTTGCTATATATGGTTTGATGCTGCTCGAATCTCACTTCCAGTCCTTCATAGATTCAAGTTTCTAGCCGGCTAGTAAGAGCATATTTATTTTCCAGCATAAAACATATCTTTTTACAAATTTGTTGCTAAATTATCACTATTTCCATACAACTGTTCACATGTGTTATATTCTTTAAGTACACAATTCCATGTAAATAACTTGCATGTTACCTTATCCAAACTTCTATAATATCAGGACTTCGAATCTTTAGGAACTACCGAAAAATTAAGAGGATACTTTCCGCCTGCCTCAAGTTAAAGGTGTCCTGCCAATAGAGAAATACTAAAAAATGTCATTGAACTGAAATTCTACTTCGGTTCCAGGATCTATTGGATGTCTAACACAGAGAAGGTTAATCAACAAATTTAACTCCACATTGGAACCCGGTTTCTAAACTCACTTTTTAACTTGGCCACTGTTCTTGCTTTATATATGCCTGGTGTTGGTAAACGTTCTCCTTCAAACGGTGTATTATTGAACAGAAAATTGAGAATGACGATGTGATCGACAAGAGTAGATAAGTGAGATAGATACGCGTCAGTCGAAGAAAGGCACAACACAGACTTATAATTATCTGGAAGACTTTATTTGGAGAGGACAACTATGTAATAAAATCGACGCTATTCGTTTTTGCCGAGTTTATGCAACCTTAATAATAGAACTAATATCTGTTCTTTGGAGATATAAAAATAATTAATTTTTTTCTTAAACAGGCATGATTTTCCAAATCTATATCTTAATTTAGTTACAAGCAATTTTATGTTTTAACATTGTTTCATACATGGTGTAAGACTATTATAGGGAAAATTTATAATACACTATCTACTGTTTAATCCTTCTCTACTAAAGTCACTCTTACAAGACAGCCCCAAACAATTTTGTAATTACCAATATACAAATATTATTTTGACACTAACTCTAATTTTCCCAATTTAAATTAAGTAAAATTATTAAAAAACGTTTTTGGCGTAAGATCATCTCATAAAAAATACATTATAGCATTCCACTTCCAACAAAGTAAAGATTTTGGAAACGGCACAACAATGTTTGCTGTGCGCTCTTCAAACGTACCACCACAACTCTTTGTGGGTATTGTGGGATCCAACGTGTTATGCAAAGACATATTTTTTGCATATCCATAGTGCTATGTAAGCTGAAATATTGTTTTGAAAAGTTGTTAGAAAGCAAGTAGTCCATGTAACTTCCAAGGAGCAGAATTTATTATTTTTTAAATAGACACATTTCTTTGTTTCTTTCTTACATTTTTTGGTAGTTGTTATTGTTGAGATTATTATTAGAATTTCTTATCATTGTTAATTCTGTTAGAATATTAATTTCATTTTTTCTATGCAGTTAAAATTTAGTTGAATTCTATCTTTCTATTTAAATTTGTTTTTACATAAGTGTTTCTTAATTATTATGAAAAATATTTTTCTAATTTTGATTTCATAGTGTTGTCGTAGAATTGAACGAAATTATATTTCTTATTTTCATAGGTAAATTATTTTCGTTTTTTTTTGTATTCCCGTTTGCATATTCTCTGTTTCATAATGCTGATTCATATGCAATTATTTATTTATATATTTGTTATCTTTTGCATTCATTGAATGCTGGTGTGTGTTTGTGTGTCTCTGTGTGTCTATGTACCTTCCAACGCGAATTTCCTGTTTTAGTAGGTGTAGATAGAAATGGGCGAAAAGATGTGTCTTTGAACCGAATCTGTTCAACTTCTACAGCGAGAATATTTTGAGGACCCTAGAAGTTATGACTGGATTTGTCATCAAAAGCCACAATATAAACGACCTAATGTACGCAGATGATACAGTGCTGATAGCAGACACAAAAAGGAAAGAGAAGGTAGCTGAAGAGACTACAAATAAACTGCAAGAAAACCAAAAACATGGACATGAGTAAAAAAGGCCAATATGCCAAATACAGGTCGGGAATTCTAGAATCAAGCAGGTACAAAGATTTAGATACCTGGGAGGTGTGTTTTACCAGAAGACGGAAAATACGACACAGATATCCAAAGGGGAATTGGCATGGCGAAGGATGCATTCCAGAAGTGGAGTAAAGTATCAAGAAACAGGATAATTTCGCTATAAACAAAGAAGAGAGTACTGTTTGCTGTCAGTTCTCCAATATGGCTGTGAATGTTGGACAATACCATCAAAGATGAAGGAAAAACTTAAAGAAACTGAAATGTGTTTTTACAGAAGAATGCTACAAATTTATTGTATCGAGCATGTGAGCAATGATGAGGTCTTAGAAATGATGGAAACAAAAAGTAAATTAATACTGAGCATCAGGAATGGACAGCTGAAGTAAATGCGACATGAAATGAGGAAGGAGGGCTTGGAGAACCTGATACTAACAGGCCAGATATAGGAAACAACAGACAGGGGAAAGCAATTTATAACATATTTGAAGGACGTAATCAGTTGGATGAGGGAACGAGGGTCATTTGGTGTAACAGAAAATGGTGTGCTAAGAGCCACCAGCGATAGGGAGACGTGGAAGGCCATGGTAGCCAACGTCCTGAACTGACAGGGCACATAGATGGTGAAGAATGTATTGAAGCCCTTTAATCTGGGTTTTTGCCATGTTCTTTTATTCTTTTTTATTCATGTTTTTATTCGGTATTGTTTAGTTAATGTATTGTTATTTATCGTAGATATGTGAACATTTTGTGAATATGAAATACTGGCTATATAGGTGAATACGAACACACACATACATACATGCATAAACACACTCAGCCAAGCATACATATGCATATATCCGGGAATACAAATACACGTACTTGTATGATTTTTTTTTCATATTTTTTTTCTTTTTCTGTTTTTTTTATTTTGGATATTCTCATATTAATATAATTGTTAAAATTACAATATGTTTGTTGGAATATAAATGAAAAAATATTTATTATTTCTTATCCTTTAGGTTTATGTGTTTATGTTAGTAGTTTATATTATATCTACTCTATCTTTGTTTTAATTTTTGTATTTAAATTTATTCTATAATTATTTTCATGTCTATTTTAGGGATTTATTCATGTGACTACAGTTACTCATTGTTTCGTTTTTCTAATTGCGTCTTATTTTTTAAACTGAACACTTTTTCAATTTTCTTCATGTATAATGTACTGTTTTTAGTAGTAATATTGTGTGAAGCTACTCAGAGGATTTCCTATTACATTTACTGGGGATTAATTATAAATGGTAAAATTGTTGATTTTGAATTTTGTTTTTATTTTTAAAAAATTTTATTTTAATAAAATATTTTAAAATTCATTACCTGTATTTATTCATTGGAGGTTTTTACTTTTTAATTTATATGTTTTCCTGTTATTAGTGGTTTATTGGTATATATCAAATATAATTTTATATGCCTTTTTAGGAATTTATTTCAGTTATAAATCTTTTCATTTCTAGATTTTTATCACTAAGCATAATTTACAATGTGTTGTTTTATGATTTTCCAATTTATTTCGGTGGGGTTATTATTTTTTTCTTGACTGTGTATTTATTCTGAGAGAGTATTATTCTTTGAGCATTTTTTGGTTTTGAATTATATTTTCGGTTGTTACATCTTTCATTTAGCTTTACGCTGATGTAATATTTCTGTGTGGGTTCTGTTATTTCTTTCGGTAATTTGTTTATTATGTTATTGCTGAAAATTTGGCACTTATCTTTGTTTGGGCAGGTATATTTAGTGGTGCTATTTCGTTGATTGTTATTCTCGTAACTTTTATTCCTTTTGCGAAATATTTTTCATCCATCTACAAAACTCTGGAGTTGTTGTGCTGATGCTTATCTCATTACGCTTTATGAGTTTATAACTTTATAATATATTTTTATAAATTTCTTTCTATCAGTATTCTACTGGCCGTAAACAAATTTGATTGTATATGTAAGTTTTGTTTAAATATAAGTGTGAGTATATATATATATTTATATATATGCTTATATTAAAACGTATGTACTTGAAAAGTTAAGATCCAAGGTCATCTTGTCCTGACCGGATTCTGAAGAAGCCCTCCCCAGTAACGAGATCAAACACCTTGGTCAGATCGATGAAAGTGACGTACAGTGCGATTTGTAGATTTCTGCACTTCTCCTAGAGTGGACGTTGCTAGAACAGCATGTCTTCTGTTGATCTTTTTGATCGAAATCGACTCTGGGTAAATATGTTCAGCAAGTATCGGAACAAATCACCCGAGCAAAGACTTTATCCACAAAGCAGGGAAGAGAGATGCCATTTTATCTGTTGTAGTCGCTTTGCTTGCTTTTGTTAGAGCGTGATGATCGTAGCGTTCCTCCTGTCCTGTGGTACAGCCATTTCCTTCCAGTACTGACAGAGGACTTCGTACAGAGAAAGCAGTAGGACAGTCTTGTAGTACTTGATAAGATCAGGAGGAATTCCATCACTGTCTAGAGCTTTCTCTGTAGTCAAGCTATCGATGACATCGCTGATTTCCTCTACCGTAGGCTCAGTGTCGAGGTCTTTAATTACAGGTAGGTAGTTAATGGCATCAAGGGCTGCAGTCGTCACAATATTTTGTTGAGAGTAAAGGTTTGAAAAGTGCCCCCCTTATATCTCCTTATGTTGACTTTTGTCTGTGATGATTACCCCAGTGGAAAACTAGGATGCTGCCCATGATCAAGCTTGACCGACGGAGGGCTTTTATATATATATATATATATATATATATATATATATATATATATATATATATATATTGTAAATACAACAGACAAAGAATGTTAATTTTGTTTAATAATGAGCTGTTTTTTCTGTTGAAAATATAGACAAAAATTGGCCCACAATTAGATATTTTTCTTTACACAGAACCAAAGATTTGGGTCAGCTTCTATGTGGTTGTAATGCCATAAACATAAAGATACTTTACCTTAAAAATCATGTGTGTTTGTATTGACATAAAACATTGGTATGTGAGGATAACGATGAAAGAATAGCAGAGCCAGGTCGCAAAATATTAATGCTGTTCAATGACCTAATTCAACGTGAATGACCTAAATATTTACGACAGAACAATATGTCTAAATGCAATATAATGTGTTGTGACTAGTTTGAAATTTGATTTTTTTAAGTGAGGGTTGCTTTTGACTTAAAATAGATGGCCTCGAATACCTGATGGTGTTTTTACTGCGTGTATGTGTGAGTATTACTGTGTTATCGACTGATATTTAACTAACATTTTGAACACGGCCATATTTTTCTAAGAGATGTTTAATAGTACTATAAACGGAAATATTACAGGTAAGTATAGTATTGTTATAGTAAAAATATATATGTAATGGGTTTATTAATAGTAAGAAGTATACAATCTCTGGACAGACATGTAAATTGTTACACTATTTTAGTTTTCTGAACAGGGTTTTGATGTTCGGTAGTAAGTTCATTAAAGACTAAATGGTCAATT
This sequence comes from Ascarosepion bandense, assembly GCA_037127315.1. Classification (NCBI taxonomy): domain Eukaryota; kingdom Metazoa; phylum Mollusca; class Cephalopoda; order Sepiida; family Sepiidae; genus Ascarosepion; species Ascarosepion bandense. The sequence goes on along the minus strand of JBBBDQ010000980.1, from coordinate 1,867,532 downwards.
GTTTAACTACTTTTGAAATGTAGGCGAGCTTGATTATTATTATTATTATTATTATTATTATTATTATTTTTATTATTATTATTATTAATGGGTTTAATATCTCTACATATTATGATTTTTACTGTCGTTTTATCATGTTTGCAATCATTATGGCTTTGGTTGTAATAGTATAAATTAACATTGTTATGTTTATTTTAAAGTACACTATAATTATTAATATTATAAGTTTTGTTAAAGGTATTTTTAAGTTTATTGAGCTAGATATTATTTCAGGAAGTTAAGAAGTTCATTGTTAACAAGTGATTTTTAATTTATGTAATTCTTTATGAAATGACTTTGCATTAAATTAAGATTTTTTTTATAACGGCTAACATATATTGTTGGGGACATTCACTATTATAATTAAGAGGGACAAGTTAATGCTAGTTGGTTTCCTATATAGTGAAATAATTTATGCGTTTGTGTGATGGAATCAATTAATACATCGAGGAAGGGAATTTAGTTTTTAATATTACGTTCTAATGTAAATTTGAGGAATGACTGACTCTCAAATTTGTTTTCAGTTTGTGTAATTTGATCAATTATCTTTATGTAAAACAAAAATGACATCTTTATATGTTACATATATAAGGGGTTTATTAATGTCATTAAATATATTATTTTCTAAATATGACGTATAATAATTAGAAAAAAATGACATAAACTAGATCCCTTCGCAATACTTTCTGTTTTAGTATTTAATATTACCTAGGGGGTCATGAATAGATACTTGAGAAGTGCATGCTAATAATTGTCATTTTTAAGTAGTGGTTTTAATATTAATAGGTGCAGAGCTTTATGAGAGAATACATCAGATATAATGATGTCAATAGTTTCATGGATGGACAATGATTGACATCTGTGATGTATAAAAATGTAAAAGGAGATATTTAGTAATAAAAATCTTCATTTTATTAAATCCACGACAGAGAATGATTCTCTAGTAAACTACTAAGGAATGGGAAACGTGTTAGAATGATAAACGTTATTTATTTTTTCTTTATTTTATAATTCTTTCGGATTCCGATCCATATTTAATTTGTGTTTGCGTGTGTATTTGTTTTTCGTGTGTACGTGACAGATTTGAAACCTCTGTCGAAAGGAATAAACGGCAGACATACTGTGTTACCGTTATTTTCGTTTTGTGTACTATTCAAAACCATCTTGAATGTATACTTAAAAACTCGTTTCGCCTGTAATCGTAATCTTTTTCGTCTAGAGGTTGCAGACTTAGATTAAAAAAATAGACAATTCTAGCGATAGTTGCAAAGATATCCACATACATTCCTTAAGAGAAAAAAGAATTATTAGTCAGAAAGTCTTAATCTCGGTAACAATTATGCTTCGTTTACTTACCGAACTTCGAACCTCATGATGCTTGCAGTAAAACTATCAAACACAAACACCTGCCGTTTTCAAACGGGGTAGACTCGCATTCTAATACTATTTTCATTGTATTTTAAATATATCTATTCATTTGCAGAAAGTTTTACTGAGCTTATTGCATGGCAGTTTGTTTTATTTTATCCTGAAGCTTACCAAGAAAATGAATGGAACTTTACTGTTCGATCTTTCTCTTAATCCTCGTAACATTCAATACTAAAACTTTGTGCCTCATGGTAATTGTTAGTAAGTTGGTGTTTAGAGTATTAGACAGCTACAACACTGTATGACTAAAGTTCTGACTTTCTATCGTTACAAAATAATATGTAGGTACAAGCTGAATTCTACGTCCTTTTTATTTACTGTTTCCGTTGAAAAAATGACGAAACATCAATGATAGCAAATAAAATCTGTACTTTCTCGTATATTTTACGTTATTTATATTAACTTACGCACAAACACCCTTAGGAAAATTATGAATCCGTCTCTTTCTTCCAGTTATGGTTTAAATAATAGGACAGATTAGGTGCTACAGCATTGGCTGACAAGAAATCTACTAAAGAAAGCAATGGCAGGATAATCTTCTCAGTCAATCATGTCGCTTTTGGGACATGATCGCCCAAAAGCAGGTGTCACGTATGACACTTAATTACTTGACGGATTTGATTTAATATATAATCAATTTAGATTATATGCATTTATGTTAATGACACAATCTAAATTGATTTTTGTCTCCACAACAATATACGAATAACAAGAGTGTTATGACCACATCACGCTGTAAATGGGGTCCCCTTGAGATCAGGAAGTTAAACAATATTGAACTTAGTCTGTACACAGTTTAACTACTGCTAGAAAATACCATGTGGTGTAAGCTTGGACATTTGGTTGTGTCAATGGATAATGGAACGGATTGTTATTCAAAACGCATGTTTCAAAACCCTGTTGGATTCTTTATATTCACATACACGCAAATATCGTTGGCAAATAAAGGGATCCACTACATCTTTACCGGGTATGGATTAATCAGTAAGGCTTGTAAACCACTATTTACGCTAAAAGACTCTTCCAAACTAAAAATAATTTTTGGATTTAAAATCCAGTTCAGTTCAATTTTTTTTATTACTGATCTGACATTATATATTTATCTGTATTGCACAAATCATGGAAAAGACTCATCTTGCATGTATGGGATTCTGCTATTAATATCATGCAGAGAACTACACTGTGCATATAACGAGAATCTAAACATAAATTTACCCTCTTCGGAGAAGACATTTTCTTACAGAGGAATTTTTTTCTCATTCCTCTTATCCTTATGCTTTAAGCTCGGTCGATAATTAAAAAAAAATGTTCTAAAGTAAAGGAACAGAGCAAATTTGAAAAGTAGTAATATTTTTGTATCCCGTTTTATTAACAAAGCACGACGCTTTATATTCTCATATATATATATATATATATATATATATATATATATATATATATATAATGTATGGATAAGTTATGAATGACACAAAATCATTATGCTTCTTGTATGTTTCTCTGTAAAGGGGAATCACTAGCTCAAATGATATCTTACACTTTGCCGGATCCATGATATTTCCCCACCCCTTGTAATTTTGGATGTTTGATCAATAGTGATCAATAGGGAAAGAGTTCTGCGCAGTGTCGCTTATCAAATTGGAATCGCTATAATCGATTGTGTAACATATAAAACGTTGGACTCAAAAACGTTAATTCAACGTAGGATTATATTAAACATTATCAAAGGAAGTAAAATCAGATTAATCGCGAATTAACAATTTCGAAATATTAAAATTAATTATAAAAAAAGACAAAATCTCATCTATTTACTTTTTACTTTGCAAGAATGTGTTATCCTTGAATTTTCTTGGAATTATGTTCGTTTTGAAAAGTAGAAATGTTAAAATCAGGTTATATTATTTAGGAAAGTATCAGAATATTTAGCACTTTCTGTTGAATATTAGTTTGATTATGTCGGTTTCATAGTTATGTAGAAAATAGCTTAATGAAATAATATTAAATGCTATATTCCATTCTTGCTAAAAATAATTATCATATATATATATATATATATATATATATATATATATATATATATATATATGTAAGTATGTATTATTTTAAAATAGGGATCAATACTAAAAAGGCATAAATATTTATTGTTAAACATTTGCATAAGAAAAGTCAGTGTAAATAACTTTGTGCAATATTCAACAACATTTTGTGCGTATAACTATATATATATATATATATATATATATATATATATGCAGTGTTTAGTTGTGATAACTTTGGCGCAAACAGTTTTGATTTTCTTTCGTAAGTTAAAAGGTAATTTGGCAATGAGTCATTTACGGCAAATGGCTTGATGGTGGAAATAGAATGTTAATATTTTCGTTTCGAAATTTTGAGGGTACACAGTTACGATATCATCACTCGTCTGTTCTGATTTTTCGGAAGGAAAATGATAACTCCGAAGGGTGAGCCAAAACCGTGTCCTCACGAAAATTAGAAGTCGGTAGTTCAAATGACAGGTATATATATATATATATATATATATATATATATATATATATATATATATATATATATATATTACCTCAATTGTTAGATATACTAATCAGAAATTACCTAATAGTATAATCAGCTGTATCTTTCTGATTGAATTGAATAAATAAATTATTATATTATTATGACTTATATGTATTCGGCATTATTTACTATCACATGTACACGGTCCAGGGTATGACGGTAAGTGCATCACGCAGCATCGCCTCTGATTAGGAGGTTGTGAAGAGCATGGAATCACCCCTTATCGCTGTTATTCCCAGGTTTACTCAGACTAGGGATTGTAGCACCTGTTAGGTTCCCATGTATGGGGGAATCGTAACCTCTAAACTGGTATCAAAAGTCTAGGAAATCATATATATATATATATATATATATATATATATATATATATGAAGGAAAACTGAACACGTCATTTCAATTATAGTTAATTTCTATGAGCTAATTAGGTCATTTCATCAAACCTTACAATATGACTTACACTTCGTAGAAAACATTTTGCCGGAATAAGCATTTTCTTTAACTGAAGAGAAAGATAGAAATTATACAAAAATGAAAATAAAAATAAGAAGAAAGAAAAGAGAAAGAAAAAAGTACTGAGCCCAGATCTGTCTGGGATTGCTCAGGCCGTCGTGAAGAGCTTGACCTGTAAAGGAATTTCTAAATCATTGGTGTTAACTCATCAATTTATACTAACTTATACCTATGTGTACATTCCCACATATACATACAAATGTGATTTTATTCATGTCTACATATATTTACCGCTTTGCACGTTCTCGTATTTACTTACCGATCATGGTGATCGTGTACTCTTATATATACGTCTTAAGAGGACGGGATTTCAGAGCGTATAAGTATCGTTATATATATACTATATATATATATTAGTAATTCTCACAAATATTTCCAAATTTCGCCCATATTTTCTTACTTCCATATATCCAGTGGATGTACGTATATATGCCTACACATCGCCTACATGCATATGTATATACAAACACAACTATAATTATATAAATACACGTGCAACATATGCATAAAGATAATGTACGTCTGTGTACATTTAATTTCCGAATGAGGTGATATATTTTTTTCATACGTCTTAATAAATTTTACTTTTTTATATCCATATATACTGGTCTACCTCATTCGAATTGTTGATGCTAACTGGTACACCTATGGATAGAATGATCGGAAAAAAATTATACATAATTAGGTCCGTTCTTATATATGCTAAATATTTATAAATTGGTTCCCCATTATACAATAACGGATACAATATTACAATAATACAATGAGACATATAAACATGCAAAAGATTCTATAGAAATATGCACAAAATTTGGTACACCCATATATATGAGAGACATATCACACCTTACATTTGGGTGCCCAATTCGACACGTGATATATTTATGTCGAAGTCACTATAGTGAACTTTTTTCTTTTACACTTAAGATAGAATATTTCTTTTAAAACTACGTGCCCCAATAATATAAAGACATTGTGTAATTAGATGAGCGTGTTAATTTCTTTCCTTGGTAGGTCCTTATCCTCAGTTCATTTGGTCTGTACAATCCTCCAACGTATGTTCCACACAGCGTATGTTCCAGCTGGTATGTTTGTCGGAATCGGGTGGGTGGGGATGGTTCCAGGATTTTATGCGTTAGACAGTTTAAATTGATTTTTATGACGGCATTTGAAGATTATTTCATTTCTTTGATTCAATATTTGGCTAGATTCTCTGAATTTGATAATTTTAATTTTTTTGTCTAAGCATGAATTGCATCTGCTTCTAAAGCTGTTGGGGGTTTGAGATTCCCTATAATCTTCCATTCAATTTGAGGGGAAAGATTTTTGTCTTTCAATACACAGAAATATTTAGAGAGAGAGAGAGAGAGAGAGAGAGAGAGAGAGAGAGAGAGAGAGAGAGCGGTTTGATGTTTTAGGTGGGGTTTAGAAAATGGTTGAGTGTGATTATATAGGCGTTGTTCCATGGTCCGGCGGAAATTCCTATATATGTTTTTTTCTTGCTATTGTCTGCCCTAGGATACAGTAGATGGCTACTTGGTATATCACTTCTTCAGATTTACATATGCCTCCAACTGGGTATTTATTTTTTACTCTAAAGTTACAGAAGATTGTACTTTCTGTCTATTTATTGTTATAAAATTTCTTTAGTATCTTTTTATTATGGGAATTGATGATTCTAATGATGTTATTCGTACAGGAATAACTACTTTTTAATGTCATTCTATTGCAAGTTTTCCTTAGTTGGTTGTTTTTTTTAAAGTGCTTATCAAACAATTTCAGAAAGTATTGTCCGATATTAATATTAGATATCTTAAAGAAAGGGGGTATAACCATGTAACTCTTCTTCCTCTATTTCTAGGTTTTATGGTTCTGGTATTTTGGGGGTGTTCTAAGTAATGTAACTTCTGTTTGAAGCCACTTTTTTAAGGCGATGTTGTAATGTGTCTTGTTTTAGTTAAAGATTTTGCTATTCGATTACAGTGTGTTGATTCTAGTGTTTACGATTGTGTGGATTTGTCTAATTATTTGTTGTGGGTGTTTGAAATGGACGTTTATGTAGGTTGGTGTTTCATTATTTTTTTGGTACGGTTTGAATATGTTGTTTGCCAAATTTAAGGTAATATCTAGGAAGTTGACAATTTTTAAATTAAATTTCTATTTTAAATCCGAGCCTTTGGAAGGCTCTAATTATTTTCTTCTCTTAGGGATAATAATACGTCCGTCATCTCTGTATAGACCTACTTATTTGGGGATCACAATCCTATTAAGGGGGTTTAGGATATAGATTCCTATTAAATCTGCGATTTGGGCGGAATAAAACACATCCATTGGGACATCAAAGTTATCAACCTGGCTCTTTATCCAAGTAGAATTATTGTTAGACAAAATAGATGTCCTAAATGCTAATATAATTTTGGATTCTTCATCTGTGATATTTACAAAGCTTCTTGGGTATTTTAAACTATTTAAGAATGGATTGTTGGATACGGATGGATAGAAATCCATAATGTCGAACAGAATGAATGTAGCCTTATTCTTATTTTGGATGTCCGTGAACCATTTAATAGTGCCTGAAGAATCTTTCCACAGATTGATAACGGAAGATTTTTGTATGTGGTCTATTATGCTTTTAATTAGGTTTGTTTTTTATATTAATCCTAGTTCTGTTTTTGAGGGGTTGATTAATTTTGTTTGTAGTTTGTTATCAAAGTTGGGTTTGTGATATTTAAAAAAGCAAATAAGCATCTTTCAGGTGGATCTTTTCCACACACACACACACACACACACACACACACACACACACACACACACACACACACATATATATATATATATATATATATATATATATAATTTTATGATGTAAAAAAATGCATTTTCGAAGAAACACATTACGAACAATATATTTTCGAAGGAAAAATTATAACCGTAACACATTATTAACATATTATTCTAATAGAAAACTAGAAGACATCATCATATTTATAAAATTATTTTTTTTAATTTCATCAAAATCTGACTCATGATAACCAAATATAAAAAAAAAACCGTAAAACTCTACCTTTTTGTCATTAAATAACATACAATATTTGATATGCAGTTACACAAACTCAAACTCACATATATACTTGATTTAATTTTCTTACTCGTAATTCATCTAATTATCGTTATCAAATAATTGTATTTTCGAATTTATTAACAATACCCAATATATAAATGTTATTGATCGATAATAATTATTGATTTTTTAGATTTCAAATATTAATTTTAACATACCACAAAATTTCTTATATGTTTAATAAGTATTTCCGTTTTTTGAATATCTTTTTGCATTCTACAAATTTGTTAGCTTATAAGTGTTTTTCCCCTTTTTGTCATAAATACATGGATGGCTTGCTATTCTTATTTAAATTGAGGGCAGGGAAGGATTAATAACTTTTCTCATGGGTTTATAGGGCGTGAGTGAGTGCAACGAATTCAGCTTGAAATCAAAACCGGCTCTCCGATTTCCCGTTATGATCCGATATATATCCCCATTAAAAAATTACTCAAACAAAAGTATTCAGTTATCTAGTTCTACTGTATACACTATTTGTAGAATTGGTTTGTTTGGTTTAGTGGCATATAAACATCGGGAGATTATTCAAAACCTATTTTCAAAATGAATTACCAGATAAAGCTCTTTAAACAAACAAACAAAAAAACGAAATATCATGTAATCAATATTGATTACATTGATGATCAGATTGCATGCTGTATACTTTTTGTACAAGGAAAAATATAATTGTATGATTTTATATAGATGTGATTGTAATTGCTGAACAGAAGATACCAGTGGCAATGCATTCTATGGCTATTGATGTTTGTTCTTTTATTCTAGAACATTGCTGCCATGAGATAGAAAATTCATTCGCCATCCCAAACTATGTATTATTTGTGTCACACATTATTTGAAAATGACTTTTAGAATGAATTATAGATTTTCTGGCTGAGTGCCTAGAGTGTTATTGATTTTTCTAACTGTACTCCGGAAAATAACTAATATAATAGTTTATCACTGTCGACGTAAAATATTTACTGGGCTTGACTTCAAATAGCCAGATTTTTGTCATACACGTTTAATATGTTGGTGAACTTATGCTCGCCAGCCTAGTTCATATTGCCGCGCTATAAATGATATAAAAATCACAATGAATGTTGGAAGATTAGAAACATATGATAATACTGACAGACTTCTAAAACTCATAAGTAAAAGTTTAACATTGCAGCAAGTAATGCAGGGAACCATTGATGATCTTGTGAATTGAAGTTGCAAATCAGACAAGAAATATTTGATTACCAAATTTTGCCTGAAGTAAAAACATCTGGAATGTCTGTCCAATAAAAAGGTTGAAAGTACTGTCTATTTGATCTTCATAACTATTTTATAATAATTCTTCTTATTCTTCCCTTAGTTCAGGAGTATGTCAGGTCCTGTCGTTACCTCCTAAGTAATAGACTATTTTGTTTTGAACGCGTGATTAGACGGAAAATTTATATTACAGAGGCTACATACAGTGAGAATATATAAAAAAGAAAGTGATATCCGAAGTGTTTATCGTCCTCTGCAAAAACCTCTTAAATAATGAACTACTTCTTTTATCCCATGGAACAATAGAAAAGATATATAAGAGATACTACATGGTTTCTGTGACAAAATGAAACAATCAATAATGAATTAATAAAAGATAGAAGAAAAACTAAAACTGTTTGGCATCTCCTGTTAATACCTCATAAAGAATGGACTATTCCGTATTGATGGCGTAGAATGGCGAAAACGACATTCAGAAAGTCTGTGATGCTTTACTGGGAAAAAGTATGAAAGAAAGAAAGAAAGAAATAAAGAAAGATTGTTTAATGTACTGTGTCAATATTTCATAAAAATGGACTATTCCGAGTGAGCGCGTATAAAGACGCAAACCTTTCAAGGCAGATTAAATTTGACATATATTTATAAAGAACGGGTATGAAATATTGCAATTTTTTAAAAAATCTGCTAGGCTGAAATATTTCTAATATAAAAGGGAGATTTTGAATGTGTATTGTCTGGTTTCATAGATGGATGGATAGATATATAGATATGTAGATAGATCAGGCGTAGCTGACCACATATGTTGAAACAAGGAAGCCACCGTATCCTATAAGATCATGTTGAAATAATTAATAGAGAACAACAACTGATAATTCGTAAAGTTAAGGAATCAGCGCATATGCATATCCGTAACAATCTCCTAAGCCGCCCAAGCAAAGAAATGAATACAATACGAGAACCAGTAATACTGAATGCTAGATAAAACCATTAACTTCAAAAATTGCAATATGAATATATATTTTAAAATTAGTTACTAAGAAATTAGGTTTGAAGCGTAAGAAACAAATGTAGATAGATAGAAGTGTTTAATAACTTCTGCCATTACCTCAGGAATAGTTGTCTATAATGAAGGAAAAGTCTTCTCAAAGGTGCTATTTTATACATGTGGACGATAAAGAACGACAGAAATAAATAAGGGAAGATGGAAATGTTTAACGCCATTTGTCAATACCTCATTATTATTTTTATTGAAAATACATTTATTTATTGCTTTATAAGTTCTATTCAATTGCACATTGCACACTTTATGTAATATACACTCGCCTATCTTCCATTCGTTTCAACTAAAATATAATAATTAGAAACAAAAAGTAAAACATGGCATTCTTAATGTAAAGATTATAATGAAAGAGAAACTACTTGCATATCTACTTGAGCTAATCTCCTATATTTTTAGGATCTGTACACAAACACATAATTCATCAGGATGATGGATGCGGTGGCAATTAAAAAACGTAAATAAGAATAGGTAAATCTATTTTTCACCATTATTATATTTATGTTGTCATTTTTCATCATAGTTCCATTTCTGCAGTGGGCGCACAACTTATTAAATCTGCGAGAAGACCTAAGGCCAGCCGTAGTGTGTTGCTATGTTACAATCCGCTGGACAAGCCATATAAATTATTAGGCAATTTTTTCTTTCTGTTTTTTTACAATGATGTCCGGCCCATTTGATTCAATTCTTCTGTGTAGATAGTGTAATAGAATGGTGATATCTATTTCTATAACCCGAGCTGTTTTTGTTTACATATATTCCATAGTGTTTCACATTGTCCAATGTAATTATAGCCTCATTCTATTGTGACGATTTTTACATCCGTTTGGGGCAAGCCCGAACCGTTGCCTTGAATATCTCCAAAGCGTTCGACATAATCTGGCATTCTGGCTTTCTACGCAAAATGCGCAGCTATGTTACAACTTTGATATAATCCGGTCATCCCGCTATAACCACCACCCATTTAAGGTGGTATTAAACGGACATGACTCCCAAAACTACCATACGACCCCGTGTGTCCCTCAAGACTCCATCCTTAGTCCTACACTCTTTCTCATCTATATTAATGATCTCCCCGATGCCATTAGATAACAAGTAGGCATGTACGTGGATGACACCATAGTTTACTCTCGCCTCTGGTGTCTGCGACAAAGTGAGCCTCGCTGCTGAGTTTGAAAAGAACCTCCAAACCGTAGTGGACTGGGGTAAGATATGGGGCAAGCAGCTTCCAATTAACCATCATAGACTATCGCTCCTAGAAGACTTTCCAGCTCATTATCATTCTTAGCATACAACTTTAATTCTTCCATGTAAAATCGATGGCTTATTTTCTTTTGAGCTATTTTATAACCACATTTTGTCTTGTTAAGTTGACTGGTTGATCCTATTAATGATATGCAAAATCGTAAGGGGTTATTATTATTATTATTATTCCGCTTGCGTATATCATATGATGTTGAAGGCCAGAAAGAACATTATTTTCAGATCACCTATCGGTACATATATGACTCTAAAGATGCTGAAATTGCCAATGAAGGAGCATGTGAGCAAAGAAAATGTTCTAGTTTCCAAGGCAGCAAAAATGAAACTTTTACTAAACATCATGGAGAGCCAGCTGACATTTCTGAGATATAAACTAAGACAAGAGTGTTTGGAAATTTGATACTCGCGGGATAGATTGAATATAAGAGAGACAGAAGAAAGCACAACACTTGATACTTGGCGAGAGCAGCGGAGCAAAATCTGGAGGAAATTGCGAAAGCGCAAAATGATGTTAAGACATAGTAACGACAGGAAATTGTGGCGAGTTTTGATTGCTAACATTCTGAAAATGTCGCGGTACGTAACAGAAGAAGAAGAAGAAGAAGAAGAAGAAGAAGAAGAAGAAGAAGAAGAAGAAGAAGAATCAATATTTAAAACATATATATATATGATAGATTTTTTGAATTCCTTGGTTGCTATGTTACAATCCGCTAACAAGCCATATCAATAGACAAGTTTTTCTTTCTGATTTTTAACAATAAGGTCCGGCCTATTTGCTTCAATATTTCTTTCTGTGTAGATGGTGTAATCCCATAGAATGGTGACATCTTCTTTTCCTGTAACCGGTGCTTGGTGATGATCCTACCAGTGTTTCTTTACAGACTTTCCATAATTTTTGCACGTTGTCCAATGTAAGTATTGCCCCAGTCTGTCGTGACGATTTTTATATTCAGTTGGGGCAAATGCAATTGTTATTATTATTATTATTATTATTATTATTATTATTATTATTATTATTACATTGGATTTCTGTGATAAACACAATTCTTAACGGGTGCCAACTAGAGACCTAAAATCAAAAATGCCTTCATGTCATTTTTCATGAGTCACTTTAAAAAACCCAAAACTCACATACATTTTCCAATGATAAATCTCTTCGTAAGGTGTGCTCGTTAATTGTGTATCATTATTATTGTCATTATAATTATTATAAACTGAATTATATCTTCAGTGAAAGGAAGTCTGTGATAATGCATGAATTCCTATGAAGTTGAAACGCCCTAAAATAGACACGGTCATCAGTCTAAGAGAAAATGTCCACATCATTATTTTTTCTCTGCTGTCGTCAAAATTCAGTGTGGTATGGAAGTTGGAAACATAAATGTAAATATGGTGCACGGTTTTGAGCGAGAACTCTATCTAAATATTAATTTAGGAATGCTTCAGTACTCTGCACGCAACTCGAGCAAACGCAGTGGGGGAGCCTGTAACATTCTTGGAAATGCTCCAAATATCAAATTCAAGCAGTGATAAAACGGACCTTTATATTTACTGGCTGCACAGAGAGCTTTGTATTTTATTATAGACATATATATATATATATATATATATATATATATATATATATATATATATATGTAATAAAATAAATACCTCCCTCTGCATATATATATATGTGTGTGTGTGTGTGTGTGTTTATTTTTATTATTTTTTTATAAGCGTTTCACCCCGAGCAAGGCATGTCACTGCCACTACTGCGCAGGGGGATGCATAGAGTGGAGAAAGGATGGTTAAATATAGGAAATGTCAGGGGGTGAGTGATAGGCTGGTAGGGATACCGAGAATAGTTAAATATAGGAAATATCAGAGGGTGGGTGATAGGCGAGTAAGGATACCGAGAATGAGGGTTGGGTAATTGGGAGTTGACCCTACATTTTATAGATTTTTATTTATATATTTAATCTATTGGTATGAACGTTATTTTTAATCAATATTTGTTTTAATGTAAATATCCTGCATACACACACACACACACACACACACACACACATATATATATATATATATATATATATATATATATATATATATATATATATACCGGCCTGAACAGTCATAAGAAATTTTGTTAAAGAAATGTGTTTCAGGTCTCAGGATTTGAACCTGTCACATCTAATAAGCTAAAGAAAATCATCAAATGATTAATGTGTTCTAGCATGATTTATACGGCTTGATTTGGCTTTGTTTAGACTGTGAAGTCATTCGTAGTCATGTTGTCACATACGCATCCCATAATATGTTATAGGATGTTAACTGCTATGAAGAATCCGGGCAATATTCTATTCATAATGAGATGAAAGACGCACTTATTCAATATTACAATATATATATATATGTGTGTGTGTGTGCGTGTGTGTGTGTGTGTGTGTGTGTATGCAAATATATATATATATATATATATATATATATATATATATATATATATTTGCATACACAATATAATATGTTCATCATTCAGTTTTTGTGCTCTGTGCTCCATGCTATCTTCTATTGGCTGGTCGAGGGAAAGATTTCCTGGCTGGCCTGTCATATTTTGCAAAGTAATGATAATAAAAGACCAATTCTATTTTCATTTAGAATTATTTACTTGGCAGTAAATACTAAACATAGAAAGAAACACATCAGTTTTTAAAACTGTGGTGGCCTAATAATTATTGGCATAGCATATATATATATATATATAATGTATATAAAATTTAACCTTAATATTTATCATGCCTTGCTAGCTGACGATAAAATTTCATTAGCATTGCTTATATGTTTTGTTCTGGCGTTTCTTTTATAATAAATAATGACTGCCGTAATTACAGGGATTAATTTCGATAATTTGTAACTTTGGCATGTTGCTATACAATATTAATCTGATCAAAAAATGTATATATTTTCAATGGGAGCATTTTTCCGACAAGAGTATAATTATTATCTCTGTTATATATATATATATATATATATATATATATATATATATATATATATATATATATATATAATGTTAAATGAAAATCTCAAGATATATTAATATGGTTAGATATCAAGATGAATTTCAGCAGTGTAAAATTTGTTATTCTGTCTACATTAGATCGTCGAAAAATTTTCAGTATTCCTGATAGTATCCACCAGGTTTCCTATATTTAGTTAAGGAATAATTTATAATAATTGAATAAAATTATTTAGCTTATCGTCTTCCTGTTTTCCAGTTGCCTCTTTGTCATATATATTTTTCTCTTATTGGTGCCAACCAAGACTATGATGCTAATTTTTAAACCATTGTTGGGGTTAGCGAAATGAATATATACATCTCCAAATTTTGTTTGCTGCATTTGAAGATTTTTTAGTGGATTACATATATATATTTTTGTATATTACGGAAATTAACGAAATTGGTGTATAATCGACCAATATTATATATTTATTTCTAACGGCTTGATTATTTACGATAAATTTTTGTTACGAAAATGTGTGTCATTCAGCAGTATTCGAACAAAAATTTATTGTAAATATTCCGTCCGTGAGAAATAAATATGTTATACTGTTTGATTATAAAAAAAGAATGTCTCCGTAAATACGAGTATCGATCAAAAATTATGTTCAAACAAATCAGTTCAAATTATCGGTTGTTTATAACCAAGTTGCATTAATCTTTGTAAATTTCCGTAACACGTTTACATATGTTGACACTGATAAATTTTAAACCAGAGATGGATATTACGATGAATTCGAAATATGTGTTATAAGCTTAATTTAACTTTGTTTAGACTGAAGTTTTTCTTGGTCGTGATTCCTAAGACGCGCCAGATTACATGGTGGCTTCTATGTGGATAGGGGTATATATATATATATATATATATATATATATATATATATATATATATATATATATTCGCAAAACGTTCTTCATTATAATTGAACATACACTCTCACACCCTGATTGGGCACTGTGGAAGAATGTTAGACTTTAGAAAAATTAGTTACTCAAGCATCTATGCAGCGTTCATTCATTAATGAGTCTGAACATTCTAGGCCACTAGCGTATGTTTACACTGTATATAACGCACTAAACGTCCTCCTTCTTTTACCATAGCTCAGATGTTGAATCAACCGTAATAATCAGCTGTGATAGAGCGAATCACATCTGTCTGCGGATGACTATATATCATCGAAAAAATACACCAATTTAGCACTATTCATAGGTAAAATAGAGTTCTGAAAATATTTATCCTACGTAAGGTAAACATTATTAGAACCCTATTTAGTAAGGCATTAATGTCATGTTTGTAGTTTTTCTTGAATGATGAAATTAATTTTGTGAAGGATACCTTATGTTGTTTAGGGTATCCCCTTAATATTGTTCATTCGGTTTGTCCCGACTTCTTACGTTTTTGCCATATGTGAACACTTATTAAATAACAGAAAGTGTACTTCTAATTTTAATCTCCAGAGCATGCACAAAAAGCCATCATGCAAAACACTGTTGTGCTTCGGTCACACTCTTCATTGCATTCCAATTGCTGGAAACATTCTCTGTGTAAACACCGTGAAAGTTTGTTAGGAGGCGCTATCATTTGCTTCTCGCTCTTTAATTTTCTATCATATATTTTTGTAATTTTTTTCTTTATTGTCACTCATTTCTTGTTATTTTCATCTAAGTTTAAATCTCTTGTAGAGCACTGAAGAGCGGTAGCGAAATCGTTTGTTTTGCTTTTAAAATGTCTAGTAATGTTAAGCTACGCACTTTCATTTCATTTTTAATTCACTTATTTAACATATTCCCGTGAAAATATATATTTTTGTCCATCTCTTTCCATGTTGAACGTATAATCATTTTTTTAACTAAGATAGCCATTTTGAACTGATTTGTCTTTGTTAGCAGTAGAATGCTATGAAATCTTAGCAAAACTTTTACCGTTGCTTAATGACTGTAGCAACCAGAGAAACATTCAAATTGACTTGAGGTCCACAAACCGGAAGTGCGAGAACAGAAAGACTTAGTGAAGAGGCGAGTACATTTATCTAGTTCGATGATTAAAACTGTGATTTTACCAACTTCATGATGAATAACAAATCCCCTCAGCATATATGAAAACATTTTTCAATGCGTGATAGATTTATAAACGTGCAAATCGGATTCTGAAGAGGAACATTCCTAGCCAGACAGTAAATCAAACATCCTAAGAGTAGATACAAATATGAATTCCATGCAGTCATTACATTTGAGGTTATTTGAAAGAGTGATACCAAGGAGGCGCAGTGCGTTGTTCTCTAAGAGACTTGCGTTAACATTCTAATGGTAGGCAGGAATATTTCTCTATGTTGGCTAAAAAAAAAGCAGTTTCATTTTGGCAGCAGCAAAGTAAGAGCAATTACCTATCCTATTCAATCACATAAGCAGTATTCATTTTTAATTAAGAGCCCTGGAAGATTTCTTACTGAGACGGTGTAAATTGTGGCGACATCTTCGTAGATGCCTACTTAGGAACTGATTACATCAGCAAGATCATTGTTGAAAATGAGAAAAAGAGTAGGACCTAGAAGAAAGGCTAGAAGGTCTCTCATGTTTGTATGAAGGAATCTGGAAGCTTTCCCATTCAATTCAATCTTCATTTCAGGATTTGATAGAAACGATTGGATTAAATAAAACAATCGCCCAGAAATACCGCTGGTCAAGAGCAGGCACAAAAGGCCATCATGCAAATTGCTGACAAATGCTTTCGAGATCTCAAGATGTAAAGCTCGAACTTGACCGTTGTTATAAAGAGCCTGATATATATATATATATATATATATATATATATATATATATATATATATATATATATATACACAAAAATCTAAAGTGAGCCAAAACCTACAGCGGTTGTACACTACGGATCGTCAGGGCAAAGGCCTTTGCCCTGACGATCCGTAGTGTGAAACCGCGGTAGGTTTTGGCTCACTTTAGATTTTTGTGTGTCTTTGCTCTACTTTCGTATATTTTCTTTTGTTCTTTTGTACTTTGTATCGAGCACTTTTTCTTGTGGTTAGTTCCGTTTGGGATTTTTTCTTTGCTGAGGAGTATTGAATGTTTTGTTCTTGTTCCGCGGGTTTCTTTTTTTCTCCCCATTTATCCGACGCTTTAGTGCACCGGATTGTAACGGAATTAGTTTCTGTTTGTTAGTGTTTTTTTTTAAGGTTTATTTTAGTATAAATTTACGGCCTACATACTTACAGAGTCTATTTAGTTATTATTTATATATATATATCTATATATATATATATATATTATTTATATATATATATCTATATATATCTATCTATATATATATATATATATATATATATATATAAGCAAATGTCAAAGTGACGGCTCATTATAACACATAAATTTTAACAAAATTAGACAAATAAATCTTGAAAAATAAACTCTTACCTGTTTTGGCAAGGCATCTCACAACTCACAACCTTTTTTCTACAAAAATATGCCTTCCGTTTCACAAGTTCTACAGCAAATGTTCTAACGACCATCATTTAAAATATATATATATATATATATATATATATATATATATATATATATATATAATAAGTAAGAACAAATTTGAAACACTTTATTTAACGTGTTTCACCTTCATAAGATTCTTCAGAGATTTTTTTTTATGAAGACGGTGATTTAATTTTTTGTAAACATTATACGAAAACAGAGACCCGCAAGTGGTAGATTTCTCAAATAATTCTAGTGCGCTCAAATCACTGGAATTTATTTGCATCACTTCGATTTATTTGACACTTGACATGCAGCTCTACCCTCCTGACAATTCTGATAATAACGTGTTTTTCATTAATATATATTTTCGCTGCCACTCTTTCCAAGAACCTCCAATCAGTTTGTTATCTTATTGCTATCAAAGATCAGACAGGGTGATGTTCCACAACTACATTTGTTATGTCCCTAGGAACAATATTTTTAGTCTCTCTGTTGAAGACTGCGCCTCCGAGGACTACTCCAGGTGGAAAGCTGGCATTGGGGCTTTCATCCCACCAAGGAAGTTCATTTTTAAACCTCATTGTTTCTCTTGGTTATCTCCTGCATGCTCGGCCACCACAGTGACGCGTCTGAATATAATACGACCCTATTTTTGACTATGTACGAAATGAATACAGGTTTCTGTTAAACGATGCTCGTATGTCATCCCGCAAATTTGGCTCTAAAAACTATTAGCAGCCTTGCAAAGTGTGGTAAACAACAGTAAACAATCGGTCCCTACGCTATTCAATAATTTTGAGGTCTTCACATTCACAGCAGACAAAGCTATTTGTTTTTAACAATGTGTTCAAGGCGATTATCAATGTTGAATAAATGCATCATCGCACATTCAACATTCAACAATTTATTCTCTGACAGTCAGCATAGTTTCTGCTTCACCAGCTCTACTGGTGATGTGCTAATGGCCATCACCACATATATATATCAGGCACTTGATACAAATAGTTCATGCTTCTGCCTTGGATGTCTCGAAATGTTTCACAAGGTTTGGCAACAGCAAATACAACTGGGTTAAAATATAAGTGTAATTGTTCGATTTAATTTTATTATCTCTCTCAAAATAGTACAAAAGTCTATGTTCACCGTTTATTGCCATATTCTATATATTGACTCCCATCTTATTTATATCGTTTTTTCGACATCTACTAATCCGAGTTTCACTCTATTCCCTCTTCTCTCACTACAACCCTTGGGTACCATTACTTGTTTGGAGGAGTGAGACAATTATAAAACATATATCATAAATCAAACAAGTGTATTGTGTGAGATTAGATTTAATTGGTCAGATACGAGTCAAGAATTATAAAACAATACACAAACATTTTTAAATGTAAGAAACATATGCATTTTTAAATGTGTGCATAAATGTGTAAATGTTTATAAGCAAAAATAATGGATGTTTCGAGAGTATTTAAACGATGAAATGATTTTTAAATTACGTGTATGAGAAGCTTCATTGAAGCTATATTGGATAAATGTGTGTTTATAATTTGGCAACGTTAGTATGTGTGAGAATGTCAAAAGAAAATTGTTTTAGTTTAAAATTGTATCGAAATAATGTATACAAGTACCAAGTAATGGACGATTATCTTTCTGAAAAAATTCGCATGAGAAAATTATGGGATGTTAAATATATAAATGTATGTATGAATGATAAAACAAAATGCATTTCGATTTAAAATTATATATATAAGTGTGTGTGTGTGTAGAATTTATCTATATATGTGTGTGTGTGTGTGTGTGTGTGTGTGCAGAATTAATATATATATATATATATATATATATATATATATATATATATATATATATATAATGTGCGCGTAGAATTTCTCTCAGAGTTGATAATAAATTTTCAGCATCCCTATTCTAGACTTTCGTGGACGGACACTCTATTTATAGCCTTGCACACTCAAAATGTTACTTTTAAAATTGTTCTTAAAAATTGCGTTGAAAAATCATTTCTTTGTTTAATGCATCATCATTTTTTATTCTATATATATATATATATATATATATATATATATATATATATATATATATATATATATATTAAACAAAGCTTATTTCGGTAATTCATTTTATTCAATGTATGTAAAAAGTGTATATTATCTGGAAATATAGTTTACCAATCTACCTCATGTTGATACTTTTTGTGCTACTGTAGAGACGGTTTTATTGCATAGTGCCATTACATTAGCTAAAACCCTAGAGTATAATCTTTATTAGACCAAAATGTTGCTATTGATAGCTATACTTAATATCTCACGGTGACAACAACATAAAAAATATACTTTTCATTTACCATTCCTGATATGTCTATAATATTACGCGAAGGCAAAATGCGTTTTCAAATGTTCTGAAAATTAAACCAGAGCAAAGAATGGACTTGTCGTCCAGCAATCATCCTCATTGTCAAGCAATATTATGACACAGACTGTTGTGATGGCTCACCTGATAGACTTATGTATGTTTGACCTAACGTGATCAAAAAGACTACGTTAATAAGCATGCCAATTCAAAAGAATATACAGAAATGTTCACTCCTGTAGAACAGGAAAATGCATTCAACTTCCTTTTTTTGGGAGGAGGTGAGCGCCAACCGCATGATAGCGTGCACATTACGGCTAAGAAGACCGTCAGTGTTTAACCGGGTTCTTTTTTAAACAAATCCCACATACGTACTAAAATATTTTTCATTGGAATTTATATCATCTCAGATTTGTTTACAAAATATTTATAGAATTTCGAAATTTTGAACAGATTTATATTTAATCCGACACTTTAATCAATTCAACCGTTACATAATATTTACTCGTATCTGAAAATGATTTCATTTTTATTTTGAATAATATCTATTTGATTATATACAATGTTCGGCTGATGCCTCACCTTTACTGTCCAAAACTTGACGTTTCGTTTACTGTACGCACCGGTAATCTTCAGGTGATATACATTAGAATTTCAAACTGAACACTTTATACATTCATATATTTATATATTTATATATATATATAGAGAGAGAGAGAGAGACAGAGATAGAGACAGAGACAGAGACAGAGACTGAGACTGAGACTGAGACAGAGAGTGAGTTAGTGTGTGTTAAAATATGGAAATGTTCAATTGTTAATCACCATCCTATAAAATCTTTCATTCATAAAAGTATTTCCGCTTGTCTGCCATAGTAAAAAAACATAAATATCAAAAGGAAATATAGATACATCGCTACTTCGTAGGTGCCTATATTTTGAAAGGCAATAATATTGTTTACATTGCATTTTTACATCGTAGTCACTAGCAATTAGCATATATATAAGTAACTTGTGGAGTTATAGAGATCAATATCTCGCTATAAATGTCAAGATGTATTAAATTTCATTGTATTTTTTTGTCAGACTTGCATAATTACAAGTTATGTCGATGTTTGACAGCATATCATTTGAACATATCGACAACAATAAACGCTTCCCTTGCTATTTCAAATGTTTCAAGCCGGTTAACACAGACGGAGATATACAGTTGAAACAAAAGTGTAATGCCGAAGATATTACCTTAGCTGCCATAATGTAAAATGTTTTAAATTCAGCCATGTTGTTTTTTAAACACTCTGTTTTACACGCAGTTAAATAACAATTCTACCCAAGGCCTTGCCTGAAAAAAATTCCACGACTTGCTTTAGATTCATCGACAGTTTTCTTTGCTTACTGTTTTATAATCATGAGGCAACTGAATGAAAGATCAAATTCAACAACTTTTAAAACAACAAAAACTAAGAAAAATAAGCTAAAATATATGAAAACAAACAATATCGCATCACTCGCGGCGATAATTAAAAGTTTCCCATGCGAAATCCTGATGGCTAATCAATTGTCAACTGTCATATGATTCGAATTCATTATTTTTTATTTTCCAATCCGCTCGTAAATGGGAGGGTTTTGAGTGTTTAGCTGGAGAATATGGAAAGAGTGAATAATAGCCGAAAGGGTTTTAAAATTTATTCCTTTTTAATTTACCTTTATTAATGGGTATGACATCTATCCACCGAGAAATAGTTCATTATCTCTGTCTTAAAGCGCCTTTACGTAATTGCACGAACGAGCGCGCGTGAGTGCAATAACGCTCACGCATACACACAATAGTAAATAAATACATGTCATAAGAAACAACTGCATTTAGAAAATGTTTTTTTTTCTTTTTGCTGTAAAATAGATTATAAATAAGTTATATTTGTTAAAAACTCCTGTTTTATCACTCGGTCAGTTATGTGCCATTCGTGACAGACTCTAAGGCGATCATGTCCCTTTCGGTACATGATTTTTCCGTAGTAGATTTCTTAATGCGTTCAACGTGTTGCCAACCAAGGTTAAAGAATCGAATCTGTTATCCTATTAAACCCATAGGTTGAGAGGGAAAAGATGAATTAATACCATTTTGAATGGTATTTGCACATAAGTAAATGCAATAATTCCACTGGAATCGAACTCCGCTGACCAATTTCCCATTTCCAGCCGATATTCTAAGCAAAACAAACACAAGATACAATAATATATTTTACTTAAAACCATCCACAAACAAAACAGTTTACTTTAATTGTCTTAGATGAATATGTTTTACATTCTAATTCATTGTTGCTGATAATTTCAAGTGGAGTGATTGAATACATCTACATGTGATATTGATACTGACCTGGCATCTCGAATTTAGCTACTCCAGCATCGTCCCACCAATACATTCTTTCTGTCATATCTATAGATATTATCCTGCTAATTGTTCTAAATAGCGTTTCTCTTTGGTACGACGATGTTAGTCATTTAAGAAAAATAATATATTGTGAGCTGGGTTTCATTTAAGTGTTGTAATTGCTCTATGCAAACGCAAATTCTATGCTAAAAGTTTTTTTTTTTTCAGTGGCACCTATCGCTTGGACGAATCACTTCTGGATTTTTGATTTTCAGTCAATTTTAATTTTGAATAGATTAAATGCTATATCAATTTACTGCATTTAATCTTTACAATATGTTTTATATTCTTATTTCATCTCATTAATAATTTTTTTCTCTTATATACGGCAATCCCACTATTAGTGCAACGAATGCGTATATTAAAAGACACGTATTAAACGAATAGAGACTAATGCAATTTGTACCTCAAATTCATTTACATTCATGATTATATTATTTTGATTTTCGTACTTTTTAATTAGAGTATAGTTTCATATTAGAAAATATAATGTGAATGTTAAGAATTAAAGATTATTAATAAGATATCTTATGAAAAATTTGTTTGCTACATGGTATTTTTCTGTTTTTCATATAATGAGCGGTACTGAGTAACTGCCGCTTGTAATTTTCTAAACATATCATTATCATTAGTATTTTAGCCTAAAATTAATTTTTAATCTTTTCATAACAAATGTATACACCATTTATATTTCGAAATTTCTTAATAAATGTATATTTATCTATCTAATCAAATCGTTCAGTTTTTGATAAAAAATCAAAAAATTCTTTTAAGTCCTTAGAAAAATCAACATATTTAGAAAATTCTGATAGGGACAAATATGAAAATATTTAATTGAATAGTCGGCTTATATTATAAAAGTATCAACTGTAGTTACGTTGGTAACGTAATACTTGAAAAACAATTTCTGTTTTTAAATTTTAGAATTTTTTTTTAATCGGTGTCTTTAAAAAACACGAATTTAAATTATTATGCTTAATCTGAAAAACGTTTTACAACACTAATCGAGCATCAATAATGCACAGGATATATATTGCTATAAATGAAAAACACTTAATATGAGTAAGTTGGTCGAACAAAGGATCACTTTTTCTCGTTGCTGCTTTGATCCCTCTCTTTATTGCTGAGTACTTATGAAGGAGGCATCGAGTATCATTTTAAAACTCTTTGGAATCACCCAGCTGGGGATCTAATCCGAAAGCTTTCGCACAGTAAACGAGCATTAGTATTTACACTGAATATTAATTATTATTTTAATTTAATAACTTATCTTACATATATACATTTTAACAATTGTAGTTTATAGTTAAATGTTTTTATTTATTTTATGAATTTTATGATTAAGCAATTTGACTTCCTAAAAGTTAAGCAATTTCCCAAAGATGTGTCGCCATATTTATATAGAATACGTGGTTCAAAAGTTTAATGAGTAAAACTAGAACATTAAAAATTGTTATATACAGAGTGGCTTCTAAATGACTGAATTTAAGGCGCTATAAAGTATCTGGTCGTAGTACATTTTGGGTAATCTAATTTTTCCGATTACCTATATTAGCTACACAACCACTTCTTTCAGCAGATAGCTTACTTGCCATATATACAACAAAACAGCAACACAAATATTTATTAACTCATAATTTATAAGAACCCATGAGATAAATTTCATTTGAAATTACAAAAATATTATTTATATCACAATAATAAAATATCTTGCTATAATATAGGCATTATACCAAAATTTTGCTATAATATAGGCATTATACCAAAATTTTCTTTTACAACCAAACTTACATTATTTAATAGTGGAAATGGATTTTAAATTTTTTTTAAAAATTAAGGAGAGATGCTCACGGGATATCTAAACGAGTGTGTCACTTAAACAACCCTTGTTTTCAAAAACACGTAAATTACGTTACAGTCAATACATAGAGGATAAAATAACAATATCGGGAGAATAACATATTTAAAAATGGCCAGGGAAGTGGATAAAAACGCTGGGGAAGATGAAAATTACGAAACATTTTACATTCGTTATCTCCAGCAATAATGGAACATATGAGAATATTGGAAAATTAAATGAAAAATTAATATTTTACTTTTTGTCTGTTAGATTTAAGAAAACATGTTCCTACGAA
Organism: Ascarosepion bandense; assembly: GCA_037127315.1. Lineage (NCBI taxonomy): Eukaryota > Metazoa > Mollusca > Cephalopoda > Sepiida > Sepiidae > Ascarosepion > Ascarosepion bandense. The sequence goes on along the minus strand of JBBBDQ010000980.1, from coordinate 1,842,858 downwards.
AGATTACTGCCCCAAAATATACATTAATATATATATATATATATATATATATATATATATATATATGTATGTGTGTGTGTGTGTGTGTGTGTGTGTGTGTGTGTGTGTGTGTGTGTGTGTGTAGTTTGATATTTCGGGCAGATATTTTTACAATCTTTATGAATCCACAGGAAAACCATCTTGGAATAAGATGAGTAGAATATATCAAAATGAAAATATGAATTAATACCTTTATATAGAATAAGGTTCGAACATTTGATGTGGAATAATAATTAGCGTTTCATATTTCAACAGCTTTACAGAATATCAGAGAAAAAACAACTGAATATGAAATTTCAGAATTCCAGAAATCGCAAGCTACACAGGATGAAAAAATAGTTGTAAACACATTTCCACTTAAAAGGGTGATAACGTGCCTCTAAAAGTATATATTGGATTTCACATTCTTCGCTCAAAGCTGACGTATTCAAAATGATGTGTTTCGCTTTCTTGCTTTATATTAAAAACATTTATATATAAGTAATATTACTTAACAGTAAAATGAGTGCGTGACCGAGAGGTTACTACGTTTCTTTTCTGACTATGGAGCCGGGGCACGTATCTCACTATTGTAAATTTGTCAGGACAATAACAAGTTATGGTGTTAATGGGGGCGATTCCAGCGTGTGATACTTTCGGAAAGCTCTAAAAAAAATCATAACACCAATCTTTTGACCCAAGCTTTGTGACTGAAAATAACTAAGTTTGTGCTCTAGAAAACATCTTAGATGCTCGTATATTTCTCTCATATGACATCCACGGATCCTAGGATGATGACGTTGAAATATAGTGGGTTGCTTTCCTGTTGTAGTGAAGGGTAATTGAATACTGTTGCAGGTTAACGAAATTTAGCCTTATGTTAGATAGCCCACTATAAGTCATAAAATGATAATAAAATCAAGAAAAACAAATTGAGTAGAAAATAACATTTATATATACACATATCAGTTAATGTTTAATTAATGCAATACTTGAAAGAAAGGTCCAACGGAGGTTAGAATGTTCATGCAAATAATGAGCTGAACGAGATAAAAGGCGTCGGAATGTGGGGAGCGGATGTATGTGTGGAATGTCTTTGAAGTAGTCGCTCCTTAGGTCAGTAAGTACTTTTGAGACAGTGAAGGAGGAAAGAGGAAGGAAAACGTTAACAATGAAGAAAGTGACCAGCATAGTGGCCGCTCGAATTAAACCACTGGTTACTCTCGCCTGTCTGTCTGCTGGGTGATTGTCTGTAACCGCCTTTTATATCTGCTTTTTGGATCAAAAGCAGCGCGTTTTGAATTTCACACTTGTATTTGATTCTGGGCTTCCCATTAGCTGATAAATAAAATTCGAATAGGCTCGCGAAATGGAAATTTGATATTTGATTAATTTTTATTTTTCAATCGGAACATCTGCGCGAATACACCTGCGCAGAGACGATTTTTGTTCATTTGCTTTCTGGTTGTTATAGAACAACCATCCGGCCCCTCGCTTTTGCTCGGTATCACCACAAAAACATGGTCTCGTTCTAATTACTTGAAATTTGATTATATCTATATATAGTAATTGGCGTAATATTATTTAAATTGAAAGTATTATGCCAAATTGAGAATGTTTCAGAAAGTAGGAAAAATATAACGATGCATATTTGGAAACATAAAAAATAGCAGTCACACTAACATCAATTACTTTTTATAAAGTTAAAGAAATGTAACAAATACATTTCATAGCTTATGCAATATTAACGAAAATATGACAGAAACAAGCCTGAATTGGGGATCATTATAAAATATGACTGAGGCTAAATCAAAAAAGATACATTTTAACAAAGGCAGTATATCAAGAGTAAGTTGGATAAATTGTGGTGTAAATGACGCAAAAATTAAATTAATACCGACATCTTATTTTAGCAGTCATATTTACCAAAATTACACAAATATTTAATCAAATACTAAATATTAAATTATTCAATAAAATCGCCAATATCTTTAACATTATCATCCAGTCAGCATCCCCTGAAACTCTTCTGGTCCAATCTTATTTTAATGTTAGTGAATACTGACATATTCTTTACCATCAGTTCATTTTTGGCAATAAAAATATCGCTGTTAGTATCTCACCCAATTGTGCCCCACACATAATCAATAGTATCGCAGTGTATGAAGTTAGTGAGATGTAAGTAATAATATGTTCGAAAATCTGACTTTTTTACTTAAGTGACATGGTGCACTGTTTTGTTGTCAGGCGTAGTGTCTTCGTGCAGCCACCTTTTTGACCCAGCATAGAAGAATCTTCTCAATTGTCTTGATGTTGGGTTAGAGGCCCTGTGAGAAGTTGACTGGAGTGACAACGTCTCCATCGCTAGTGATTACTCCAAATGCCTTGTTAGTCACCATTAGACTAATCTAACTTTTTCTTGTCCCCTACACCGTTCTTAGAATAAAACACAAACTCTCAGAAAGTATTCTATTTACAGTTCCGGCGTGAATGTCAAGCAATAAAGCATTTCATTTCAAAGTTCTGACAGAAGGAATTTCTTCATTGTTAATGTACCCTACTGAGACTGTAATAATCTGCAGACGACAAAATCAAAAACAATTTTCAAGGGAGAAATTAAAAATGTGTAAAAGCGTATTTTCCATCATTCAGATCTTATACGAACGAGGATGTCTCTTATGGCACTCTCCTTGAGCCTAAACATGTCGTGATCTTCGTCAATGACCTTGATGATGAAATCCGACTCTAAGGACGGCATCTAGGCTAAGAACAATAGCATTTCCTCCCACCTCATTAAGAAATCTGCCAATGCTGATAAAGTAAATCTTGCTGCTCTTCCTTAAAATGAACTCCATTTTTTGTGAAATAGATTAATTAAATTTTAATGCTTCCAAAATAAGGCTGCTCTATTTTAAAAACCACAGAAAAATTTTCCTCAATATGAATCTCTGACGGGCTTTTCTCTCTGGTTCCCCTCTCCAAGAATTTACACTAACTACTAGACTGTATACAAGATGTCATATTTTTGCAGTCAAAACAGTCAAACATAACCAGTAACTTCTACTTTCACAGTTTTTTTTCTCACTCTTCCCGCCTATTGAAGTCACTTCTCTATATTTGTTTCCCAGATAGTTACAATCTGCAAGGTCAATAACCAAGTTTTTTTTTATCTGGGATTTTCGTTTTTTTACCCTTTCTCCGACACTTCCTGCAATTTTTTCTTCTCTCATATAATCCTTTGCGCACTTGTGGCAATACTCTCTTACCTGTGGTGAAACGATTATATAAAAATGTGAAATATTAAAATTGTAACATCTATGCTTTTTTTCAGGTACATTTTTTATTCAACAATAATATCGAAGATATCTCAAAGGAGATATCGATAAATAAGATTTTAAACACATGTCATAATCGTCGATTTTACTCTTTTTCTTATTTAAATCTCTTCAAATTTACTCTAAGAGAGCAAATGAGGTATTTGAATGGCCTTATAAATGAAATGGCTTAGGGCCTCTCTTCATCTACATCCGGTTCTTACTATGATATTTGAATTATAAATGAAATCGATGAAAATTGTTTTGAATGAAAAATATGCGTTGTACAATATTAATTATTCATTTTATATTTCTTTAACAATGCTTAAAGATTCCACATTGAAGTAATATTATAGTTTTAGCTACCATCATATTAAGCTTTTTTTCTTTGAGACACAAAGTAATTTTTATTTTCGAAAGTATTATTCTCAGCTCAATGATTTCCTTAAGCATACACATGTAATATTCTACCTTGAACGGCAGAAGTAAATAACAGGTACATTCGGCCTTAAGTAAGGTCAGCAAAACGTGGTAATCGGCGTGGAAGCCGATGACCCCGCAATGATATGCTTGACAGATACATCCGGCCATAAATAAAAAATCAACAAAATACAATGGTAGTCGAGAGACACATCCAGCCTAAACGTTTTCAACTAAGGGTTTAAAAAAATTAAAATCAAGCGACAACCGGCTTGAAAAATCAATAGACTGACGAAATTGTTTGACGGATACATCTGGTCGAGGGTAACGTCAAAGAAGCGACGACACAAAAATAGAAATACGTGGGAGTTTTAAGACTAAATAAATCTGGAATGTTTGGTAGAAAAGAGAGAAATTTTATAACAGCAACAGTCGGCTCCTTCGTATGTGCGGCCGACTTCCTGCTTTACTAAAGAACTACCGAAAAGGAATAAATTTTTAGATTATATTTTTATATATACGTGTTCCTCGTTGTTTGACTAGATCCAGCAGCAGTGTATGACATAAATAAGAGGAAATATTTTGGATGAATTTGTGTCAGTCGTTTATTCAAAATTTAATACACGAGTTTTTATCTGCCTTAAATTTCATCTGTATCCTTTGTTCGAGTAAATCTATTTTATGTATTAATATTTATTTAAATCCACCAATTTTGTGTCGCCATATATTCCCTGATATTTTTTCTTCGTTTCTATTTTGATTTTAAATTCACTCATTCAAAAGTTTTGCATTATATGATATTGTGACAGAGTGATTTTGATTTATTAGAAAATATTTTTGTAGACGACAGAGTATTAACGATAAGTAAATATTCGTCTTTATTTTTATGTTTCTTTAATTTAAAAAGTGAAACTTGAAAGGTCATAGAAATTATCTTTCAGGTAAAATGAATGATTGAAATTTTCAATGTTTTTTTTGTTTTTGACGTTTCATGGGGTCCATCAGTCGTTGCATCTTGTGGTAATGTCGAGTATATATTTTTAATATTGTTCAACATTCACTAGTATTTTTACTTCATTTTCTTATTTTCTTTTTAATTTGTCAGAAAAAAATCAATTCCGTTTCACAATTCAAATTTCTCTAATCCATGGACTAAATTTATAATATGACATACTCTTCAATTTTTACATATATTTTAATTCGTTGACTATCTTTTGTTTTATCTTTTGTAAAGACAACCTCTGCTAATCTTTTTTTCGGCACAAGTAGTTCTAATTAAAGTTTAATAAGCGTGATATCAGGTTTCAAAAGTATTACTTATAATTCAAAACGTAAGCGATTTATGTGTAATTTTATGCATTTGCTTTAATGCCAATGTTTTATAATAATGTTTCGAGTAATGAAGTTAAATCTGTCATTATTATATACATTCAAAGACACTTGATTTTTTTAACGTCATCTTTGTAACAATAGGTTGTTTCTTTCAAACCCTCTCATAAGAGATACTCTCTTCATGTACCCAGTTAATATGTGTTGTTCGACACTTTTTCACGGCATTCTTCTGTATTACGATCCACATTGATTTGCCAAAATTCCCCAGTTTGATTGAGGCCTTCATTTTTTATCTTTATTGTGTCAGTGTTTTATTTTTACGTTACATTAATTATTTTATTATTTTCCACGACGAAATGTCTTGATTTTGTGTTTTGACAGAATACAATAATCACTCTTAGTTTTGTTGCAGGAACGGTCATTACTAACATGTTACTATTTTTAGTTTGATGATTTATCATATTTTATTTTTTTCGACTATTCCTCCCCTCCCCATCACGTTTACATATTACTTGATTTTTACGTCTATTTTATTTTTTTAAAATTGTATATTTAGTACATTTAATTAATGGGGTTTTTACCCTTTTTTATGCTGCCGTGTGAAATTACGATGTTGTAGTTAGTTTAGGATATGAAGATGATGGATTATTTTTTGTGGCTAAGGAGCAAATTTTATTGAGTTTTCGGCTCTGAATCCGGTTAACAAGGAGGCCTAATGCACCAATGTGCAAAACAATCGACTCCTGAATAAATTTAACATGTAAGAAAATACACGGACAGCGTAAAAAAGAAATATGTGGACGAAATAGGAAACAAAAACTCAACGTGGAACGCACTAAAGACAGCTTTAGTGACATCAGCAAACGACATTGTCCCAAATAAAACAGATGTAGAATAAAAATGAGAGGATGACAAATGCGATTTTCGACATGATGCAAAATATACAGAAATCTGCACAATAAATTAAGGAGCAAATTCATAAAGGCTAAATATGCAGAAATAAAGAGATTAAGCATCGCCAATGAAGGAGAAAATCATAAAAACTAAAATATCTAACAGGACAAAAAATGCTCCTCACCAGAATTTATAAAATCCAAGGATGTAATGCTCATATCAGAGAAAAAGAAAATACTTCGACTATGGGAAGAATATATAAGAAATCTCTTTCACAACAAAAGAGAGCAACCGATAATACACAAAATCACCGAATGATCAAAAATATTAAAATCCAAATTGGGTGCTGCACGAGCTAAACAGAATCAGGCCAAAGAAGGAATAAGAAGAGTACACCTTCGTCAAGGTCGGTGGAACAAGAAACTCGATGTTTATGCTTATAATTTTATGGGAATGGGTTAATACAAATGCAGAAATACATGTACCTGTGTTTCACAGTCAACGCAAAGGCATTCGACAAAGTCAAAAATAAAAACGGGATAGAGATACTCAGCAACATTGACGTAGTTGGCAAGGGCATTAGAGCAATCATAAACATCTACTGGCAGTAATCAGCCTGCATGCGGATAGAAAGTGAGTTCAGCAGATATACAAAAATGAAAAAAAACAAGAGTATATATAACACAAGGATGATTTTTCTCAATAGATCTATTCATCCTATACAGCGAGACACTTCTTAGAGATCTCTAGAAGTCCTGCCTGTATTCGATATTGACGGCCATAATTTATGATACGGAGATGATACAAGTAGTAATAGTTTTGCTTTGATTTAGGTTTAATGTACTTTCCTACAGTTTCATGCTCTATTAAAGGAATTGTACTAGCACCGAAGAAACTTGTTATTATTATTATTATTAGTATTAGTATTATTATTATTATTATTATCAGTAGTAGTAGTAATAGTAGTAAATTGTATGGTCTTGACAGTAATTTTAAGCGCTCAGTTACTGGTTTCATCTATAGATCCATGAGTAAAATATTCACAGGAGGAGAGATTTTTATGAGTTGCATATATTTGGCACGTTTCTTTAAGTACAACAGCTATTTTTCAGATGATCTGTGCAGTTTTATAGAAAGTAATACTTTGTAGCGCCGTTGTGATAATGATTTTAGGGAATTTATCATAGCCAAACCCGATAATAAAACAAAGTTATTTAAAGTTAAAAGTTTTCACATTTTAGCTTCTTCAATTCGTAGAAATTGATTTTCTTTATTATCATTATCATTTTCAACATAAGTCAATTTCTGCTATAGTCACAATACATACCAATTCGTGGAAAGACTTAAGAAAATTCGGGGTGTGTCGTTATGGCAAAGTTGTTTATTGTTTTTCTGTCTCCCATATCACCCCAAACGTTACATAAAAAATGATCTCCTTAGTGTGTGGGCTGTACTTAACAAGACAATTTTTGTATATCTCTTAAGCTGAGCTTTCCTGGAATTCTTTCAATGAGTTGTTGTATACAATCTTTTGTCATTACAAGTTGAAATCTTAGCACTGGTACTATTCTTGTCTTCAATTCCGACCTTGTTTGTATTTCAATTTCCAGGATATCATATTTTTATAGTTTTTCAAATTCTTTGTTTGCTATGTTACAATCTGCTGGACAAGACATATCGATTAGTAAGCATGGTTTTTCTTTTTGTTTTTGACAATAATGTCCGGCATATTTCCTTCAATTATTCTGTCTGTGTAGAAATAATAACCCTATTAAATAGGACTGCAACTAATGCTGGCTTATGTTTATACTAGTGTTTATTTACATATTTTACAAAGGGTTTTAACATTACCGGGTAAAGATTGCTCCATTCTATCGTGACGGTTTTTATTTCGTTTGTGGCAAGTACAGATTATCCTGAGTTTAGTTAGTCTATTGTTCTCACTGAAACTGTATTTTGGATCAATATTACTATGTATGATATTGTCCTGAACGTTTCTACTGAAAAGAGTCTGGACTTGCGCTACAAGAATAAAGCCTTTAGTTTCAGACTTTAATATCACAATGCAGGAAGGAGAACAACTCCCAAAATTACAAAAACAAGACATAAACTGGAAACAATTTAAGCTCTACAATGCAGCATTCAAATTAATTCTGAATAAAGAAGACACTCGTATAAATGTCCATGAAGCAGTATATGCATCAATCAATATAGCAGCAATCAAAAAATTAAGCATCAGATGCACTCTCACAGACATGAAGAACTAGCTTGGAAAAAATAGTAAAAAATTTGAACAACTTAGAACTGCATTATCAGCACTCGATGTAATGACAAGAGGAATAAAATTAAGAAGTATAAAAGGCCGAGGAGTCAAATGAAAATAAGATATTAGGATTAATACATAAAATCTGATGAACTAAAGAAAAATACTAAAAGTAATACAAATGAAGAATCAAAGAATAAAATACTTTGAGAAAAAATCAAAATTCTACAGACAGAAAAAACTTTTTTCAAACCGATGTACAGAACTTTTACAGTAAAATACGTAAACAACAATTTGAAATGACAGTTCCCCCACAAAATGAGAAAGGTTATACAATTCTGGAAAAAGAAAGAACTTGCCCTAAAGAACATAACAAAGAAGCAGAATTGATTGCGCAAGAGCTATTATGAATAAAAGATAAACCAGAACAGACATTGGCTGGAATCACTGACGGGATGTTTGCATGTAACATGTAACTAGAAATTTCCAAGAAGAGATAAAATTTTTAACTTTTGGCTATATTATTATAATATAGCACACAAAAACTAGCCAAAAAATTGTTAACAACCACAGTAAAATTCCTGCATGGATGACCAAAGGAATTCCATTTATCAATCCAAAAACAATGAAACAAATATCCCGAACAAGAACAGAGAGACTACATGACTTCCCACAGCAGACAAGCTATTGACACCCATTTTGAGAAAACGGACATAATTCTTCTCATAAACAAATATAATAACAGTGTGTAAACGTGGCTGTTACCGAGTTAAAGACCAAATACATTGTATTAAGATGGTCTTGGAAAACTGCCTTAATGCAAAGAAAAGCCTTAGTATTGCATGGATAGATTACAGTAAGGCATTTGACAGTGTACCATATTCCTGGATCTTTAAATATGTACAAGTTATGCTTCTTTCTCATCAATTTCTTTAAGAAATATGCATGTCGCTATGGAAAACAAAATTTTACTTCAATCGTATGATTGAAAACTATAAGCTTGTTGGAATAAACATCAACAGAGTAATATTTCAAGGTGTCTGTCTCACTTAATAATTTGAATATCACTAACAGCATTAACCAGCCTAAGCAAAAAGACAGAATGTGGTTATAGAATAGCTAAAAAAAATGAGCCATCTATTTTACATAGAAGACTCACAAGATTGTATGTTAGGAATGACAATGAGCTGGAAGGTCAAAATGTAAAATGCCTCAGTGAATACACTGGAATGCAACACAATTTGAATAAATATGCTAAGCCATAATTTTACAAGGATCGCTACAGCAAACATCCTCTATTAACTTAGACCCCGCTGTAACAATATAAGATTTAGACATAGAAGACTCTTATTAGTACCTAGATGTAAGGATGTATCATCAAAATGTTGTTGTAAACTGTTTAGAAATACTATGCAAGGAAGTTGGAAAATGTTTTATGCAGCTAGAAATGTCGTACAAGAAAACAACTATTGGCTTACAATCATACATGGAAACAAGAAAGAACTGAATGATACAAGTATTCAAACAACATAAAAAACAGAAAGAACCATATTCAATAATGAAAGAAACCACTAAAATACAAACGATATCTACATTTAGTAGATTCCATAGAATGCTAAACCAGAAGTCAAAAACCAACTTTTGCGGCAAAAAATATGAAACCTTACCAAGAATAAAACTCTTTAACTGATAAAACAACGCTTGGATGATAAACTCCTGCATAGCTAATATCCAGACATTGCTAATAGACTTAATGTTGATAAGGTTGATAAGTCATCGATGGTTACGAGTATCTGGAATAAACTCAGGAACTCAAGCTTTCATTTTTGCAGCACAAAACTAGAATCTTTTCACTGGGAACCTTCAAGCAAATACCATATATATTAATGTGGATAAAAAGGTGCAGGTTTTATTAAAAATTATAAGAAAGGATATATAAGGATATTCTGCACTTGACCAAAATGAAGATAAAAATCTTCATAATAGGTTGAGGCAATATTAACACTGGACAATGTGAAAAATATGTAAACAAACAATGGTAAAAATATTAGACAGCACCGATTACAAAATGTTTTCAGCATTGTATGGGATTACACTATATACACATACAGAATGATTGAAGCATATAGACCAGATGTTATTGTCAAAAATCAAAAATAAATCACTTGCCTACTAACTGATATTGCTTGTCCAGCAGATTGCAACATAACAACGAAGGATTTGAAAAATAATCAAAATATAAAAACCTAGAAATTGAAGTACAGAAATGTGGAAATAGAAAACAAGAATAGTACCAGTGATAGGACGTTCACTTGGAATTATAAAAAAATTGAACAAAACCACACATTGAAAGAATCTCTGAAAGCCTCAGCTGAAGAGATATACAAAACTTGTTTTTTAAGTACAGCCCACACAGTAACGATAACTTTGTCTATGCAACGTTAGGGATGTTTTCAGAGATAGAAAAAGAAATGAAATTTAGCTCTAACAACAGACCACATTGTACCTTAAGTCTTTCCGAACACTTGGTAGGTATTTGTACCACAGTAAAAATCAAATTATATAAAAATGACATACTAATTTAATTAGTAAAATATGTATAAATTTCTATTGTGACCCAATCAAAGCAATAAATCTACTAGCAAGCCAATGTTCTATGATTGGGATAGAACTGAGAAAAGTCATTATTGAGGTGAAAGTACCATAAATGAACCGGTATCAAGACGACTTAACAAAAGAACTATCCTTGTATGTATATTCCAAATTTATTTGAAAGCAAAATGCGACAAATGTAAGAAGAAACTTATATCTAGCCATTTTACTTGAAAAACTAATAAAACTTACTTACTAACATTTACTGTCCTTAAATGCATAAAGCCTTGACACTATAAAAAGTTTCATATTAATCACCATTAAAATATAAAAATTCAGAATTAAACTGACAGCGGTGGGGAAGTGACTGAAGCTAGGATACCATGATATGACCAATAACATTCAATAACATGCAGAAGCACCAGACCAAATGATTATGGCTTTAATTCTTATTAAGTTTGAATTTGAATGCCTACAGAACCTTTGCAAAATCATTAAAAAACGAGAAAGAACTGAAGCTAGTTCAAATTCTTTAAAAATATTGAGGTATTGTAAAGATCCTTTGTAGACTTCGAAAAAGTTAACCCTCAGCTAGATTAATTTATTTTGTTTAAGACTCATAGTGATGATTTTGAGCTGAATGTTTTTGATGTCAAGGAATAAGGTTTATCTACTATGTATACCTTACAATTTATTGGAAAAGGTACTATGAAGAGCATATAATTTATCGGAAATTAATTTTGAAGAACAAAATAAACATTTACAAATATACTTTTGTGATAATTACTATATACTATATATAATTTCATAGTCAAACAAAAAACACGAATCATTAAACACAATTGGGAAAACCTTAAAGAAGAGATCTTAAACGAAATCTTACAAGATTATTCCTATTCCAAATGATTCTATAAAATGTCATTTTTCTGTAGATTTAATAGTAATATTGTCATGCAGTTCTCTTTTATTATTAGCATATGTAATAATAGATAACAACTCATCCACATCTTGTTCAGAGTTAAGAAGCGAAAACCACGTCGTTAAATAGCAATTTTAGTGTCAGATTTTTTTCGTAGTTACCTGAAGGGAAGAATCGAAATTCTCAAATCTCTTAAGGCTCAGATCATTCAAGTAAAAACTGATTGCGTGCAGAATAATATGGGGAAATCATGTACCAAATAAGTGGGAAAAGGATAAAAATAAGATGTCAGTAACGAGAACTCAACAATCGTAATTGGTTCGCAGCCCGAAGAGAAAACTATGACAAAACGTCTTAAGAAAAATCTAGAGGAGAGTGAATGCTTACGTGCTCCTCTGTGTGCAGCAATATAAACTTATTGATAGTTTTGCAACGAAACATCAAAGAGAACTGGAGGTGAATTACTAGTCATGCCTGCCTTTAATTGATCAATTCCCGTCATGGAATATGAGATATTCAGTGTAAATCTATTGTTCCCCTTCAGGCATTTGTATAGAAGGTTGCATATGAATACTAAAAGTTTCTGATCTTCGCGTTATAGAGAATTGTTAACTTTGATATGTAAGAGACCACCATTGAGAGCAATAATAATAATAATAATAATAATAATAATAATAATAATAATAATGCTGTGAAAGAAAGCTCTTATTATGAAGGGTAATAGAAAATAAAACTATCCCACTTAATATCATGTTGAGGAGAATTCAGTTTTTCTCAGTGCTTAAGGAAAGAAATACCACTCTGAAAACTAATGAAATAATTCTCCATATATAAAGCTATAGAAACGGACACTGACTGGTGCGTGTTTACTGAGCACCGCACAATTTTAAAAGTACTTACTGTTTTGTCTGTTCAAAAAAAGAATTCATAAATGTAACACTATAATTATGACAACAACAACAGCAACAATAACAATAAAAACAGTAACTATAATAATAATAATATTAATCATAATAATAATGCTATGAAAAGAAGCTCTTTTTATATAGGGTAATAGAAATTAAAGCTATCCCAGTTAATATCGTGTTTAGGAGAGAACACTTTTGCCTAGTTCATAAGGAAAGAAATACCACTCTGAAAACTAATTAAATAATTCTCCATATAAAAGCTTTGAAAATAGGCATTGAGGGGATGCGTGTACTGAGAACCCCAACGATTTAATTGTACCTGTTGTTTTGTCTGTTCAAAAAATGAATACATACACTATAATAATGACAACATCAACATGAACATCAATAATAACATATATAAGAACAATAATAATAATAATAATAATAATAATAATAATAATAATAATAATAATAGACTATTCTCTGACAGGGAGTATGGCTCCGCTTTGCCACATGCTAACGGCCATTACGAAGTACATGTTGCAGGCCCTTGATGAGTCCGGCGAGGCTCGTGCTGTTGCTCTGAACATCTCCAGTGTTTTAACAGCACACTGGCCTTCTACGCAAGCTACGGGGTTGCGGTATTACTGGATGCTTGCTTGATCTGATCCAATCTTTTCTAAATAACCTCACAATGAAGGTCGACTTGAATGGGCATGCCTCCACATCCTACTGTACAAAAGCTGGTGTCCCTAAGGCTTCTATTATGGCCCGACGCTCTTTATTTTCATAAATCATCTCCAAGATGAGATCAAGTGCAAAGTAGGCATCTACGCAGATGATACCACAATTTGTCCCCGCATCAGTACGAAAGCCAACGTGGCGGACAAACATAACCTCGCTGCTGATCATGAGAGGGATCAACATTTTGTGGTGAATTGGGTTAAGAAGTGGCTTGTAATATTTAATGCTCTAATACCAAGCTGCTGTCTGTCTATCACCACCGGCAACCTCTCCTGCCATCCATGAGCATGGACCAAGCGAGTCTCCCTGAGAACAATAAACCGCGCACAACCAAATGCAGACGACAGTTCTACTTCATCGGCGTCTGCATTTGGTTGATCTAACTGTGAAAGGGTGAGACCGAGTTGCCAGGCTAGTGACACGAATAAACAACTGTTGCAGAGGCAACAGTGACTTAATTTCGTTAGAGCAGAAGCCAGGAAAGTATTTATAGAACAGACAAAGGGAAGCCACATCCCGTCGTTGGGGAAGTGGCTTGAGTCGAGCCGCCAAGTCGGTACCTATCACTTTACAGATTTACCCTTGGAACCTATCAAGAACACTGATATGAACAGCAAGGGCACCTGACCATATATGGCAGCAGTACTCCATGCACGGTTGAATGATTGATTTGTATATATACATGATGGATTCAGCCGGGAAATACATCTTGGCCCGACACAGTGACCCAAACTTCAGTGGATTTAGCTATTGACTCAATGTAGTGGTTCCACTTGAGATCGAAAGATTGTAAAGCCGAAGAGGCCAAGTGTATTCATAATAATAATAATAATAATAATAATAATAATAATAATAATAATAATAATGTATTCGTCCGTATCATTACAACCGTATTTTCAGATGGGTGGTATTCATTTTATGGGATTTTCGAGATTAGAATTGATTTCTCTAAAACTGGAGAATACAATAATTTTTTTACGAATGTTAACGAGTGTAAAATACAGATGTGAAGTTAACAGGAAACAAAAGTATTGTAATAGAAATTTATCAAAGTTAATCAAAATATCTGTCAGTGGGTTTTGATGATGTGTGGCCATAGGTCTAAATGAAACCTTGACAATATCCTGTGTACTAAATTACTAGGGCAGTTCATAAGTGCAAGCAGACAATAAGAGTGGGGGTGAAGTCAAAATGGATAAATGTAATTGTTTTACCGTCAAGATGGTGTTATACTGTGAGAAGAATGAAAACGTTAATCATCTCTTTACCAATCCGGACTGAGTGCTAATTAACAAAAGTAGAATGACAGACCATATATATATATATATATATACACACCGTGTTGTAGCGTTTTAGAATATGATTTTAATAATATAACAGTCCCTGGGAAGTCTGAACAATCATCGTCGAGTGTTAATAAGCTGTCCTGCTTTGGCTAATCGGAGATCAACAAGAAAGTGTTGGCAGATTCGGACAGTGGTCACAGTGGTTAACTAGAAGCAGCCAAGGGTTAAGTTATTATTGTTGTTTTAAAATAGTTATTCAAAATTCTGTATATATATATATATATATTTAGCACAATGAGTTTGTCGCTTTACATGAGTTTGTTAAGTTTGGTAAGTATCTGTCCAATTAATGTGACAAAATTTAGTTATCGTTCTCTCAATCATTTTTATCATTGTGTGTGTATATATATATATATATATATATATTCAATGACAAAAATAAGTGAAATAACCTTAATGCACACAAAATTTATTATATATATATATATATATATATATATATATATATATATATATATATATCGAGAGTTCCATAGCTCTGAGGTAGAATCGCGGACTGATGACAATTCGGTCGGTTTTCAATCCTGGCAAAAAGAAACCTGGTTCCTAATCATACTGATGAGCTTTTATCAGGAGAAACAGATCTGTATAGTGATGAATATATATATATATATATCGCTCATTCAGTAAAATGAATTAGAGCACTCTAGCTATTTAGCGTGTATAATGATAATATATGCGCTAAAACATCTGCCTTCTTCCACCGAACGCCCATAGCCCAGAGGTAGAATCGCCGAACTGACGCCAATTCTGTCTGGTTTCAATCCTGGGTTAATCCTGTGATACAGCGAAACAGATCTGTCTGCGGATGACAATACATACATATATATGTGTGTGTGTGTGTGTGTGTGTGTGTGTGTGTGTGTGTATGTATGTATGTATGTATATATAGAAAGTGAGAGTTTTATCATATTTTATATTTTTTACTAAAAGTACTCCTCATCAGGCAAGTGCGTATGTAATATCTTGTTATTATTTCTTTTTAAGTAATTTTATTTTTCGATTTTGTTTTATGCTTTTCTTGTTATTTGAATGTAAAATTTGTTAAAATTTCTCTTCTGAAATCTCTCAGGTTTCTATATTATTTCTCTCGGGAAAAAACGCTGAAAGCTAAAATAGTTCAGCGTTAAAAGATCCGTCATTGGAAACGAAAGTCTTTCCGATAATTTGGTGAATATGTAGCACTTTAAAACAGAAAAAAGCTTCACGCACAAACAACACGCAATTGGTGTATAGTCCGTGGTAACACTTCTGCAACTAGGTGGTAAACACTGATTACTCATGTGAGGTGAATTGTACTCGGCGACTGCGTTTATCAAACTCTCTGACTGTCATTACGACGACCACACATCGGTCCAAATTGTGTGACGGTAGACAGAAGAATTTTCTTACTAGAACGGTGAAAGAAAACTCCTCACCTCAACCCACCAGCAGACTATTTTGAAATCTCCAAACTTAAACTTTTATTCTGAGGGACTCATCATTATCCCCCAGAAAATTAAATCGTTGCGCCTTCACGGGCAAACATTGTAAGCTGAAATGAATTGGAAAGAGTACATTGAATCTATTGCTAAGTCATCAGCTTAGAAAGATAGTTCATTGTGTCGTGCTAGAATTTATCCAGAATTTATCATATATATCTATGTCTGCCATTCGTCCAACCTTAGAATACTGCTTCCACTTATCGCCCGGTTCTTTTGCTATTGTCACTAAACTCATTGACACAATCCAAAGATGAGTCAACATTATCAATCCAGATCTGGCGGCTCGGATTCAGTCACTGTCTCCCTGCCAAAATCTTGACTCAATATCTTTTCTATAAAAGCTTTAATGCTAATTTTTCGGATGACACCTTCGATAGACATTACGAATTTAAGAACAATTCTAACATGGTGTCAAGATCTCATTTGTATACTTGAAATTGTGTAGATCCCACTGTAATTTCTATGCTACTAGTTTCTTTTTTGTGTGTCTCCTTGTAAAACTTTACGCCGTGAAATAGAATTTAAACACAATACCATATTTTATGTCTAATCTGATTGTTGAAAATTTAAAGAATATCAGTATACATCAAGCACTTTCTAGACTGGCGAATAGGATCGTCACTTTTTCAAATTTACCTATCTAAACTTATTTATAAATGGAACTTTGTCTATGTGTGTGTCTCTGTGTGTGTCCGTTACCTATAGACTCCGAAACGATTTGCTTGAAATTTTACACAGTTGTACTATAAGGGTGTGCGAGTGGTCTTAGCTAGGTTTTGTGTCAAGGTACACCGGATAAATATCGAAAATCGATAATCGACAAAATCGGGTTATAGAAGGAGTGGTCAGATTTTAATCAAATTTGATGCACTCATAGACAAAGACATAAGAAACGATATTCACAAGATCAAGTTTGCAGTTGTTACAATAGTGCAGAAAATCGATAATATATATATAAAATCTTTCATTACACCCGAGCAACACCGGGCTATACTGCTCGTTGTTATATGGATTAGCAAGTTGTGCATTTCATAATGATTACAAATACAAAATTCGAATTCTAGCTGTGTTCGTTACACTTAATTACGTTGAATAATACTTGCAAAAAGTGTGAATTAACCTGTTTTCTGTCCTCACTCTGGGGCAAATTGTTGATCGTCTATCTTAAAAATATTATTTTCGCTCAAAAATTGTTCATACGGTACGCACACGTAAAATAAATAACTATTCTTCCAATTCTGAATTGTGTTTCAAAGTTTGATTAACCTACAAATGCTTCACAATGTGGGCTAGATTTTCCACGGCACATTAGGTTCGTAGGTGTTGTGGCTGCAGTAGCAGTGGTTAGGTTGAATTCAGCGATGCAATTCGTTTAACTACCAACCGTGGCTATAGAATCCAATCTGTTCTTTTACTTACTTATAGCTGGTAGAATAAGAGATGGTTTCATGCCTTTTACAAGTGTAAGAGCACGTAAGTGAATGTAATAATCACTACGCGGTTAAACGATTCCTCAATCAAAGCAAATAACTATTACTCTACCATACCTGCATAAAAGCTTGATAATCTGTAAAATATCAAATCAGGAAATTAGTGATATATTTAAATGAAATGAATTGGTTGAACAGTATTTTTTATCGATACTCGTCTTAAGTAGATATTCTGTTTTTAATGAAACAGTATTATACATTTATTTCTACCGGCCTGATTATATACGATAAATTTTTATTACGAAAATATGTGCCATTCGATATTATGATAATAATTTTGATAGCGTATCATTAGGATAGATGCATGTAATTTTATCCAGATTACCTTTCACTTTTTTTGCAGTATTTCTGCTTTTTGCCAAAAGCGATCTTGGTATCCAGCAGGCCTCTTAGTACGCAATATACACTCATTCAGATAACCTGCTTAACCATTATATGTTTTTATACCACTGGCGTCTAAAATGAAAGCTACACGTGTAAGGATTTTTAATTGCTTAAATCTTCACTAAGAATATTGAAACGTAACAGCTTGTTTCATCTTTGTCAAGAGACAATTCTTGCTTCATGGTTTTTGGCTGATTCGATTGTGTATTTCTTCAAAAATCCCTGTCCTATCACAAGATGTTTACATGATGGGTATCAACCATAGAGTTAGTTAACGTCGGGTATTTGGTATTAGTTTGTGAATTATTATATCTTTACCAAGCCACCTGTCATATCAAGCAGCTGTGCAACCTTTAATAAACGAATGAGCATCAGTTTAAAGCCGGAATCTTTAGGATTAATAAATATTTTGTGCATTATGGTGCATTGGATATAGGATCGCACCAGGAATTATAGATCCGAGGTTTTTTTGTAGTTGAATTTGTTGCATTCACTTACTCGCAAATGCCGTTGAGAATGTTATTAATACAAATGTTCTCCCTACAGTTAAGAGATAAATATTTTCTAACGAGTCAGTCATGTCTTTTTAAAGACATGATCGTCCAAGCGTGTATCACGAATGGAACTTAACTGAACTACTTTGTATGTATCGTTCAGCATTTTGGGTGAGTACTTTCTGTTTTTCATTTCTTTAAATTCCTTTCTTTCATTTTCAATTATTAATTTCTGTTAGCATCACTATCTTTTATATTGCCAGTTTAAAATCTCCATCATCTGCATTCATTATTGATTTGACTACCTTTGCCTTTCCTCTTTCATTTCACGTTTTTCCCATTATTCTAGTTTTTCCTGCTTTTGTTTCCTTTGACTTGCTTCAATCGTTTTCTGAATCAGTAGCGCGCAAAAGAAATCGGTCATTTTCCTCGCTAACATCAGGGCCAATAGAAACCTACTTCCATGCTGTCCGCAGAAACGAAGAAGAAAAAATAACTCATAGCTCTATCGCTAGCAAACAAACAGAATGCAACTTGTCTGTTATTGCCTAAAGTGGCGTGAACGGCTAACGACATGTTGTTTACAAAATGATATTACTCGAGAGAATGACCACGGTAGAGTCAGTCAATATTTACTTTGGCAACGAACGGCGATTTTAACATATTTTTTTATGCAAGCATAGCAATATGCTGACAAATTATGTTTGCGATGAATTTGTAATATGAGCTGATAATGTGATAACAAAAATACAAAAAAGTATGAAAAAGACATTTCTGAAGAATTCAGGTTAGAGCAAAAGACAATAGTTTCGGAAAGAGAATATCTTTTTAGTATTTAAAATAAATTCAGTATATACAATCATTATAGCCTGAATGATTAACTATGTAAACCCTTTTGTTCTTTTTTCCGACATGAACTGATCAAAATCTGCGTTATATCCTGGTTTAACTCGTATATCTTACTCTCTCTCACTGATAAGAGGTCCCATTTTAGTGGGGGGGATACAGCGAGATATCCACTATGTTTCTACCTTTTCATATAACAGATTAAGGCGATCATATTGAATTAATTGCTCAATTTGCTGCTAGAAGGTTTGGTTCGCCGTGTCGTGCTAAGCATTTTCTTATCATCAAAATCCATTTTGTACATTCATAAATGGAACATTTGTTCATGAATTGATTAATATTGTCATTCCAAGAAAAGTAATTCCGTCTATGCATTTCTAGATTCATGACATAATCAAAAGTGCGGTAATGTTATCGATCCTCACTTGGCATCTCACTATCATCATCATAGCGTCGTTTTTTCGTGTCATTTCTTTAGACATTTAAGCGTGAAGTTAGATTAGATTACTAGATTAGATATTAGGTTTCATTGTTTTACTACAGAAATAGCGTAATTTAACCGTAATTTTTCTTTTAATACTTTCTCTTCTCACCCTTCTTTTAAATGGAATTCGTTCATCTTTCGTCGTTTTCTTTCTTTTCTGTAAATATTTAAGCGTGAAGTTAAGAACACTATTAGATTACACATAAGGTCTCACTTTTTACTATTGAAATAGCGTCATATAACACTAATTTATATTCTAATCGTTTTTCTTTTTACACTTCTCACTGAATTCTTTTTCAATTCTGTGCTTCCCTGTGACCTACAATCTTCAAAAGTTTAATTGCAAAGTTAATCGCCACTGTCTATTTGATATTTGTAATTTTCTTGATCTTTCTCCTAATTAAAGTTTTCTCATTCTCCAAGCAACCACCCTCCGTCTTTGTGGCATTACGGCCATGTGTGGGATGAAACTATTAAATTAAATGAAAGATGCCCTTCGTCGAATAATCAGTAATCTGTGGAGAAAGATATGAAAAATGAAAACTTATTTTAAATGAAAACAACAGGTATAACAATATTCTGGTTAAAATATAGAAGAACATAGCAAACGTCTCTATTGCACATGATTAAGAAAGAAGGTTTGGAGAATAAAATACCCCTCCTGCTCAATGGATATAAGAGACAACTAACGAGTAAAGTACTATAGAATATTTAGTCAATGCAATGACGAATGATAAAATCTGGTATTTATTGAGCAATTATCGCTGAAAATTATGACACGGTTGCAGGTGAGATCGATTAAACGGAATTATATATATCAATGATCAATTTGTTTTTTAATATATCTTGATAATTATTAGTAAGTACGATATGTTCTTTAAATTTAAATGGTAATAGAATAGGGGAGATATTCACATACCGTCGAAAGACTTAATTTTTAAACGAAATAAAACGTATTCCTTTATACTAAATAATGTGCAACCTAGAATTCCATGAATATATGCTGTGAATTATCGAACGTAATAAAAAGTTATTTGAAGTTTTTTTTAAATTTTTGTAGGGAAATATCATTCATTTTTAAAATTTTAGCTTAATTCCTTTGTCGTAAATTCATCTCATTATCTTAGAATATTCAAAATTAATAGTGAATATACCCCAAATTTCTAATTATCAATTTACAATCATTTCATCCAATTAGTTACTGGTCATCACTTTGATGTTTTTTTATTTCAGAGTCGATTGTTAAATATTAAATAATCGTTCTTTTACTTTGATATATAAAACTCAATAAAATAAGCATAATGCTGAGTTTAGAAATCTCCTTATCAAAAAAATATTAGGCATTCACTGAATGAAGTGTTAGCATTACTGTCGGATGAAATTTGTATAATCTTTCTCTAAATTGAGTTTTGCAGGAAAATATTACTGGAATCTATTCACTAAGATAGCCATTTCTACTACAGATAAGAGGTTGTCTGTAAATGCTGCTCAGCAATATTGATATATTCGGGAAGGATATTAAAATAATAATCATTGGCAGCAAACCGCCTGCATACGGACAGAAAATGACTTAAGCAGATACACGAAAACTAAAAAAGAGTGTCAGAAAAGGATGTATGTACTCAACGAATTTACTCAATCTATACAGCGAGCTGATGTTTAGCTTATTAGAAAACATATAAGAATTCATTTTTGGCAGCCACAGTCTTAACAATATAAAATATGCTGATTTCACAATGTTTATAAGCAGACACGCAATGGAAATTACAAAACACCAGCTGAAGGGAGCGAAGGAAATTAAGAAGTGATTAAGTATATACTACAACAAGAGAGAAATGTTATATATAAAAATATAAAGTTATATTTTTATTAATGACGATGAACCGTGTAGAATAGGGAACAGAGAATTGAGAGAGCGCGCTTCTAATGGGTTGACGGGAGTGTAGTCTTATCTGTTGTGTCTCTCTTCACCGGCCGATCTCTGTTGCTCGTCTACTGGCAAATCCGTGTGCCGAGGTCTTTTTATAATCTTCCAGAACCGGGACTTTTTCGTCCGGTTTTGTCTCGCCCACGCACGCACACATAATTCTCAGAGACACCTGTTCTGTTTGCCTCTGTAGTTATTTCCGCTGCTGCCGGAAATAAGGTCAAACGACATCCGTTCCTTTCAACGACCGGAAACACCCCCGCTTGCATCAGCCTTCCTCGGGTGGGGCCAGATTGTTATATTACATTCCTCGCCCTCCCATTTTCCAAAATGTTCACCTAAGAACATTTTAAGCGCAACACCCTCACACTCCTCCCCATGCCACACAAGCCCGACAATTGTATAAAACATGTGCACGCCAAAACAACAAAACATGTGCATGCCGAAACAAAAAAACAACAACAAAAAATATATATAGGGGAGCCTACATCGGCAACCCCACAATGTTCGTGTCCATCGTGAAAATTGTTCTACCAGCTCGATGTTTCATTGTTTTTTTTTTGTTTTTTTTTTAATATCCATTTTCACAGAATTGGGCAAAGTTCTTAAAAATGTTCATTTTCTTTCTTGCACGACCACATGATCATAGGCGGTAACCGCGCCCCAGTTTCTAAACTGACATCGAGTAAATGACCTTTGACCAACACCATGCGTGTTTCTGCTCGAGTTTATTGTTACACATGTAACTTCATTTAATTTAATTTAATTTCAAACATACTATGTTTGAACACAGAAAAATGGCCATTATCTGCAGTACATATCATTCATAGTCTGACCGAGAAATGTTCAATAGAAAATGAAGAAAATTACCCTGATTCCAACGTTAATCCGCATGCAATTTACTTGTGGAGGATTAGAGGTTTCATCTATATTAATTTAGTCTGAAAAAATGGACCCGTGACTCGTAGTTCCTTAGTTTGTACAATGTTTTCTATTCCTTGAACTACTTCCTCTGGATTCGAATCCAAGCATATCTGATTTGTTGACATCTCTCTGTTTAACGCAGAGACATTTGAATGTTGAACACCCGGTGACCCCGGAGTACTATTCACAACGGATAACTCCCTTTCCTTTCCCGAAGCACTGTTGCTTCTTTCACACTTAAAAATCCGCTTCCTAGCTATTATTCCAAGGATTATCATAACGCCGACTAACTTCTTCGGGAGTTCTTCATATCCTTCACTAAATATTTCCATATCTATCTGTTCCAAGGTATTTACTAGTTTGCGGATAGGAATCTCCTCCATATCGCGCAATTCTACCGGCATGGTGTCCACTGAAAAATTGGGAAATTTCTGCGTAATTGGGGACCAAACCACTGGACCAGAGACGTATAATTTACTTTATGCTTTAGATACTATTAATAATTTTCCACGTTTGTATCTTCCTAACTATTTCACTTAAACTATCGTTAATCCTCCCACTGCTTCTTTCCCAATCCTATAGCATATCAGCCAATAAGTCTTCAAGACTTTTCAGTTGTTCTTTCTTTTTGTTCCGATCAACTGTGGAATCTGCAGGTCTATCCGTGTCAATATAAAGTTTTCAGAAATTAATATATCTTCAAAAGATATTTCCCAAGTCACATAAATGAAAATTCACAGAGGATGTTGAATTGATGGGAACCTGCACAAAAGCATAATTCACAAACATAGAAATGTAAATCATTTTGTAGTGTACAGTCATTGAAAAGATATCCAAAAAAAGAAAAGC
The DNA here is from genome assembly GCA_037127315.1 of Ascarosepion bandense. Lineage (NCBI taxonomy): Eukaryota > Metazoa > Mollusca > Cephalopoda > Sepiida > Sepiidae > Ascarosepion > Ascarosepion bandense. Next base: position 1,819,244 of record JBBBDQ010000980.1, on the reverse strand, counting down.
TAACACTGCACAAACCAAAGAAAACATTGTTATCAACAAGTTAATCCAATTATCTACTTTAAAGAGTAGAAGAAACTTCCTTTACATGATTTTACATTTCACTTACTCAATAAAAGTAAGATTAATTAAGCAACATACCAGTAAACTCACTTCACATATATGGTAAAATATTAACAAATAAATTAATCATTAACTCAGATGTTTTATACTTACAGATAGGTAAATATCTCAACTTTATTCCTCCCGTCAACCCCAACCTATGCGCTCTCCGCTAGGCGTACTACTCTCTGTATGTAGTCCTGCACCCCCTCCGTTCTACCTTTAATGTGTTCGACACCGAACAATCCACATTTCTCAATTCTAGGGTCAGATCGGCAAAAGTATGCTGTTCCATTTTTTTTTTCTAACTAAACTTATTATAAACAAAAGCAGAACACACACACTATCAAATCAAAGAGTCGCCTACCTTGGCTGATGTCTATAGTCGTGCGGCTGCTTCTATTTTCGTCTTCTTTTTTCTTTCTATCTGCTAGTTTTAAGTCCGTTGAATTTCAATCGTCGCCGTGGCAACCAGCTCGCATCTAACTGTTTTGTTGTCTCAAAACAGCAAGTCACTAGGCACCAATTATGCGCCTATTATATATCGACAAACAACAAACACGCATATATATAAAAATATAAAGTTATATTTTTATTAATGACGATGAACCGTGTAGAATAGGGAACAGAGTATTGAGAGAGCGCGCTTCTAATGGGTTGACGGGAGTGTAGTCTTATCTGTTGTGTCTCTCTTCACCGGCCGATCTCTGTTGCTCCTCTACTGACGAATCCGTGTGCCGAGGTCTTTTTATAATCTTCCAGAACCGGGACTTTTTCTTCCGGTTTTGCCTCGCCCACGCACGCTCACGTAATTCTCAGAGACACCTGTTCTGTTTGCCTTTGTAGTTATTTCCGCTGCTGCCGGAAATAAGGTCAAACGACATCCGTTCCTTTCAACGACCGGAAACACCCTCGCTTGCATCAGCCTTCCTCGGGTGGGGCCAGATTGTTATATTACAGAAAGATTAGTCTTCATTTAAATATGATCCCAAAATTCTAAAATTAAATATTTGATAGAAAATAAAACAGGTTAAGAAATGTATATATTTTCCAATTGTTTCAACAGAGGAAGAAAAATACAGCACTGAGATACCAAGATGTATTAGGATGTCCAAAGGTGCATTCATATTTTAAACAGATTGTTCGCTCAGATAAGTGCCAGACATGATATAGTTTTTGACAATCATATCACAAAGGAAACAAGACTGACTGGGCATGAGTTTTAGGCAGTAGTTGCCATTATTTCTGTGGTAGAGTGGTTGCTAACCAAGGCTAGAGAACCCAACCTGACATGCTATTTAATACATTACTGGAAGAAGAGTTGGATTAGTACTTTTCCCAAGGGTAAGTAAATGCAAAGAATGCAACCGGAATTCGAAATCGAGTCTCCGGTTTCTCCTTCCGAGCCGATATCTACCGCAACACAACGCACACCCAGCACCGCAACGCACGTCCCAAAGACATTAAGAAATAGAAAAATTCTTCAGAAACATATAAAAGAGTTTTGAATTTTTTGGTGATAGTTGTCCTCTTGTACGAAAATGAATAGTGAACAATCTCACAGTTGATGAAGTGATTTGAAGCAAGAGAAATTTGGTTCTACAGAATGATTCTCAGGGTACCATGGACCGGACACATGAGTAATTACGTTTTGCAGAAAATAGAAACAAAAGGAATCCTTTTTTATTCAACATCAGGAAGAAGCAGTTGAAATTTGCAGAACGTTTAATGCAGAAGCAGGTCTGGAACGTTTGATATTCTCTGTACAGATTCTGGTGAAAATTTATAGAGATATGCTGAGTGTAAGATATTTAGTAAATTAGAGGAAATAATTGGTAGAATAGGGTTTAGCAGAAGTACGAAACTGTAAAAAATTATTAAGAGCTACAAGGAACAAAAAGACATTGAAAATCATGATCACCAACTCTCTTGAGGGATAAAAAAAATAAGGAAAAATGTAGAAAGTCAGCTTTAATATATCATTTTTACTTCGGGTTAATTGTGCTATCTATTTTAATTGTTGCTGCTTTTCAAAAAATTCATGCAAGTGTGTATTAGTTATTTGTTAAAATACATGAGTTTGTGCTTCCTTAGCGTCAATCTAGAAGGCCTGAAAAATGAGAGCGCTTGTGATGACATACAGCAATATTTCTGTTGCGGCTATTCTTAATGACGATCCTCGAAAAAAGGTTTGTATATATCTGATGTTTTACCATTCCTGAAAGGACTGGACGCCATTCATTTTATTCTCTGTCGTTGCTCACATATTCGATCCAGGGTATTCTTAATATTGGAATATAGTTTCAAGTCCTTTCTTCATATGTAAGACCAATGTTCAGCATTTGTACTTCATTTCCATTTTTTAGGTTTTAGACTATGGGTATTGTTTCCATAGGAATGTTTATTGGCAGAAACTTAATACAGTAGATTATTACGTCACAAGGACAAATAGAGGTGTCCAGCTTAGCAAGAAAATAAGGACTCTTTGCTTTGGCGTAATATAATCTTCTGTAAACCTATTTTTATTTGGATGGTATTAATTGTCTTTTGATTTAAAAGATGAGAAAAATGTCTCTAAAACTGAATTGAATGAGAAAAATACATTTAAATTTTTCGGAAAAAAAAAAGTAAACAAATTAATATATACTGCTTAGTTTCACTGTAGACGTAATATTGTCGTCTTATTTCGATGATTGCATGGCCCCATGTCAACTTTAAAGTGAGAATTTCCTGTATTCGACTACCTAAGCTTTTCGTATGGACAGACAGGCAATTAGTGAAGGGAAGTTGTTCTCCACCTCACTTTTGAAGTTCATCGATATGAATGACTAAAATTATTCGAGGTGTTAAAACAGATACAAAAAAGGGAAAATTGACTTCCCGAAACTAACATTACCACCCCGATTTTTGACTTATCAATAAAACGAGATTGTAGACGAAATTAGAAAAAATTAGGCCCGTGACATTCAGGGCATTGCTTTTAGTTTCCTTCGTGGCCTTCATTTCCTCTTTCTTTTTCCCTTTCTTGATTTCTCATATTGTTTTCTCATCTTTTCTGCCCTCTTTCTAATCTCATCTTTTAATATATTTTTACCTCGTAGAAAAAGATTTCCAAAATTAAAGTAAGTGTTGTTTTTTATATATATAATTTTCAATAAAAAGTTTTTTACTACCATTATTAACTAACTGATGAGACATTGATTTTTCAATGTCGAAACAAAATGTACAATATTGTAGTAATTTGTGGTTTGTACATGTTCTAGCGTATAGTTAATAATAAATATTCATTGCTCTATTTTTATACTGAGCAATGATTTAAATTAATGTTTTGAACGTTAAAATTGTTTTCTTCGTTTCCTATTCATTTGGATTATATATAAATGAACTCCTCGACCTTGAAGACAAACTTTCTCACATGAAAAGGTTAGTTTATTTATTTGGTGAATGCTGTCATGACATTCCTTTCAGTTTATCTTTGATTTCTTTGATCTTTTGCTCAACTAAGCTACACAAATATTAACACGTTCACAGTCTGGAGAGTTAAATGGCAAGATGTACATTTTGATGTTGTAGCAGAAATTGTCTAACAACAATAAATGTGATCTTCTTGTTGCGTGGCATGATGTAGATTCCGGTTATAGAACATAGAGATTTCTAGCAGCCATCTTCTTGACACAGATCAGCATTAACGATTGAAGCCACTAAATTCATACCTTTGTGTGGAGTCTGAGGCTTTGTGTGAAGATGAATGAAAGAATAACGACGATATCATTAGTGATTCCAACAAACCACTTCCCAATCTTCATTAGACTCATCAAGTCTTTCATAATGTTTTACACAGATTGACGCCCAAACATTCCGAATTATTCGTATTAGAAATTCCATCCTGCATACTAAGCAGTTCGCCATGCTATTTATAAATTTCTGGGGAAGTGATTTGCGTCATGGTGCTTTTTTCCCCGAAGAAGGTGCCCAACTGATCCTACTATAATACGCAGTTGACAAAATCAAAAGTAAAACACGTGTGCTCAAAATTATAAATATGAAATAACGAAAATTTGCCTATAGCATTGTGAATATATTATTATACGTCAATTTCATACAAAGCTGGATAGAGCCTGTATGTACAAGTTCCTTGTTAGTGATTGTGGGTTCTCGATATATTGTTGATTTGTATTTATCTGTTTATTTGTTATTTATCTATTCATATTCCTTTGTTTTGTTAATCTTTTGAATATATTTTTCCGTGTGGGATCCATGAGGTTCGTATTGTCTTTTCTGCGATTCTTCTTTGGCACTTTACTAATGTATTAAACGATTAAGTTGTGATTCTTTTTTCTCATGATAATTGTGGTTTCAATCCTTGGTCCTTGCAGTCTATATTACCCCGGCTCCTACGAAACGCTGCAGCTATAAATTAGCAGCATTAAAAATTTAAAAAGAACAAACACTAGAATATATTACAAATGAGGAGAAAGAATACACAAAATCTTAACGAGATGTGCTTGAACATTTCCTGGCAAACTGAGCAACGTTTCGCCATTATTCATTATTTTGAATAGGTGTACTCGTTGATACAATCATTGTGATTGTGACATTAAAAATATTCTTAAAAATTATAGTCTTTTTCATATCCTTCCGTAACCTACATTTTATATTTTGTAATTGTTGGTTTAATTCGTTGCATTTATTTACGCTCAAATACCCTTTGAAAAGGCATTAAGCTATCTCTTCACACAACTACGGGTTAAATAACATGACAGATTGGGTTCTATAGATTGGTTGGCCAGCAGTTTTCCGTAGAATGCGCTGGCAACCTACTACGGGAAAGATTTTCCTAGTCAATCATGTCGTGTTCAAAAGATGATTCGCTATCACGTATGGCATTTAATTGACTGAATGTAATTTTGAAGGGGCGTGGATTATTTCACTTGCAATATATGAGGTTTATGTGTTGTAGAGTTTTTAAAAAATGATGGTTACTCTATATAACGCATAAATATTACGCAGTGTAGAAGGTTTATTTAGTAAGTGGCATAGTTTATATCGGTGCATCTAGAGAAAGTAAAGGTTAGTCCTACCACTGAACGACGTAAGATTGTAATTATCAGGATAGCGTCCCCATAGGAATTCGATTCCCAGAAACAGCCGATCGTGGAATGAAGTTGCAAAAGTGTGACTTACATCTCAGCAATGATATTCGAAAGGAATAAGGATATGACATTTCAATGTACATAGCATGTAGAAACTTAACTGTGAATTGTAGAACCGATGAAACTATGATTGTCTGGACACTTTCCATTGGAAATAGTAATAGGATAACCTTATACTTGCAAATCTTTTAAATACAGAAACTTTTTGTAATGTGGAAAATTATCTCATCCCCCTCAAGGAAACGGATATGCATTTTGTTTCTATTCAGAGTAAACAGTGAAGACTGGACTGCTACTAGAGTAGATATCCAATTTTGACATGATCGGAGTTTTTTTTTTAATCATTTCACTTCAATCAATGGACAGTGGCTGTTAGAGAACTTAAGAAAATTACTATTAAAAAGAGACGAAAAATAAAACAGGAAATTCAAAGACAGATGATAGCGATTGTTAGCGCATTTAAATTTTTGAAGACCAAAGTTTATTTAGAATTAAGAAGCCAGAAGAGATTTCCACAATCGAATAGTGTAACAGATACATTGAAAATATGTTACATTAAGCCATTTCTATCGTAAAAGTTCTACTTTAAAATAATGAGACATTATCACAAACAGTGCAATTCAGTTCATAATGTTTATCTAGCATATGAGAAAGTTCATCATAAAAATTAATAATTATTTATAGAAAAGGAAATTTAAGTTTAAGCAGTGAGAAAGGGACAGAAGTCGAGATGCCAGATGAGGATCAATAACATTCCAAATGTTTCTTAGTTTTATAAAGAATTTCTAGATATATTGCAGAAGCACTTGAAAAGATGTGGTAGCAATATTCTGTTGTGACTCTTCGTCAACAATTTGTTGTGGAGTTGTGGCGAAACTTCGCGAAAATTTGTAATTACCGGTTGGTGCTGGAAGTAAAACATGAAACAAGAAAGTAGATTCAAAACAATTTATTAATATAACAAGAAACAAAATATATAAAAAGGTGTTATTAATAAGTAATATAGAAATAAGTAAGTCCGAAGCCATTGTTACGCTGGCTGACTAGTAGCTGTCGTTAACTGCTCTCGTTAACTACTGTATTTGACTGCTCGTAACTGCTACTCTTTACTTGTTCTCCGGAAGCCACGCATGTAATCTATGTGTAGCAAGAGGACGAATCTATTTCTCGTAGGAGGATACCATAACCTATTCAAGGTAAGGGTGAATGGTAGACATATAATAATGTAAAAAAAAAACTGTCGCGAAAAACTATTACTGCAGCGTTAAAGCAAACAGATCACATCTCGAGAATCTTTAGCAAAGGATCGTATTTACTTTGAGAATCATCGAAAATGTGTCTCTATGCAAAAAAGCTATTATACCTAATAGCTTCATTCACGCAGGCTTCACATATAAATCGCCAGATTTATGTTCAATCTTGTATATATATATATATATATATATATATATATATATATATATATATATATATATCCTTACAAGTAAATTCACTACATATATTTATATCACACACACACACACACACACACACACACACACACACACACACACACATATATATATATATGTATATAATGAAGAGTCTAATTAAGCTTCATGAATTTCATTACCATTTTTTTAAGATCATCGGATGGAACTCACTTTGGAATTCTGACAGAAAATATCTATGCTATCTCTCTGCTGTAAGGATTAAAAATAAGTTTCACTGGATTCGTGAATGCCGGCAAATCTTAACATCATATGTTATGCAGATATACATCTTGCCAATAGCTGATAGACAGAATTTTGATAGCTGATAAAAAGAAATTTACAAAACTTCCACACAAGCTCGTCTATTTAAACGGTAAGATATCATTAAATATCAATGCAGGAAACAGGTGGTTAGCAAACAGATGAGGCCAATATGTGAATTCTAATTTGGATATATTAGAATCAAACATGAGCGGAACTTTAAATATTTGGAAAATATTTTAGCTGAGTCCTGTGTGTGTCACGAAGAAATCACGTGTAATTGTTTAGCCAAACGCAAAAAAATAGTAATAAGAAATAGAAAATACTTAGAAACAAGAAAATAAATACTAAACAATTATGTGATATCTGTCTTCCAACAGCGAAAAATATCCCGTAACATTTAAGTACAGGTAGTAAGTTCAGGACTATCTCCTGAATGATGAAGGACAGATTTGAAGAAACCGAAGGATTCTGAGCTCACCATAGATTAAATATGTGAACAAAGACGAAATTTGAGAAATATTGAAAACCAAAATAAAACTACTACGGAACAGTAGGAAGATATATTTGAGGTTTCTAGGGCACATAATGAGGATAGATGACTTGGAAAATATGAAATTTAATGGAAACATTGCAGAAAAGTAAGACTGCGTAAAACTGCGTATAACTTGCTTAGAGAATATCAGTGCACGGCGGAAGAGGTCTTAGGACAGATAAAGGCAACATTTATTAAGAGCGACAAGAAAGAGGAAGTTGAAGAGAACAATGATCGTCTACGTCTTGAGAGAACACGATATATAAAGAAAGTCAAACCAATCTTTATCATTTATTAATTCTGTGCAAAATCCATGAAACTATATCGTGTGTGCGGTTGTTTTTATTTTATTCCTTACTGTCTGATTGTTAATTGATCAATTGATTCGGTTATTTACATGCTTTACAATTCTTTGTGGAAATAACATTTTTCAGTGATACATGTTTTAATAATTAACGCATAGCTGGAGGCAGAAGAAGAGAATTCATAGTTTTCCGTGATTTATCTCTGCGTATGTGAATATAACAAACCCAAAAGGAATTGAAAATCGACTCTGTAACTAACAATTTCAAAATCATTATTCATTAACACTACTCGCCCATCCCAGTTTAGAGCACTGGAATTTTTAAGCAGTCACTCATTTAGTTATTGACCAAGCTCTATTTTGCTTAACTCGTAAAGTAAAGGATGTTTGAAATGAATTGCTTGAATTCCCCGTGCTCTGTATTAATCTTTATGAAAGAAATTATATCTGTTTAATATAACACATTCTCTTTCTATTCTCTAGTGAGAACGTTTACGATGAATTAGCTAATTGTGATAGAAGTATATAAAACAACATAATTTTGCCTGATTGCTGGATCAAATAGTTATTTAATAATGCTTCACGGGGCAACGTATATACCATTATTTTAAAGGTTCAATTTCTATATACATGAGAGATTTGTGCATCACCAGAAATCTGTATGATATTTTAATCATTTTTGTATATTCTTGGACGGTATTTATTTCGCCCAGTATTGTATTCGCATTTTGTTGCAAAATCTGAAAAAAAATTCAAGAACGATACTATTTGAAATAGCAGAAACTTCAACTGGCGAAGCTAGATTTTGGAATGACAATCAGGGTCCAAAAAAGAAGTCAGCTTCTAAGGTGTGACAAACTACAACGGAAGTGCTTGTGTCAATGATATTGCCTATTAAGTGGAATTAAGTTGAAAGAACGTTTCTGTTAAACAATAGTTAGTTTTAAACCGAGAAGAAGGTTTAGACTTCCGACTGTCTGCTGACAGAATGCGTGTTTTCTACCATCTGTCCTGGCGAATCGCTTTATAATAGAACTCATTAAAAGTGAAGTGAATGTAAAATATTGGATCTTTTTATGTATATATGAAGTGTTGCACTCTGCCATATTAACAATGAACATGTCTTCATTTTAATTGCATTTCTGTTCTGTCATTGGAATGAAGAATGTTGAAAAATCTTTTGTCACGAGCTTATCTTTTCCGAATTGGTTGCAGCTCATTTTCGCCAACGAAGCATCAGTTTATCTTCGTCAATTATGTTTTACGAAGTATATACTTGAAATGAGTATATAAAAATTTACCTAAGCAAGAAAAGAATGCAGGTTGTTGCAGGAAATTAAAGAGAAACTAAACATAGGGATCATTGAGGAAAGGACAACAGATGAAGTGGACTTAAAAAGACAGAAGATTAAGATTGATGTTGCTTTCAATTTTTAAATATGATTGCAATCAGGGAAGCCAATAAATAAATGTGATTTCCAACGGTGGGGATTGCGAGAAAAATTATTTGAATAGAAGTGGCAGTTGCATTTAACTGTTTCAACAGTAAAACAGTGGAGATTTGATTCCAATCTAGTAACTTCAAATAGTCCGTGCACCATGTGTTCAGCGTAGAGGCCATGATATTATTTATCAAAAAGGCAGAATGAGAAAGTAACTGAGATCAAGATGCCTGGTCAGTTTCGATTACAATGCAAATCGTTTTGTAGCAATTTTTTCCATGGCTTTGTATTACGCAAATCTCTGTAAATATAGTGGAGTTCCTATAAATAGTATTAAAACAATGAAAACTATTACTATATTTGCATGCATATTTATTTAGCGAAATCTCCGAATATTACGTAGAAATTCAAATTTATTCACTCCACTCTGCAAATGGAAATTAAAACAAAACCATTTTCAGCGATAACAGGAAGATTTACATATTATTGGATGTTTGGTTAGAATTATGATAATTAAATGTAAATAATTTTGAGAAGTTGGGAAAGTTATGTTCGGTTGGTTCAAGATTTTCTTTTCATTCATTTTTCTCTATTTATTCTCATGTTCACTATTGTTTTGTTTCAATTGTGTATCTACGTTTTTCACTTCGTATATTAAATCAACATCAAATATTTTCTTAATTAGTTCATTTCTTCCGTAGTCCGTCTTACCTTTTTTCTTTCTTTACATTTTTCATTTTCCACCATGATTCCTAACATAATACTCAAACGAATCCTCTCTTTAGATTCAAAATTTTGGTGTTTTCATGCTGATTTTATTTCTGTAATTTTACTTAAATTCATCTCAATTCAAAAAAAATAATAACCAAAAGGATTATATGCAAAATCTGGAAGAGATTTGTTTGTTTGTTTCTTTGTTTCTTTGTTTGTTTGTTTGATTCTTTCTTTCTTTCTTTCTTTCTTTCTTTCTTTCTTTCTTTCTTTCTTTCTGGTATTTCTATTTTTTTCATTGTTCTACTAATGCTTTTTTACAAGTAAAACATCCAGTGTTTCTTTAATTACTTTCTTTATGTATTGGTTTCTTACATTCATTCTATCTCTTTTTCCTTTTAATTGTCACAATTCTTTTTCATTTCTTTCTCTGTTTAAATTTTTAAACTAACTAGAACTTTCGAACGATGTAATTATTTAAATCTTTCATGCCTTTTTTGTCTTTCTACATTTATTCTATCCTTTTCTACTTAATACATTTAATTTATTTATTTTTCTTTCGTTTATTCGTTCCTTCCTGAATATTTTTTGGTCTATTTTTCTCCCTCAATCTGTCGTCATATATATATATATATATATATATTGATTGATTGATTGATCAATTGATTGATTGATTGATTAGAGTATTACACATTCGTATTAAAATGTGTTCAATACAACCATATTGTAGAACTTTTTAATATTCTTCATTTTTAAAAGAGGTATTACGCGATCTAGGTTTCTACAATGTGTAGTGTCATCAAGTGATTTGAAATTACAGATTTTACCGTTTACCGTTTTTTCTAAGAAGCTTCATTTAACGGTGATTCATTTGAGCTCTCATATGACAGGGAATTTTTGGACGTGCAATGTTTAAAACTACAAGAAATTATAACGTTTTAAGCCATGGTTGTTTGAACTTAATAGCTTTTTTTGGTATAGTTAAACTTAGTCATGATTTCTCTTCTTTCATTCAATAAATCATTTTTGTTTTGTGATAGCATAATTGCTAATATTCATTCCTGCCGCAGTCTACATAGTTTGCCACCGTTGTAATACAAAATAAATTATTTACAAAGCAAAAGTACATAACTTAAACGGTCAAAACAAAATATTTCAGGAATCAACCAAAGACACCTTTAAAAACAGGTGGTTGAATCACAAGTCTACATTTAAAAGTGGAAACATAAAAATCGTACAAAATTGGCTAGACATGTGAAAATACCCATACATAACGTTGATTATATTAAAACAGCCAAGCCTATATTAAAACAGACAAGCCTAACAAAAGAATATATATATATATATCTATATATATATATATATATATATATATATATATATATATATATATATATATATATTACCTACGTGTCATGGTTTACTTTGCCTTTTCTCCAAATACTTTTATTTGGCATCTGATCTGACGATTTTTCCTTCGAACACTGACTACATCAATTTAAATGTGATACTATATTGCTTCCCACGTCTCACACTTTTACTGTTGAAATAGTTATATATAACTACACTTCTACACAAATAGTTACTTTTATCGCACTACTCTGCGGAAATTATGGTGACTAGAAGCATCAAAAAATGAAACTTCAATCAACATCCCTTTGAATCTTTTATCTTTGCATATTTTTCCCTTCATGCACAGCCTTTTTCTGCACTTTCACAGTGCACACTACTTTGCCTGGGGTGAAATAATGTAAAAAAATGATCTATCATCTTCATTCATTTGCATATTTTTCTACTTTGTTTCCCTTTCTGGAAAGGCGTTCTTATACTTTACAACACAATATGTCAAGATTTCCATAATTCATTTTTCTGCCTCAATTCTATTTTTTACAGAATTCACATTCATGTTTCATTATGTTTCTTCTACATCATTCTTTCCTTAATTCTCGCATAGTTTGTTATTTTCTTCGTTTCTCTTATCCTCCATACTTTTATCTCATTTTATATTTTCATTCAACATAATCGAAAAGATGATTTAAAAAATACAAGAAAATAATATAATCTATAATATTCAGAAAAAAGCAGACGACAACACGCAAGCGAGAAATCAGATAAAAAGGGAAAAAAACTTGCTAGATCATGGCTGCCAATTAGAAAAGAATTTGAAGTTGAATGAAAACTAAAAACGGGATCAAATATATGAAGTATACACGTGAAAATAGAACATATACGGTAGAGTCCTATGTTGAATGGTTGACATATGGAAAAAATATTGCAATTCTGATCCGATGAATACGAAATTCGATGCAGAGTGTTCCGACTGTCGATAAGAGAAGAAAAAAATGTATTTTCTTAAATGTAAATCTAACGTAAAGGTTGTACTTTTGAACTCTGCAATAAGTATTTTTCTATCAAGTAAAACTGCCGCATACTTCAACCTTCTTAGCAGGAAATGTGCACTATCTCCGGCCTTCATAGAAATGATCAGAACTAATAAAAAACAATCGTCATTTAGAGAACAATTATTTGAAAAATAAACAGTGTGCCTGAAAAATAAACCCTGTGTCTATGGCAGGGCTGATTGAATAATTTAATCTTGCCGGCACTAGAATTTATTATATAAGAGTATAGAAAAATGGAAAGAAAACACCCTTTCAGAAACCAGTATCTCCGAAAAATTTGTAATGAAATTACAAATGTCAAGAGGCAGAAAACATTCTGTAAATCGCAGAGAAAAGTGAAAAATCACAACGACATCCTACAAATGAACCTCCATAAAGAAATGCAACCGAAAAGTTTGCAATCAGATTTCAATTATGACCACGTAAACTAAAAATGCCCCCAAATTAGAGACATAAACCAATATACATCTAATTATTAAACGTAAACAAGAATTAACATATTGAAAAGATATTAAGAAGGCTATAAATTAAAATAAAATTTAAATAATCACCACCTGAAACTAAACTTTGAAAATTAGTTTCTCTTAGAATTAAAAAACATGTTTTTTTTATTTTATAAAAAATATCTCAAAGCAAAGATTTGTCCCCACAAATTTGCAGTTTATCTAATGCTTATTGAAACAAAATCCAAATTTATGAATAAATCATAATTAGAAGTATGAAATTTGATCTGTTATATTGACAATAGTAATGGCCATTATATTGGCCAAACCTTCATCGTTTTATATAATGTAAATTATGTATGGCATTCATGTCATCGGGAAAAAAACAAGAAAAAAAGTAAAATGAGTACCTCTTGAATAATGAATAGCGTACCACTTATACAGTCTTCAGAGAAAAATTAGAAAACATGAATAGGGAGACTTTCTTTTCCACTATTAAAAATTTTGTTCCTGATGCGTTGACTGCATCAGTTCAATAGATACATTTTATCGGTTCACAAAATGTTAGGTGTCTGGCGAGAAACACAAAGGAAAATATATATCACGTAATTGCATTGCTTGTAAAAGATATATAATACTATAATATTGCATGTGAAACAAAAAATGTAATCCTAAGTTTAATGCGACGGAGTGAAAGAAATTATTCATAGTGATATTGTTGATTTTGCAGTTTATTGTCAATCGCATTATGAGTTGTGTAAATGTTACAAACCTGTAAAATCAGAAAAAAATATATTTTCGCAGATGTGAACTGTAGATCACGCAAGGTCATCATTGACTGCCATTATATAACTAAAGCGGGAACGAATGGAAGACTTGAGTCTTACGGCTGGTGAAAGTGAGAAATATAGGTAAGCAAAACACGTCGAAAATTTTTGATGGGTTAAGGGTAAGGTTAAATTCTTAATTTGCTTGGGAATGATTTGAAAATTTGAAAACTTAAAAAATTATGTAATAGGGAATAAGAAATTACGTCTATAGAAATATTACTATTCATTGATTAAATCAAGGAGAGAAAATCACTCTCCCTCATGATACGAGCTGAGAGTAATCTCATTGGTTTAAAATTTGATTTGCATGGACACACCGTGTCCATCAGGAACCTCGAAAGAGAATTTGGGACACGCATAAATATCAGAGCCGAGAAGGCCAAAACCAGTTGAAGTCTAGTTGGCTCTTGGCCCAGAGGTGTAACGACTGAGGGAGTAGTGTTCCCAACCGGGAGCCATGCCGTTTGGGTGCCAGCGTTAGAGACAGTGACGGTTGCCGCACCGAGGGGACCAACCGTAAAACAATGACGTTTGCCTCCGATAGCTTCTGACTGAAGATGTAAAGAAACGTAGAGAAACCTGCCGCCGACCGACTAAAAAGCTTTAAAATCAAATGGCGCACTACCGATAGAGCTCTGGTTGAGGATATGGGTGAACAGAAAGAGCCGAGACTTAGTTTTGAAACCGTCAAAACTTGAAAAAAAACTTAAAATCTCAGATTGAAGCCAACAACCATTAATCTCAGACAAAAACATTCGCTCCGTTGTAAGACTAGGAATTCGACGACTGTTTATATGTGTTTGCTGATGTTTATATATATATATATATATATATATATATAGATTTTCCACAACTTATCCATGCTTCATCTATTTTTTATTTGTTGTTTATTTTTTTATTTGTTGTTGCAGTTCTTTTTTTATCAACGTAGGTGTGCACGTGTGGCCTGGTAATAGACGACTCGAAGACCAGCTACTTTGACGAGGCCATCACGACCAGCCGACCGGAGACCGCGTCATAACTGGTTTCCGTGACCGGGTTAGATATAGATACAGCCATCCAAACTGACCGCGTCATTGACATTTCAAATCTTATCAGGTGTAAAATAAGAAAAATATCAGAGACATTAGTCATTTAAAATACCTTGTACGTTTACAAACACACATGTAAAAAAAATGTGCTTCTCAATATGGCAGGTTGATTTTTTAATTTGCTTTACAAATTCAAAATTGCACTAGTGCAAACACTTGGGTGTCATGTGATACCTACTGTCACTATCAATATGCTATACTTTTTTACAAATTTTACCGTATTTTGTTTAATTAACGTACGAAGAATATGTACAAAAATTCCGAGATATGTTTGCTTACAGACTGACTTCAAAATTTCTAGGAAAATCCAAATAAAATTTATATTTATGTATTATTTTAATTGAATGGAAATATATTCAAACCAGAACTCTAATTATGAATCCGAAAAAGCAGAATATGCAGTTTTTTACTGTACATGACAAGTCCAAACTGTAAAGAAAATGTAAAAATTGAAACGTAACTTGTCAAAGATCTGACTTCATTCGTCTTGTCAAACTTAAGAAAAACAAAACTAGATAACATTCAAACACAATCATACTGATAGGCAAAGTTATAAAGCAAATTGTTTTAAACGTAAAATCTTTTATTGAAAATTAAAACTGCTGCACTGTATAATATATTACGTCGAAATATAGCTAAATGGTTCAGTACAAGTTCCATATGAAATAAATGAAGTTCTAACCATATGCCACAATGATTTATTAATAATATTCCTGCATATTTCTTCCTGTCTATATGCAATTTTCCGTGCTTTACTAGTTACTTTAGATTCACTTTCTACACCTTGCAAATGTGCAGGTAAATTTAGAAAATGCAACGCCATTCCGTTCTTTAGTAAAACTTTATGTACTAGTTGAAAACAAAAAAAAATCATCTAATAGGACTATTCACAAATTTATATGAGAGGTTAATCAAATTTGACCAGAGTGTTGATTCAGAATTAAATGCACTCTTTAAATCTATTTTTGGTGCGTCATTATTTCTGAAACAATATAAAATATTTTTATTAAAAATATTTACGCATTCTTTGTTATATTTTGTGATAAAATTTGATTTAATTTATAAAATTATTAAGTTGGCATGACTAATTATGCATAAGAAACGTTTACTCAACTAATAGACAATTTTTTTATACGCTTTTCCCTCCCCAGCAATTCAGTTAAATTCAGCTTAGAAAAAATAACATTTTTAGATGGAAAGAAAAAGAAATATATTGTGATTTGAAATTTTTAATGCAACATTTTATATTTCGAGCGACTGTTGCATTCTTCTATAGAGAGACTTGAAGGTGTACATTTGCTCGTTATGGAATTTATTATCCATTTAAATTTCAAGCTAACTAATTGCTTATGTTTTCAACTTTAGTTCCAACATTTAATTTAAATCGAACTTTAAATATAATTCTAAATTTAATTTAAATTTAATTTCATCTTGAAACATAATTTCAACTTGAAATATAATTACACTTTAAATTTCAAGCCCAGTAATTGCATATAAACAATAGAAAATACATCATATCAACTGCAAATCATCTGAAAAAATAAATACCGCCGCTAACTTGAAGATAAATAATATAATAGTCAAGATTTTGACAATCCACAGTACTTCAAGTTGGAAGATTGAAAGAAAACTTCAATTAGATGGTAACAGCTACTACATTTGAGAAATCTGTTTTCCTGAAATATTGTTTTAAGTGAAATGTTTTATAAATTTCGCAAGATGCTCAGTTAATGAATGCGTAATTCTTCTTTATAAGGAAACAGTTAATATTAACATTACGGTTACTACAGCTCAAACAATATACGGGGTTGCATGTTATTGGAACGTTCTCACGCAGCTTCGCAATAATTGCAATTACATTATCATATAGGATTCAAACTATATATATCAACATTTGTGGGAACAATCTTATTTAATCCTTTTCTAATATAATAAACAGTCGCAAAAATAACGTAACATATTTCGACATAGTAATTTTATAAGTCATACATATATTAATCAAAGTAATACGAACAAAAATATCTCTTAGCTGACAAGAATTTAAACCGTTTATGAATACAACTGATCTTAAGAAATGTATTATAAAGGAAAATAAAAAACAAAGGTTGTATATGTAGAGAACCGACTGATTATTAAGCAACATAGTTACATACTACATTATGTTTTAATGTAACAATCGCCGACGCCTGCGACCATCATATGGCCAGCGCGAGATGAGTCACACTCTTTAGCAAACAAGTTTTGTCCATAGCGTCGACGCCTTCCTCGCTGGAGATGACTCCAATGACCATGAGGGATGAGGGAATGTTTATATGCTTCACGACAGGAACCTCTTCGATAGATTTGCGGATCCACCTGTCGTTCTGCCTGTTGGTTTTCTCGTCCTGAATGAAATTCTGGCCATCAGAGATAGCCTTAGCATTCATTTAAAAGGGCTTGTTAGTCACCGCTCAGATTTACCAGGAGGTGCTGAGGAGAGTTTTAAAATCCTGGATGGACGCAATCACCACTGGACGCCACAAGATCTTCCAGCAAGACACCGCATCTGCACACAAGGCCAAGACGACTCACAAGGCCAAGACGACTCAGGCATGGCTGCTCAACAAAGTTTCTCACCACTGGTCCTCGGATTTGTGGTTGACCTCCTCACCCGACTCCAACCCCCTAAACTATTTCGTCTTTGGGTGTGATCGAAGCCAGGACTAACAAGCACGCCCACAACACGGTCGACTCTCTGAAAACTAACAATGTAGAGGCGTTCACTGCTATGGACAAGGATGTGGTCGCAAAAGCCTGTGACTTATTTCTTGCCTGTCTTGAAATGATCATCGGCGGTATTTACATTAAAAAATGTAGTATGTAAATCTAACTGTTACAAATAAACTGTCGGGTTTCTGTATATACAACATTTGTTTTTATTGCCTATTTTGTTATCTTTTTCAGAAATGTCGGGTTTTGCTGTCACATCCTAAATAATGCATAAGGTAGGTATGGATGTAATAAAATTCTGTAACCAAAAAAAATCAAAACTAATAAAAGTGATCACTACAAAGTAGCGCGAATAATATTTATTTAATATTTAAAACATAAGTATTTGATAATATAACTACAAAAGTAGGTATTTTGTTTCGACACTTCTTGTGCCTTATAAAGTGACACTTTAGGGCATGTTTTATACGATGGTGATTATAGAAATGATTTCGTTACTTGTATTGAGTAATCTCATTTTGAGAAATTCGATCATTTGTGATTTTTTTGTAAACATAGAAACATGGCACATGTAACGATTTACAAGTCCTGTCTTTTTTTTTTACTAACATTTTCAATTTTACTGTAAGGGATTCGTTTGCGTCTTTAATTAGCATAAATAAGTAGAAAGTGGTTTAATATTGTGGTAAGTTTTATTATTAAGAGATAAGGTGTGAATATAATGGAGAGTCTTAAAAGTATTTTTCGTACAACTGATATATTATATTACTGTGGGATTTTCTATACTGGAAATAGCGTATAGGCAATCTAGAGAGTCAGTCAGACATTCATTTGCTAATGGACACTCAATACGTTCTCTGAAATTGCAATTATTGTTATTGTGATCGTTAATTTTATTAGAAAGTTGTTAATCAGAGAATAACAAATCACAACGGCTCTTGCGTTGCAGTAAATTATGTTTTTATTAAAAGATTATAAAAATAATATTAATATACAAGGCTATTCTATGTATTAACTACTCTTAATAAAGTAAATAACTACAAAGAGTTGAATGCAAACCCGACAGTTTGTAATACTTCTAAGATATAAATATTTTTTTTTACTTTAACTGAGCAGGTTAATGCCCACTTGAAAGATTCCGTATGGCGCCTTTATGATTACTCAGTCGTCAGGACTGGTTTTACAAATGTGGTAAGTTAACGCGTGAGAGAATCATGCTCAAGGAAAATATCAAAATGGAAATTATAGAGAGAGAGAGAGCATCTTCACATGGATTCCTTACGCTCGAGATTCTGACTTCCGTGCTAGTCTGTACAGCTACAAGAGTTGCTGAATTCTCATCAGCAGCTGAGGGGTAAGTGTTTGAATACAGATCTCAGCGGTCTAACTAGACCAACTGTTGTCACACACTCAATGACACGCACACACACACACACACATATATATATATATATATATATATATATATATATATATATATATATCTGTGTGTGTGTGTGTGTGCGTGTCATTGAGTGTATATATATATGCAATTTCGTACCCTCTCAACGCTCCTCGATGAATGTAGAGTTTTTACAGCAATTATAATAATTGTACAAGTTATAGCTGCGAGCTACCCACTTTACCGGTTTAAAATTCAAATATTTAGACTCTTAAACTTTTTGCGCGCTCAACAAATTATACATATATATTGTCTCTTCTCGCGCACTTAGCAAAGCAAACGCCACGGAATCTTTTTGTCGACTTGCTGTCTGATAATCTGTCCCTGTGGCAAGAAATTACTGTGAACGATTCTTTTAACGTTACAAACGGATGAGCCTCATTATATTTTAGATAGACGACGAGGAAATAGAAAAATCCTCTAGATAAACTTAGGAAGTATTATTTACACATTAATATTAAAGTACGTATACAATGCATAATATATGAATACCAACCAAAACTAATTGCAAAATTCGATGTAGTTAAACCGTTTTCGTACACATTCTATCATACGGGCAAACAAGCAAAATCTAAAGAAAAACATACAATGTGATTTAAAAGTACCAGCAATAAATGATAGAAATGACAGTGCCATTGCGGGAAATATCTTCTATATTATCATAAAGAACTTTGTTCATTTATTTGTATAAATACATGGATATAGACTTTCCTCCTGTCCCGTTAGGGTATGGGGGATAACATGTGTCCCACAGACTTCCTCAGTTTCGTGCAGTGTTCAGTCTTTTTTTTACCTCTTTTTATTTGAAGTTTACATTCTCATTCGTTTAAGAAATATAGAGAGAGTGGGGTTAAAGTGAGAAAGTGTTAGAGAGAGAGATTAGAGAGAGAGAGAGAGTGGAAGAGAGACCGAGGATAAGATATAGATATGAAATGAAAGGTAATACTTAAATTTAATAAGAAGGGGGCTTCAGATAGAGAGGGTAATGAGAGAGGAAGTGTGAGAGAACTAGAAAGAGATTTTAAAGTAATGTTTTGTGTTTATATAATTTTTTTCATATTTTATTTTAATATTTTTATCTCTGTTCACCATAACATTGCGTAAATAAAATTATTTTAATATTATTAAAACTGTTTCCGATTTAAATTTAGCAAGGATTTTCTAATGTTTGATTGAACATGACTGCTTAAGGGTTGATTAAACAAATTAATGTTAGGTTTATTTCTGCCTACTTAGTTTTTGCCACATTATTCTAAACCAGTGTGGAATTTACTTTTTTCTAATGCATATATATATTTAGGAGTTGTCGAAAACTTCTTATTACTAGATTTAGTATATAAACGAAATTAGATTGGTTTATGCAAGTTATTAATGATATTATGGTAGCCATTTGATTCTTGCTGATTTTTTTTTAAATCATTTCACCCCGAGCAAGGCGAAAACGCCACTGATGTGCAGAGGGTTACATAAATGTAAAAAAGATTAATTAGAAAAGAGTGAGGAGTACAAACTAGTTAGAAAGGAACAATAGAAAGCTGAGAAAGCAGGTGCGATGACAGATACATAGGTGGGGAGAAAGGGAAGGTTATACAGGGGAGGGGAGAGAGCTAGAGGTCAGTGGTTAGTAGATGAGTATTAAATTTGCATTTAAATTTCTGGAGGTTGTAGCCGTCAGGAAAGCAAGAATACAGGAGTGAGTTCCACAGGCGGGAAGTGCGAGAGAGGAAGCTGCAGGAGTAGAATTATCGTCTGCATTTGGCCAAACTCAATGTGAATGGGTGGGACCCAGTTGCCAGTCTGGTTGCACGGGTAAACACCTGCTGAGGAGGCATCAGTGAATTAAGCTCATCCGAGCAGAAGCCATGAAAGTATTTATAGAAGAGATAGAGGGAGGCCACATTTCGACGATAGGAAAATGGCTGCAATCGAGTCGCCATATCAGTACCTATCACATTACAGACTCTCCTTTGGAGCTTGTCAAGAACACTGAGGAGAACGGCAGGGGCACCTGACCATAAATGGCAGCAGTACTCCATGCACGGACGGATGGTTGACTTGTATATATGCAGGATGGATTCAGGTGGAAAAAAACATCCTGGATCGACATAGTGACCCAATCTTCTTAGCAGTAGATTTTGCTATGGATTCAATATAGTGGTTCCATTTGAGGTCTGAGGACAGTGTAAGTCCGAGGAGGCGTAGTGTATTACTCTCCGGGAGAATCATCTGGTCCATGCTTATGGGAGGCAGAAGAGGTTGCCTGTAATGGTTGACAGACAAGAGCTTGGTCTTAGAGGAATTAAAGTTGACAAGCCACATCTTGCCCCAGTTCACCACAGAGTGTAGATCCCGCTCAAGGTCAGCAGCGAGATTATGTCTGTCCGCCACGACAGGTTTCTTACTGGAGCGGGAGTATATTGTAGTGTCATCTGCGTAGATGCCTACTTGGGACTTGATCTCATCTGGGATGTCGTTGATGAAAATAAGGAAGAGCGTCGGGCCCAGGATAGAGCCCTGTGGGACACCAGCATTTGTGCTGTAGGACGAAGAGGTGCGCCCATTCAGAACGACCTTCATTTTGCGGTTATTTAAGAAAGATTGGATTAGGTCAAGCAGGCGACCGGTAAAACCATAACCGCGTAGTTTGCATAGGAGGCCAGGGTGCCAAACCCTGTCGAAAGCCTTGGAGATGTCCAGAGCGACCGCGCGAGCCTCGTCAGACTCATCAAGGACCTGTAGCATGTACTCCGTTACAGTTGTTAGCAGGTCGGCCGTGGAGCTGTCAAAGCGGAATCCATATTGCCTGTTGGAGAACAGTTTGTGGTCGGTGAGATGATGAACTATTTCAGCATTGATTATTGCCTCGAATACTTTCCCGAATATTGGTAGAAGACTGATAGAGCGATAGTTGGATGGGTCCGAGGGTTCACCACAATTCTTAAATACAGGAATGACTGAGGAGAACTTCCAGCATGCAGGAAAGCAGGAAGCAGAAAGGCAGTAGTTAAATAGTTTAGAGAGGACAGGGGAAAGTTCAGGGGCACACATCTTAAGGACTATCACCGGGATTCCATCGTCTCCACACGCCTTATGGGGGTCGAGTTTTGACATTACTCTGGATACTACTGTCGGGGTAATATATACGTCGTGCAGTTTGGCGTCAGTTCTAATAGGGAAATCGGGTGGGTGCACTCCGGACGAGTCGAATGTGGCGTTGGATGAGAATCTGCGGGAAAAACACTCAGCTTTGTCCGCAGATGACGTGAGAACCTCAAATCCATTGATTAAAGCAGGTATTGAGCATTTCCTATTGTTGAGCACTCGTTTACAAATCCTCCAATAGTCCTTGGAGCCGAGCTTGCAATCAGCTATGTGCTGTCGCATTCTCTCAGCAAACAACTGTTTGGCGTCATTTAGGGTTCTCTTGCACTCATTGCGAGCAGATGTGAACAGGCGCCTATTGTGATCAGTTGGCTGTCTCCTGAATAGACGGAAGTAATGGTTCCTGTGGGCAATGGCGGCTGAGCAGGCCGGAGAGAACCACGGAGAGGAATGAGGTTTTAAGCAATAGTTCCTGGTGGGTATGAAGGCAACAATGCCAGCTTTCACCCATGACGAGACCTCATAGGCACAGTCATCAACTGATAGGTCAAACACTTTTCCCCAAGGGACGTCGCAGAAGAAATCGCGAAAGGCATCCCAGTCAGCTTTTTGATAGAGGTAGGAGGTTCTATAAGTAGGGGGCTCCTGGGGGGAGTGAGATTGGAAAGAAATACTGAGGGAGACTACAGCGTGGTCGGAGTTGCCGAAAGGGCAAAGCTGCGATACTTGACAGGCGTCAGGCGCAGACGTGAAACACAATCTAGCAGTGAGGAATGACCCGAGGGAATGCTTGGGAAGCGAGTGGGAGGGTCCACCACTTGCGTAAGTGATTGGGAAATTGCAAATTTCATGGCGTGAATGCCCGCCGGATCAGTAACGGCGTTTTCAAGCCACTCAGAGTGATGGACATTGAGGACTCCAAATACAAATATGTGGGCGAATGGGTGATAGGAAATAGACTTATCTGTGTCGTCGGCAATGCTATCTAGTAGGAAGCAGTCAGGAGAGGAGGGAGAACGGTAAAGATAGAATAGGTAGCTAACCGAACTGAGGAGAGACAGGCGGAGACATATGTATTGGTGGTCAGTAGATTCGAGTGAAGTCACCCTAGTTATGGGGAGGTGTTCGCTGACATAAATACCCAGCCCATGCATGTGGACAGTGGAATCCTTCCTTAAAAGGGGAAGATAACCAGGGATGAAGAGGTCAGAGGAGGGAAGAGCTGAGTTGAGGTTAGTTTCGCAGAACGCGAGGATGTCAGGGGACTTTTCATGATGGAACGCTTCTACACTAGGAAAGTTAGTACGAATGCCTCGTATATTAGTGAAGGAGAGGTTAATGGGTTTAGGTGGTTTGGATTTAACTGGTTTAGGGTCATTTCTGATTTGTTTAGTCATGATTCTGTTTGTAGAAAGGACCTAGGGTAGAGGATACAGGCGGTCATTACCCACGATCTGTGCTGGGACGGAAACTGGCTAGGGCTGCAACAAGTCGTGGCCGCGGGGTTGCCCACCAAAAGCGCTTGCAGGGACACCTATCCATGCGCGACATGGCTCTACAAGAACCCCGATATTATACAACTGTTAATCAGAGCAGCCGCTCTTGACGCTACGCAAGATTTAGGGCTCCTAACTACCAGTAGGAAGCAGCAACCAGGAAACTGCCAACCCGGTACCCTCACAGTGATGAGCCGTTGCCACCAACCGGCCAGATCGCTGGAAACTCACGGAAGCACCAGTACCAAGGTCTGAAGAGAGTGAAGAGAAAACCGGAAACCACATCCTAAACAGGAAACAAGGGGTAAGCCTCTACTCCAGTTCAATAGACGTGGGAGGAGTATTGATCGGGCGATTGTGTGACCTATCTACTCCTATTAAAAAAAAAAAAAAAAAAAAAACACGCACGAACTTCGAAAAAACACAAACTTACAAAAGTGGAGGTTTAACTAAGTTTTAACTTAGTTAAAGTCCAAATGAACTACAAAAAGGGGGGAAAGAAAACGAAAAATACAGATATATATATATACAAAAAAAATAAATAAATAAAAAAAAACGAAAAATACCTCACAGTTTAATACAGGAAATTTCAATTAACGTTTCATTCTTCAATTCTTTTGTGATTGTTATATAGATATAAATATTTTGCCGTCATTTTCTATGACAGGGCCATACTTGAATTAGATAAAAATATGGCAAAATTTGTAAATATGAGGAATTTAAAATTGAAACACAAGAATATTTATCACTCGAAAAATATTGTAATAACTGATATAATTGAGCCACTGGAGACGATAAGAAAAAGTCGTGTCAGATATAAAAATACGACTGAATTTAGCTACTGTTAAAAAAAATTGCTATATCGTCTAATGGTTGGGGCACTTCGGCGTGGTGTAATGGATAAAATATTGTCTTGCTAGAATCTATTACATTTAAGTAGTGAGTTTGATCCTCACTTGGTACCCCTTACGTTCGGCCCTATTCCACATCTTAGCGGCGTTTAGAAAATCAACAAGTGTCTAAGGATTCCTTGATATATGTAAATGAATATAATGCAGGATGCGCTTTCTGGTGTATTGAAATGAGTAATCGGAGTTGGAAATTGGAGAAACGAGTTTGAATTCCATGTGAATTAGTTTTATTCACTTACGCATAAATAACTTTGGAAACGTATTCATCGATCTATTTTTCTTCATTTATGGGAAAGATTATGTTCTATAATTGGCAACCAGTCTAACAAAGTAATAAATGAATATTCTTCTTATTAAGCCATGGATTGAAATTGGCATGATAATCCAAACGTGTATCGCGTACAGCATTTAAGTGACTAAAATTAATATAAACATTTTTAAATTTTGAAGATTACTTAACGTCAGATTTATTTGAAAACACATAGCATAGTCTTTCTATAGACCAAAGTCTTTCCACTAGGAACTTTCAGGCAAATATACATAATAATGTGAATCGAAAAAGCAGATTCTGTAATAAATAACAAAAAAACAATAGACCATCTAATCTCAGGATGTCCGAAATGAATATAAAAGCGTCACGATAGATTGGGGCAATATTTGCATTGGACAATATGCAGACACTATGGAAAATATGTAAACAAACACTGGTATGAACATCACCCGACACCGGTTACAGAAATAGAATATGTCACAAATCTATGGGATTACACCATCGACACAGACAGAAAAATTGAAGCAAATATGCCGGACATCATTGTTAAAAAACCTAAAGAAAGAACTTGCCTATTAATTGATATGGCTTCTCCAGTGGATTGTAACAAGGAATTCAAAAACTGTCAAAGCATAAGGACCTGGAAATTGAAATAGAAAAATGTGGAAAATAAAACCAAGAATCGTACCAGTGATAGTAGGTTCACTTGGAATGATAAAAAATGGAACAAAACAACTTATTGAAGGAATTCGTGGAAACCCCAGCTTAAAAGATATAAAAAAAATCTTGTTAAGTATAGCCCACACACTAAGGAGAACTTTGTCTATGTAAAGCTAGGGATGTTAGGGGAGATAGTAGCACATGAAACGGAGCCATAACAACACAGCACGTCCTGCCTTATGTCTTCCCGCAGATTGTTTGGTAGAGCGACAACAGCAGAAATCGAAATATGAAGAAAAATGACAACATAATTATAATAACCAAACAAGCTTTTTTTCTGATACTACCAAATTATAAATATGTTATTATTGTTATTATTATCATTATTATTTCCTTGAAATTTTGTTTGTATACATATTTCATCAAACAAATTGTACCATCATATTTTACCCCTGAAAATTTCGGCAGAAATAAAATTAATTAAAATCTATCATTTCAATTTGTCCGAACAGCATTATTATTGTTTCTTTTTTCTGTGATGTCTAATTTTCTGATTTGATCTTTGCAACATTACTTTAACAATATTTTGTTTCTTTTCCGGAGGTGGTATTACTGGACAATTGTTTGACCTAATCCAGTCGTTTCTTTTAAATGGCATAATTATGTGAGTATTGAATGTATATGCCAGCCAATAACATCTCACGAACATCAGTGTCACTCCAGGCTCTATTCTAGTTCTTACACTTTTCCTTTCCAACATCAACGATCTCCCAGATGTAATAGAATCCCAATTTACTCTCGCCTCGATCAAAAATCTACCGAAGTAGGATAAAGCAAACCTCGCTTCCGAGCCTTAAAAGGACCTCCAACACGTAGTGTTCTTGGGTAAGAAAAGCTCGGGAATTTTAATGCTTCTAAAGCAAAGCTGTTATCTATTAACCATCACAGACAATTGCTCCTACACCACCATTACCATAGATCAGGCTAGCCTACCTTGGTGTAAAACACTGTGCATCGTCGGGTTAACTCTCACAACAGACCTCAAGTGGAATGTCTACATAGAATCCATCGTTAAATCAGCTGCTAAAAGGTCGGTTCTCTGTAAAGTGCCAGGCAGTTTTTCCCATCTGAAACAATCCTGCACATATTCAAATCTACCATCCGCCTGTGCATTGAATACTGCTGCAATATCTAGTCGGGTGCTCCTGCCATTCTTCTAGAGATCCTTGACAAAAATCAACGGAGAATCTCCAATATGATCGATCCCGACCTGGCATCTGGGATACAATGCCTTTCTCACCGGCGCAGTGTGTTTTCCCTGTGTCTCTTCTGCAAGTACTTTCACGGATTCTGCTCCAATGAACTTAGCACATTGATGCACTCTAGATACGAATTTGCTCGAGCCACCATATTAGCAACAATGTACAACATTTTTACTGTGAAACCAATAAGATATAAACGCAAATTCTACTCCATCAGCTTCTTTTCTTGCAATGCCCAGCTGTGAAATTCACTTCCGTTTCCTTGCTCTCCTGAAAGCTAAAATCTCCAAGAATTTAAATATAAGTCAATAGTCGTCTCCTTTCTCACTAACTTGCATCCTCTCTCTCTCTCTCTCTCTCTCTCTCTCTCTCTCTCTCTCTTTCGTTTTCATGTCCTCATCTCATTTCTTCAGTATTATCATTCCCTTTTCCCCAATTAACTGACACCCCCTGTATTCCATCACTACTTATAACTTTCCACCTTTGTGATTCCTTGTATAACAGTGGCAGTATAATGCCTTGCTTGGGGTTATAGGATTATATATATAAAAAAGGAGGATCGTCTTAATGTATTATTGATCACATAGCACTGGTTATTAAAGAGAATTAATATATTATATTATAAGTTATATTATTATATTTAATATTATAATATGGTTATTTGGGAGTATTATTGCACATATGGCACTATCTATAAAGAAGTAATATTAATATAAATAGATGTTAATATAAGGTATATTATTTTAATTATTGTTTTAATATGTTTAAGGGGTATTATTGCACACATTGCATTTGCTACTAAGACTATAATTATATTAACTATATAAAATATAAGGACTATTATTATAATAATTGTTATAGTTTGTTTATTAAGAGATATTATAGCTCATAAAACAATGGGGATAAAGAAATATTATCATTATTTTAATTATATAATATAAAGAGTATTATTATAATACTTATTTACAAGTATTATTATGGAGTTTGTATAACAATAAAAGGTGTATTAGTATAATAATTATTATAATGTATTATTAAGTAGTATTATCAATGATTTGGCTCTGGTTATTAATATTATCATTATAATAATTGTTTAATAATATAAAGTATATTATTATAATCATTATTATGATATCGATATTACGGAGCATTATTGATGATATGGCACTGGTTATTAAGAAATATTATTAGGATAAAAACTATATAATATTATAATGTGTATTTTTGTAATATGGTTGTTAAAATAATTATTTTTGCTGTGGCACTGTTCATTAAGAAGTATCATTATCGTAACTCTATGTAGTAATATCATAGTGGGTATTATTATATTAATTATTATAATCTGGTTATTAGAAGTATAATTGATGATATGTCACTGATTATTAATAAGAATTTTCATAATAATTGTATAATAATAAAAAAGTATTATTATAATAATTATTATAATATGGTTTTTAAAAGAAGTATTGATGATAAATCACTGATAAATGTTTTTTGAGTACCTGAAATTGGCTCATAAACACAATCAATTCTATTGCATACAGTAATACGTATCATGGAATATTCTTAATGAGTATTTCAGAAAGAATTTCATCTTTCCTATTTTTTTCTTACTGGTGAAACAACAACGGCTTTTAAATACCGCATATATATAATTTCCTATTCTTATATATTAAAAATATTTTGAATTTTCATGCTGGTTTGATTTAATGTGAGTAATGTCCACATCTATTATTCAGTATGTATTTTTATATTATTATCATTATTATAGTTATTATTATTATTATTTTTATTATTTTATTATTATCTCCAAATTCGTGAGGAATGTAATCATTTACTACCTAATGAAATAAGAAAATCAGTTATTTTCGAGATATATATGTTTCTGTGGATTTCCTTATCAAATTCAAGAAAAAATAAAGAAGCGTATTTTTATGTGTAGATAATTTTCCCATTTACCATTTCCAACAGATAATGGAATTCTCGTAGCACAACATCACTAATGTGATTTTTCGTAGATATTTTCTTGTTTTCGGCCAGTTGCATTAATTATGATTCAACGACAACATTTTGTGAAATGAGAAAGGATCGGTAAATCATTTTTGATAGGATATGTTTAAAAGTAATTATTAACAAATCAAACAATATATATATATATATATATATATATATATACTGATAACATTTTCCCAAACATCAGCACTCACGCAATATTCAAAACATCGGTTTTGACTTGTGATATTTTAACTATTTTATATTAACTTTTCTGACAAAAACGAAAAACTGGAATTGTATGTAGAAACGGGCACGAAATTCAGTCTTCGTTTCAATAAAAGACTTTAACAATAATTTACCTGTTGCCACCTAGTTCAATTGTCACGAGAGCGATTGGAAAAAATATTCTCCTATTAATGGTTCTGCTGTTAATGGGCATTTTCACATCCGTTATATAACAACACCAAATCTCACAGACCAGATGATACAGAACGGCTTAAAGGGAAACGAATAATAAAGTGTGTTCTCAGAGAGAATTTTCATATGCTATGACATGCATCAAATATACATATATACAAGTTACCAGCATGGAGAGAAATGTATCACATGCATCAAAACTCAAAGCATAGTACAAGGAGGAGTAAAAAAAAGAACCTACTTCTGATTTGAAAAAAATATTTTTATGTCTCCAGATTTTAACGGTTTAAGAACTCACATATGTCCTATAGAAATACAGCACCATTTAATTGTAAGCTGCAGGAGGAGGCTGCTGGGGGTGACTAGAAATGAAAAACCTTGTAATTGGTTGCAGTCCACGAGCTGTAAAATGACTAGTGCTTGTGTCACTATATTGGTTAATTTCATGAACCGTCTGTCATGTGACCTACATGACTTAACTCCACCAAAAGGAATATTAGTGGATCCCAACACAATGAACTGTTCCATAGACTTGATGTCATCAAATGCGTAACTGTAATAACTTCATTGAATAGCTGGCAAGAAAAAGACGTAAATCGTAATTAAAAATAATTTTTTGAAAATATAGTTTCCATAGAGAGACTTCCAAATGCAACAACATTCTTCGGAAAAAAACATTTACACTAATTTGATATCTCTGCTCGGGTTGAAGAAAGATGCATGGCAAACAAAAATTCTAAAATTAAAATCGTTTTTTTTGTAAAAAAATTCAATTTATTTTGTAAAAAAAATCAATTTGATAAAAAAAAGCTGAATCATAATAAATATAATCTATCGTGTTGCCAGAATTGTTTTAAATGTGTTGTTATTTTATTGCTCAAATTTCCTTAACCGGTCAGTTATCAGTAGCTCTCTCTCTCTCTCTCTCTCTCTCTATATATATATATATATATATATATATATATATATATATTTGTGTGTGTCTGTGTGTGGGTGAGATTAAATAAATTGCTAACATTGTGTCCGCTTACTTTTAATAAAATCTGTTGATACTCACGGACAATGTTTCGCGTATTATAAATGAAATATGTAAGAAATAAACTATAATTTAACATATGTTTTTATGATTGATTATTCATCATAATAGCGTGTACCTTCAGTCTTTTTTTTAGATAATCTTCAGGGGTGTGAATAGTGGTAAAAAAATCGCGGTTATCTCTTGTTATCATAATGTTTGCGATTTTTTATTCTGACACGCCTAAAACATTTTGCTGCCAAAAGACACACACACACACAGCTACCAAAAATTGTACATATTGTTTCGGTATATAAAAAAAATCAGTTAATAATGATGTACAATTTTGTAGTAGTTTATAGTTTGTACAAGTTTTAATGTATGATTAATAATAAATATTCATTGTTCCTTTTTATATTGAGAAATGTATATATATATATATATATATATATATATATATATATATATATATATATAGCCGCTGTTACGGTTGGAGGCTTGTAGTTTCTTGGTCAGCAGTAGCTCAAACTGAACCACATTGAATGTCGCACAATTAATTTAACGAAATTATGAATACATATATATTCATAATTTCTCTTCCAAACGATTGCTTCCCCGACGGCTACAATCTCCAGGAGTTTAAATGTAAGGTCAATAGACACCTCCTGACACACTAACCTGCTCCCATTCTATCAAACACTCTTCCCATCTGCCCAACCCTCATCCTCGCTATCCTTACTCCTGACATTCCCTATGTCTAACCACTCCTTCTCTTTACCTTCCCCTATGTAGCCCCAGGCGCAATAGTGGCAGTGGAATGCCTTGCTTGGGGTGAGATGATTAAAAAAAAAATAAATAAATAATTTCTCGACAATGGATGGCTGAAGTCTCCAGTAGAATTTAACACACTGTCTAGGATAAATCTCATTCAAATGTGGTTAAGTCACGCTGGAGAGTAAATTGGTTAAATAAAATGTTTGCGCTTCAACGTTTGTCAGGATTTGCTATAAATTCTTTTTTTCCGTGCGTGTCTTCTCAAACTAATTACTTCCTCTTACACTTAAGATGTTGCTTTCCAAATCAATAAATCCTCTGATCCAAACAGACTATGCCTGTGTCTTCAATGTATATATTGCAGAACCATGAAATTAATTTCTGTGCGGAATTTTCGGGTTTTACGATCTCGGCTTATATTGAATATAACATTCACACACAAACATAAACGCAAATACACACGCACATAAACATATATATGATAAAAAATTAGAAATTTTATGAAGCTAACTAGGTTATTTTTTATTAAAATTTCGTTAAAAAATTTGAGGTAACAACTCTGGGTTAGTTCTCATTGTTCAGTCACTTATTATATGCATTAAAACTGTAGATAATTCTATATATATGTAATTCCGTGAAGCTTTTTTTGTGTCCAAGTGAGCACTGGGTGTTAATACGCATTGTGTATGTGCGTTTTCCTAGTAGGAGTTCTATTGTCATTGCTTTTGTGTTTTTAGCTAGCTCACCGGGGTGGCACTTCATTCTAATCTGAGGCTGATCTGTTTATTTATATTTCCGATTGGCTTGAAGATGGTGGTAGCACAGTAACTAATTAAACACACGAGAATCTTCCCAAAAACCATGCTTATATAATTGTTTACTGCTTTATTGCATTTGAGACGTGAACGGCCTAACAAAACCAAAATACAGCAGTTTCTTTCATTTTGTCTGTTTTTTCTAAGTTTTTTTCTATCTACCGGGGTGGCTAGTTGATCAATTACACAGACACCGACTGAAGCATATTTGTGTTTTTTCAACACCCACAGAGTCTAACCGTAGTTTATTCTGCAAAACATGCTGAGCGGAGTGTTTTACTAACATTATCAACATTTTGAATAAGGTCAGAACGCGCAGACCCTCTATCGCGAGGGGATATTACTTCGTGATAACACAACCATCGAGAACTCTCAAAGGTTCTGCCTACCAAAATTCACTTACAAGGCTACAGTCAATCCGTGGTAGGGTTTTCAGTAACTCTTAATAGGTATCGAATATGTGTGCGTGAGTGTTTGATTAGACAGCAAATTCTCTTTTACGCATGTCAGATTAAATATATTACAAACATTATTTCTGCTTATTTTTAATAAAATCCGTTCATACTTACGAATAAAGATAATATGAGAAATGGGCTGTATAATTTACATTTGATTTTGTTTTTCATTTCTCAGTTTACGAAATACTTTCAATATACCGAACGTTTTTCCTTACAGAAGAATACGACCCTTGCTCCGTTTTTTGCTACTGAAAGTCGGATATTCAATGCTGTGTGTTTTAATCCATAGCCAATACACAACGCATTCGTGGTGACCATTATCAATGACGTAGAGTGGAAAGTAAATAAATGTGGTTCACGTCGGAAGTAGGCTTGTGTTGTGAACAAAGCTTAAATTAAGTTCTATTTTATTTTAAATGTTGAACAGATTTACCCTGATACCTCCTAAAACGTGGTCGGGAGATGATGTGAATCTCGATTCAGGCTCTGAAAATAATGTCCACACTCAACAGTGAGGGAACAACTGACTACCTAAGGAAACCACGGATTAATCTACTTGAACTATACACCTCTTTGAATCAGAGAATACTACAAGTTCAGGATATGCATCACTCTGAAGAATATTTACCGGATATACCAGAGGTGTTCTAAGATCATCTAACACCCTCTTCTCACGTGCTCCACTCAGTAGTGTCATGTTGGGAGTAAATTGTTCATTCGGCACAAGGCATTCGTTTCCCTTGTGAAAACGAATGGGCCGTTTTAAGCAGTTTTTTGACTGTTGCACACTGAGGACAGACTATATATATATATATATATATATATATATATATATATATATATATATATATTACAGGCCATTATATTATCGCCTCTACGTGCCATTTATCATCATTTTAATAAAATATGATACAAACAACCAGCACAGAAACAGACTCAATTTCCACGAATGTTTAGCACAATATATTATATCATCTGAAAGTATTCTACATAAAAAGTACACAAGGCAGCACGTATATAAGTAGAATACATTTTCATTTTAGTTTAAACCATACTGAAGGTATTTTTATTAAAAAAAGTAATGATAATAGAAACAGTCAGAGTAATACGCTGAAATAAGATATATGAAAAATGATTAAACCCATATAGAAGAAAAACATGATTGATAATATATTGTGAATGCTGAATGTAACAAATAGATAATATTTTATATTAGAATGTCGCTCGGAATCCAGTAATATCATCCGAAATAAAAAAAATATATACAAAAATATCTTTTACTAAATAATTTTGTTTGTCATATATATTATGATATTCGTCGAAAATACTTACACTTTCTCTGGCAGTTTTCAACTTCCTCTCTGTCGGTATATATATATATATATATATATATATATATATATATATATATATATATATGAAGCGAAATATATCAGTTCACTGTTACATTGGCTAGTGTTTAAAATTTCTTACCATATGGGACAAGTTATGAAATCGAGATGCGTACATCTTTTTAATAAGGCTTTTCTAACATTCATGAAGATCCCATATTCTTCTTACCAATGCTCTGGACTTCAATCGAATATCTGAGGTGTATCAATGTGCACATATTGGCTCATCATACGTCAGCGATTGTCAATACAATGCAAGCAGTTTCCATGCAGAACTCTGAATAAATTTACAACTATAATTTAATTAAATAGATTTCACAGATGTCTAGGGAGTTTTGACGTAAGTATGTGAATTGTAGTGCGTTAGATATGAATTTTGAAGGCGCTTTTAATATTAACGTCAAAATCCGGTCAATATACATTTTGTTGGGAATTATTTATATTTGCGTTAATATTTCTTTGCAATGGAATACCCACCCATATTTTAATGCATTTCGGTGAATATATTTGAAATTTTGTTGATAATATATTCATCCATATATATTTAAATTCTTCAGGTACACAATACCCGAGACCCAAGCATATTCACACATTTACATGTTAATGATAATGATAATATAAACCGTTTCCTATTAACCAAGCAATTATATATTACAATGTATGAAATGTATATATAACATTCTTTAAGTTCTGTTATTCCGTCCTGCTCACCTAAAACAAACATATATTGACTGATTAAAACCACATTTCGGGGAGAATACTCTGGTACGAAACTTAGTACACAAATCATCCAGTAATCTTTTTAGAAAAGTTCAAAGTTTAATTGTTTAACACAATATCCCTAATATATTAACTACAATTTAATGATTTTAATAACAGACATATATATTTAATAAAAATGTAATATTTATTTTGGCATATTTTTCTGGAAATGTTTAAATATACATGAATCCAGTCTCCATTTCGTCTTGCGTTTTGAAAGATATATGCAAATAACAACGCCAAACACTTCAAAATGTTAGAATTTGACACCAGAAATAAATATATTACTAATTGGCAACACTATGTTGGATGCCCAAGAGTAAGATACCATATGAATTTATATTAGATGTTAAAAATGAAACAAAACGTTTACTAAAATATATATTTACCGTCTTATTTTTTCATGCAACGTGGCCCTTTAGGACGTAGGCGATCATGGACTTCCACTTGGTTCTGTCTATTGTCACTTTCTATATATTTTCCTGATATCTGTTCCAAACCATGTTACGCCATTCATTTCTGCTTTCACTTGCCTCTAGTTTTCCACTATTCGACATGTGATTATTAAATTTTTCAGGTCTTCTTTCCTCATTACGTTTCTGAGGAACCACATTTGTCTCTTCCTGATGAGTTCTTTTCTCGTATGCATCACTTACAACACTTCATCGTTGCACATTTGCTCTGTCTATGGTATCCTCAGCATCATTATGTAAACAGTTTTACCATTAAATCTGATAAAGAGATTTTTCAAACGCGAAGTAAGGTTTTGTTCAATGTTTTTTCTAAACAAATCAGCTAAATTAAATTCCATCTACTGGTTTACGTAATTGAAAGAAACGTAGCGTTTGTAATGGTGACAAAAAGTTAGCGATAACTCCAAATATACTAAATACTATGGGGATTTCACCACGCGTCATTATAAGGAAATATATTGCATTAACATTTTTAAAGATAATATTTGAGAAAAATGCAAGAGTTTGTAAGATGTTTCCAAAAGCCATAGGTCTGAGAAAAAATCTGTTAGTATACAACTTACGGTTATATCTATCAATTTCAACTGTAATATGATGAGACCTAGGTGTTCATCTGAATTTGTAAAGTCAACATACCGTTAATGAAAGTACATTTACCAGGAAAATATTTATTGAAATTGCACAGGAAACCTACATTAAGGGTGATGTGAATGTGACTGAATATACGATTTCTAAACGAATAATACTGCAAATACTTCTTTGTATTTGACCACTAATCTCTGAAAGGCACACGACCAGAATATATCATTGCATATCTGACATATATATGTAAGAAAAATTCTGGTGTGGATAATAGTCTATCGTGACATATTAAAACAATTTTACTATTATAACACAAAGAAATTGATTTAATATAATATTTCAATTTTATATCAGCAGAAGATTTTAGTCGAAGAAGGTGAAAAAATGAACTCTCTTGGAGTTTAGCATCAGCCCTGCTGACGGAAGTGAAATATAGGTTCTTACAGATGATTAAAATAGAGAATAGTATCGTTTTAAAAGTGTTAGAATTTATAGCCCAATTTAACAATAGATTTTATGTAACTTTTTAGATAATCTGAAAAATAGACATATGTAAACATAGATTCAAATATTCATCGGATACAATAAGCTTATGGACGAAGTGAATATGAAATGAACAAAAATTGATTATAATCCCTGTATCAGTTTTCTCTATCTTTATTTCTGTCTCTCTTTCTCTCTCTGTTTCTTTCTGTCTCAATCTCCCTCTCTGTCTCTCTCTCTCTCTCTCTCTATATATATATACAAATATTTTGCCTCTTTAACCTGAGAATGTTAACAATGTTTATATAGTACACAGCGCAAATGACGACATTTTAATTAAAATTTAAGTACCTGATTTTCTTAACTAAATAAAGTTTTTCAGTTCTTATTAATATTAACTCAAAATAAAAATTTTTAAAGTGCCTGTATGTACAAAAAAATTATATTCAACGTTTTATTTTATATTTAGTAGTGGTGTAACTTTAATTGATGAGCAGTGTTTCATGGTTACTAGAGTAGATTCATGCCGACTTCGAAGTTGGTATGAACCTGCTTTATTAAAGAGGCAAACACTTTGTACCTTAACAACATTCTATTTGCACCCCCGTTACGCTGCGTTAAAAAAAACCTACTTGCCAAAATATATTTTATCAGTAACAACAACTGAAAGACAACATTTGTGCTCAACAATATCACAATTAAACACTATATATATAAATATATATATATATATATATATATATATATTTGTGTGTGTGTATGTGGGTTGGTGGGTGTTTATGTCTGTATGTGTGTTAGTGTGTGTGTATGTGAGTTTATGTTTTCGTAAGACGTGTTATGTCCTTTTCGTCTTCACCATATTAAATTAGTTATGTTTATGCAAGGGATGCTGGTAATTTTTACTTTATAAAAAGGTTTTTAATCTTTTTAATTTTTAACTCTCGACAAAGTCATTTAGAAAATTAAATTAAAAACCCCCTGTCTTCTTAGTTTGTGCGCATATGCGATCACGAAATCATCATCAAATAATTCCGAAGAAGTTTTAATGAATGAAACGCGTCACACGACAACTTTTTCATTTTGTCATATATTTTCCTCACTATATTTACATATATATTTTAATCATTTTGCCCTATCAAGGTGGGACCGCCACTAGTGCGGTACATTGAGGAAGATCTAGGGAAAATATGAATCATTACCGAAATTCTAGAAGATAGAATATGACAATCTTAGGTGATTCTAACTTTCAGAATACCAATTATAAGGAGAGAAATTCCAAGATTGGATAAGCGCGAGAAAACAAATTGTTGGAGTAGAAAAGGCGGTTACATTTGACTATTTCCACGGTAAAAGAGTGGAGCCTAGAGGCCAAGCTTAAATTCATGTGACGGGAGTACCAGGACAAAAAGCTCGTCAGAGCAGTTAAGAGTTACCAGCTGTTTGACAGTAAGAAAGTGACTGAAGTTGAAATACCAAGATAGGTCTAATCACATTGCAGATCCTTGTTTGGATTTCGTCGAGAACCACGTGATAAATCGCGGGAGCACACCACATATGACAAAAGTACACAAAGTATGGACGAATGGTTCTGACCAGACACAGTGAACGACTGCAAAGGATTTGTCAATTTAAAATGAGAAGGTACATGCTGAATTCGAAGTTCCATGAGAACCTTATGTTGCCTTCATTCATCGGGGCAGAGTTAAAGCAACAAATCCTTTACACGAAATCTATTAACGCTCTATCTCCACCCCGACATCGAAAAATTTGGGATAGAAGACCTGCCTGCAAAAAACACAGCAATTGTCATATCTCAACTTTATATATATATATATAGTAGCGGACATAACGATCAGAACGATGTTACGAAAAAGTCTAAATATGAAATAATTTTTATTTTAAAGCTTCAAAGATCATTTTATAAAAGCAAAAAAGATATAAAAGTAAATTATATTATTCCAAAAAATAAAGTTAAATAAATTTATTCAGACAAAATTATAAGAATAATTATATAAAATTTGAAAAAATTAGATGATCAAAAATATCAGAAAGATTAAATATATACATGAAATTTAATAATTATTTTACATTATTGAAAATTTATTTTGTGTAAGTTTATAGAATCGTGTATTTTACTAAATTACACTTGCTCTTTACTGGTTTTTGCATTGTAAATATGACGAAAACATCTATGACGCCACTGGAAATTAGAAAACATATAGACAAGTTAAGTAATGAAGATAAACTCTTGATTGGTGATATTTCAAAGAGTGTGGGGAAATCTATAGTGTTATTTATAGTATTTTAAGAAAAGTTAAGAAACCTAGATCATGTAAAGCCAAGAAGCCACCTGGCAGGCCTAGGAAAACTACTGCAAGAGAAGGCAGATGAAGTGGTAAAGAATAAAAAAGAACTTATACTAACCTTGGCATTAAAGTATCAAGGCAAAACGCGGGCGTCCCTCAAGGTTCTATCCTAGGTCCCACGCTCTTTCTGATCTACATTAATGATCTTCCCGACACCATTAGATCCCAAGTTGGCATGTATGCCGACGACACAACAATCTACTCTCGCATCGATCAGAAACCAGGTCTGGACGACAAAGTGAACCAAGCTGCCGTACTTGAAAGGGACCTCCAATCCCTAGTGGCCCGTGGTAGGAAATAGCTGGTAAATTTCAATGCCTCTAAAACAAAGCTGTTATCAACTAACCACCATAGACATTCGCATCTACCTCCCATTAGCATGGGACAGGCTAGCCTCCCAGAGAGTAAAATACTACGCCTACTTGGCCTTACACTTTCGGCGGACCTCAAATGGAATGACTATATTGAATCCATTGCCAAATCTGCTGCTATGAAAGTCGGCTCCCTGTGCAGGGCCCGGAAGTTTTTCCCACCTGAATCTATTCTGCACATATACCATCCGCCCGTGTATTGAATATTGCTGCCATATCTGGTCGGGTGCCCCTGCTTCTTGATAAAAATACAAAGGAGGATCTGTAACGTAGTTGATACTGACTTGGCAGACCGGCTGCAGCCGCTCTCTCACCGGCGTGATATGGCTTCCCTGTGCCTCTTCTACAAGTACTTTCATGGCTTCTGCTCCGATGAGCTTAGATCACTGGTGCCGCCTAAGCACGAGTTTACATGAGATACTAGATTAGCAACTAGGTCCCACCCTTTTACAGTTAAACAAATAAGATGTAACCTTAAATTCTACTCCAACAGATTCTTTTCTAGCGCTTCCCGCCCGTGGAACTCCCTTCCACAAGTCTGCTTTCCCGACAGTTACAATCTCCAGGTGTTTAAATGTAGGGTCAATAGACACCTCCTATCACACTAACTCCCAACTATTCTCAGAACACTCTCATATACCCAACCCTCATTCTCGGTATCCTTACCCGCCTATCACCCACCCTCTGACATTTCCTATATTTAATCATCCTTTCTCCACTCTACGTAGCCCCCTGCGCAGTAGTGGCAGTGACATGCCTTGCTCGAGGTGAAACGCTTATAAAAAACAAAAAACAAAAAGACCTAATAAAATAAATCTGAACAGAAGATTAGACCCCACGAATCCTTACATTTCTAAAGAGAATCAAATCAGCCAATTGAAATTTGCCACTGAACACCTGATATGGACGGAAGAACTGTGAGATTGTATTCATTTCAGGGATAAGTGAAAATTTAATATGTTCAATTGTGACGGGAAAAGGTTCGTTCGAT
The DNA here is from genome assembly GCA_037127315.1 of Ascarosepion bandense. Classification (NCBI taxonomy): domain Eukaryota; kingdom Metazoa; phylum Mollusca; class Cephalopoda; order Sepiida; family Sepiidae; genus Ascarosepion; species Ascarosepion bandense. Next base: position 1,779,756 of record JBBBDQ010000980.1, on the reverse strand, counting down.
GCAGTATTAAGAAACGATATTTGCCTCAGTGCAGTAAAAGTAGCGTTAATTTGGTTGAGGAAGTGTGATGCTGTTTGGCCTGATTTCATCTGTTGGTACGGGACCTCCTCTTAGCTTACACGGTAAAATTAACGCAACTGTATTTATGCATGATAACGCACTATCTCACACAGTGAAATTCCTTAACATATATTTTCTCAGGCGGATGTTACTGTTATTGAGAAGCCTGTTCAAAGCCTAGACATGAACCATATTAAGAATATTTGGAAGTTACTAAACGAAAGTGCTAAGGAAAACAAACGTCAAAGAACTAGGGACGAGTTTGAAAGGAGAATGAAAGAAAATACCCGTTAATGAATGCAATAGATGTCATGTAGCAATAGATATCAAGCTGTTATTGAACGTGAAGTTTTTTAACATCAACTAATAATAAATTATGAACGCTTTTTTAATTTGGGTATGATGTATCCATGATAATAGTATGATTTTGTTAGTCTTTCTGATGTTTTTGATCGTCTATTTATAATATTATATAAATTTTCTTATAACTTTATCCTTATTTAACCTTGATAAAATGTTACATGAAGCATTAAAATAAAAGGTTATTTAACATTTACATATTTCTTTACATCGTTATGATCTCTTTGCTTGTTACTATATATATATATATATATATATATATATATATATATATATATATATATATATATATATACCTGGTGAGCCAAAAACCCTACCAAGCTTTGGTAGGTTTGTTTCCTCACTAGTTTAATTTACATATTCTGCTTACGTATTTAGCGCTATTTTGTTATTGATTACTCGTCTCTGATTTTTTTCTTTGGGCTACGTACTAGCTCAGTCAAAATCGCTTTAGCTGATGTTCACGTGCTCAGCTCTTTCTTTTTTTGCAACTATTTTTTCCTTCCACGTATATACTCCGAGGGTCTTTCGAAACAAGTACAGTGATAAGTTTGCATATTTTATATATATATATATATATATATATATATATATATATATATATATATAATGTGATAGGTACTGATCTGGCGGCTCGACTGCAGCCACTTACCCATCGTCGAAATGTGGCCTCCCTTTGTCTGTTCTATAAATACTTTCATGGCTTCTGCTCAGACGAACTTAAGTCACTGATGCCTTCTCAACAGGTGTTTACTCGTGCAACCAGACTGGCAACTGGGTCCCACCCATTCACAGTCAGGTTAGCCAAATGCAGACGACAATTTTACTCCTGCAGCTTCTTCTCTCGCACTTCTCGCCTGTGGAACTCGCTCCCGTATTCTTGCTTTCCTGACGGCTACAACCTCCAGTAATTTAAATGCCAAGTCAATACTCATCTACTAACCACTGGACTCTAGCTCTCTCCCCACCCCCGTATAACCTTCCCTTTCTCTCCTCCTATGTATCTGTCATCGCACTTGCTTTTTCAGCTTTCTATTGTTCCATTCTAACTAGTTTGTACTCCTCACTCTTTTCTAATTAATATTTTTACATGTATGTGGCTCCCTGCCCATCAGTGGCGTTTCCCCCTTGCTCGGGGTGAAATGATTATATATATATATATATATATATATATATATATATATATATATATATATATATATATATATATATATAAACGATGGAGCATGACATGGATGTAATCGAGGAAAAATAAATGTTGGTAATTAATTCCCGAGATGTTTGCTATTAATCCACGTGTTTATTCTTCATTCCGTATATCTCATTGAATGTTTTGCACGCAACATTAACGAGGAATAAATGATCTTATCATCTATTTCTTTGTTACTGTTTTTTTAATTATAATTTGCCGACATAAGTAATATAAAAATAAAAGGATAAATCTTACCAGTGTTGTCCAATGTGTTCTCAATCTACCCACACTTTAAAGAAAGCAAATCCAAATAAGAGAATATGAGAAAAAAAATTTAGAAGTGGCAGGGATATTTCAGCTATAGAGAATATTATGGATATATTCATAAATTTTTATGTTCATAATATATACATCTATAAGTAAAGTAATTGTGTTATGATGCAAAAAGTATATACATTGTTCGTAAAAGTCCTATTATTATTATTATTTCTTGAATAAGTTGTTTACGGTTAGAATTTGTACATTTCAACGACACATGAATACTTCATGCTTAAAATCTGAAATAGAATCATAATATATACGTTCCTACCATAATCTATAAACAACAAATTATTCTGTGATAAAAGTTTATGAAAAGCAAAAAACAAAAAAAAAATGACATATGGCATTCATAGTCTACATAGAAAATAATCACTTTAACGGGAAAATTATATAGAAACATTAAAAATATCCAGACTTACGCTTTTCAGGCAAATATATAAATCCAAAATATCCTGCTCCATTACTGTTATAGCCAGTATAATTACAGCCCATATATACACATATATATATGGGAAAAAGTAGACTAATTTTTCTCCAGTTTCTGAAAGGTTTTTTCTGTTGCTGAGGTGATGTGTCGTTCCCCGTGGGTATCTTCATATCGAAATGGCCATTCAACATCTTTGAATTAATCCTTTTTTAATATATATATATATATATATATATATATATAAACATGTTACGGAAATTAAACAGAATACCTACTTCAAAAGAAGTGTCGATCAAAAATAATGTTCAAACAAAACATTTCATATATATATATATATATATATATATATATATATATATATATATATATATATAAAGTGAAAGAACAGATAAATTAAAACTCACCATTCATAGATATATTATAATTTTGTTACTACAATTATTTACAAATATTATATCACTACACAAAACAATTCAGGGTTCAGAACAATACTTTTCTTCTTCATTTGATATATTAAATTAAATTATGAAAATGATTTATTTAGAAAATATTAGATGAATATATACTAAACAGAATATTTTCTTACAATAAGAATTTACAAAGCAAAACCAATCATTTCTTGAAAGTGGGATAACAGCTTCTAAACTTGAGCATCCTTTCTTTCCTAGAAAGTTGGATTAAATGAAGAATTGTACAAATTACAACTAAAACAGAAGTAAACATTCTTTAAAGAAACAATGCCAACTGTTTTCTTGTAAAGAAATTATTAGCATTACCATTTTCTTATTTCAACTGTGGGGAAGCATTCACGTTTTTACTATACTTGGAAATCTTCAAGAAATATTGTCAACCACATTATAACAATCTTCATTTAATTGCCCTATCTCAGATTAGCAAACAAGATGGTGCCTTTAGCTACTGAATTTTATTTTAAATCCCATTAGGATAAATGTGGTGGACATTTTATTGATAGTTTAAGCACTTGTTCAAAGTTTCGCAGTTTAAACAATGCTTTTGCTCTATGGCCTTCAAAAATCTGCTAAGGTTGACAAAGCAAACCTCGCTGGGAAGGACCTCCAATAAGTAGTCGACTGGGGAAAGAAATGGTTCGCAAATTTTAATGCTTCCAAAACGAAGCTGCTATCTATTAACTACCATAGACAATCGCTTCTATCCCATGTTAGCATAAAAAGCTAGCCTCTCTGAGAATAAAACACGACGCCTCCTTGGCCTCACACTCTCAGTGGACCTCAAATGGAATGACTATATCGAATCCATTGCTAAATCCGCTGCCAAGAAGTCAGTTCACTGTGCAGGGTCACGAAGTTTTTCCCGTCCTAGTCCATCATGCACACATATATATATATATATATATATATATATATATATATATATATATATACGATCCCCACTGTATTGAATATCGCTTCCACATCTGGTAGGGTGCCCCTGCGATATACCTCGAGGTTCTTGACAAAATCCAACTGAGAATCTGTAATGTGATCGATACCGACTTAGCAGCTCGGTTGCAGTCGCTCTCTCACCGGCGTGACATGGCTTCACTCTGCCTCTTCTATAAATGCTTTCACGGCTTCTAATCCGATCACCCTTGGTGATCCTAGGTATGAATTCACACGAGGATACTAGATTAGCAACTAGGTCCCACCCTTTTACATTGAAATCGATAAAGTGTAACCGCAATTTCTACGTTAATAGCTTCTTCCACGAGCATCCCACCGGTGGCATTCGCTTCCATATACTTGCTTCCCCGACAGCTACAATCTCCAGGAATTTAAATGTAAGGTCAATAGACATCTCCTATCACACTATCTCGTATCTAATTTCACATCTCTTTTTCCATCTACTCTGTTACCATCCGTTTGTTACCTGCTTCCTGACATTTCCTATAACTAACCACTCATTCTCACAAATTTCTACTATGTAACCACCTGCGCAGCAGTGTCAGTAGAATGCCTTGCTTGGGGTGAGATGATTAAAAAAGAAAATATTTGTTCACCTTATTGTTAAGACGTTTAATAAAAATTTTTCCATGTACCTTCTCCCCAAATAATTTTGGTTTTTACAAAACAACAACAAAAAATATTAATTAGAAAATCATCGCGAAAAACAAGTCCTGTAATGGAATAAGACTTAAATGTAACTTATGGCATTAAGAAAACTTATATTTCAGAAACTTTAATAATCCTAATTTACTAAACAAAAAAGGCAATTAATGACCACATGCATACACGTAAATGGATATCTGCATAAATGCATGGACCTTGGCTAAACTATAAACCCAAATTTTCTTTTTTATTTAATTATTTTTTATTTATTGATTCATTCCTTAGCAGTTTTCACTCACTTTTCTTTTTACTACGAAATTGTTAGGGTTTACGGCGCTACATTCTAGACTGAAACCGATGCGCGTCATTCCGTCCTCCCGTCGTCAGCCGTTTTCGTGCTTCGAATCTTGGCTGCGCTTGGTCGTCGGCTAAGCGTCTGACTCGTGTCTCATCTACGAAATTTAGCGAATTTCGTACACTTCGCCCGATTGCCACAGAGCTGGGAACTTGGCGTAACTTAGGTAACGAGTCGTGGTTTAGGAATACACCAACTGTAGAGGAATCATATAGAAAAATGCAAGCCGAATTTTGTATGAGAAAGACGGACACAAAGTGACAACGATTTATTACTTAGCGATTTTCACTACCCTTTTGTACCGCATGTCTGTATTTACATACATTTCATATATGTATATTTAAGTGTGTGAGTGTGTGTGTGTATTATAATTTTTTCATCCTGTTATTTATAATTATATTTTCGACATCTCAGTCACGAATACTAACAAAATAAATGGCCTATCCTTTAACCTACGATAACCAATCGGCCTCAATATATATATATATATATATATATATATATATATATATATATATATATATATATAATACATTTTCCTTTTATTTAAACATCACAAATTTAAATTCTAATTCTACTTTTTCATTTCGGTATAAAAGTAATTAAATTGTACATTTAATAATGAAAAATAATGACACCACGTGATATATAATTTAAAACGATCTGAGGCAAATATTGTACATATAATAAAAATTAAAATCGAAAAAACCTGTCAGTTTACAATATGCTTTTAATGATTGCGTAAAGCATTAATTTTGGGTTAAGATAATAGGTATATTTATTAATATTGTCTATTCTACAAATAATTTTACCGCTTTTGCTCCGACTAGCTTAGCTTTCTATTGTCCCCTCTACATTAATTTACTCGAGCAACTAGACTGGCAAGAAAACCTCATCCTTTTACAGACAAATCAATTAAATGCAGCTGTCACTTCTACACTGCAAGCTTGTTTTCTCGCACTTACCGCCCGTCGAACACACATCATTTCGTATACTTGCTTCCCTGACATCTAAAAAGTTTAAATGCTACGTCATTTGACATCTCTTATCTTCTTAACTCCCATCGCTCCCTTATCTTTTCTCCTACACCCCCTGTATATTGTCCTTCTCCTTTTCAGTCTTCACACCAGTATTCTCATCCAACTCTTTGTCATTCTCTGACACGAGCTGTAACCAGTTCTTTTTTCTATTTGCTCTCCTATTATGTAGACCACTGCACACCAGTAGCAGCACTGCCTGGCTTGGGGCGAAAATATTATACATAGTCTAGAGGGAAGGGTTGAAACCTAACGAGGCAATTTTTTTCTGATGTACTGCAGTGTTATATTTCTGCCGATATGCGTGTTGCGTTTGGTATCAGAACTCTTCTAAATTAATCTCGTAATGACGTCTTTATCACTCATCAAATAAATTATGTATTTTAATATGACTTTTACTGCGGGGTCAGTTACATAGTGAGAACCACTAAGCGGTTTGCAAGTAGAATCAAACAGCATGTTCAAGTGAAAAACGAAACAATACATAGCAAGGAAACGAACTTATACTTAATATTTATTGTTCCTCAATTTGTGAGCATCTTACAAACAATAGAAAGTATGCTAAGGAGTTTAATGTGGATTAGTTTTCCGTATGGTGTTTCCCTTCTAACTGAAATACCATACTATTCACATACTACATATTTTATCTGAACAATTAGTGTGTCGATTGAACATGATGATAGAGATAGAAAATAATGAATAAATCTTGCGATATTCTCATCAAATGGCATTAACAACGTTACATCAGAGATATCGATAAGTTTTTCATATATATTTCTTTCAACATCTCTTGTCATCTCATAAGCATTCACTTAATTAGTATTAAAATTAATTAAATAATTAACTAAATTTATTATATAATTTAAATTGAACCCTGTTAATCTTCATATAATTATAATAATAAGCAATTATGAATACGATACACCAAAGTGTAGATGTGCTTGTGGTGTAATGTACAGTGTTTCGATATTTTTAATGAAAAAACCAGGTTCGATATTTGTTTTCTTCACGTACGCAGAAATATATTTGTTTGCTTAGCGACATACCATCTCTTTATAGTACAATTAATGCCGAAATTAAATTTTCTTAGGTGTTTTACCAATTTATTTTATAACAATATATTTCTGATATTTGCTTTTTCAAAAATACATTACTGTTATTTTTAACAAAAATGTATTTCTTGTATTTTTTATATGAAAATATATTTTCTTTATTTTATTCGTTTTTATTCAGTTAGAAAGAAGGAGAGTAAAGAGAAAGAGGAACCAGTTATATGATGTTTCAGAGAAAGAAGCAAGAGAAGGATGGGAAACAGGTGTGATAAAAATTTCACAGGTAGAGAGAAAGGAAAAGATATACAGGCTGATGTAGAAAGTCCTAGAATCAAGTATTTAAGAGATGAGTATTGACATTGCATTTAAATTCCTGGAGTTTGTAACCGCCAGGAAAGCAAGAATAGGGTAAAGATTTCCACAGGAGGGAAGTGCGAGAAAAGAAGCTGATAGGATTAAATGTCTGCTGCATTTGGTTCATCAAATAATGGGTGGGACACAGTTGGAAGTTTGATTGCAGAAGTAACCTCAAATGGCAGGAACTGCTGATATTTTTATTTCCAAAATTGTGTATGTTTTCATAGTATATTAATACCACTTTTTGGGAATACCTGTTTGCCCATAGCTGTAACACAATCAGTTGCTACCACTTCGAATCAGGCTGTGCCAGTAAAAAAACGACATTTAAGAGGTTGTTTCACGCTCCGTAAAAATTATCAATCATAGGGCTTTTTGCTAGAAGTAGTCATACCAAGGACAGATAAAAAATTATCACTTCTCCCGCAGGTAGTGGTTAATTAGTAAGACGTGTATCACTAAATCTTTCTTGCCCCCAAGATATATTTCTCAAAATCTGAAATTGTTTTTTTCCTAAAAATAACCCTCAAAAGGGATTGTTCAGCTGTAGCATTACAAAACAATTAATATTATTTAATATGTAATATAGCTGAATGCCTGCAAATATTTTCAGTGCATTATTTCTTCTGTGAAAATACGTTTTCCTACTACCCAGGAACTGAATAAACCTCATTTTCAATTTGAATTCTGATCGCTTTCGCCGTTCATAACATATAATCTAAGAATTACTATTTACTAGTAGAATCGGGATTATAGATATTGTGAGAAATATATTCACATAGCTTAGCGCTTAAGCAGTGAAAGGAAATTATCAAACATAACAAGACATACCTGGTATAGTAAAAACAATTTATTTGTCTTGCAAAAATATGCTGAATTTTGCTGCTACAGTGTAGCTTGGTATAGTCTCCTTTCTCTGCTTAGCTTGGTATAGTATCCTCCGTCTAGGAGTGGGATGAAAAAGACATAAGGAACTGCGATCCGCGACGTACAGGAACTTTCTTCTGGGTCAGCTTCTTTCATAGTTTCTTATCTTGGTATAAGATGATAGTGCTTAGAGAATTTTTCTCTAGGAAGGCAAGGCTTTGCCCATAGGGTATCCTTTTTAAGGTAAGAAGGGTAACAAGAGATTTTCTCTGTTACAAAGTTGTGGCATTAGCCTAAAAGATTACAAAGAATTGGTAAGATGGTCTCGATATAGCGAGACAAGTGGGCGCCAATTTAGGCCCTGCTGCAACAAAAATCCGGAGCGGCACAAATACGTCCGATACTGTTCGTGCTAGCTGAAAAGAGGAGAGAACAAACCATCAGAAAAAAAACATAAAACCTCTGGTAAAGCCCGCCTAAAGTTCAAAACGAGGTTCGGGTTAAATCAGCCAATCAGGAGACCCGTTACATCTGTAAATTTCCGACAATATGTGCTTTGATTTGAAATTTTCAGCGCATTACGATAATAGCCAATCAAATTAAGATTCACTTCAGCAAACATCAGTACATTAGAAAATACAATCTATACTACATCAAATGGAAAATGAGTACGAATACTGGAAGCTTTAACAAAAAACATAAAAAAATATTTTCACATGTGTTCCGTTTCCTCGATACTGACTCTACAATTTTTCAGATAACGATGTAACGCGGAATGAGGAAAATATAGTATAATAGAAAAGATGATTCATTACCACGAAGTAAATATACTGCAGCTGTAGGACCTGATGTATTCGTGGAAATGTACTTTAGAGTAGATCCTGACATTTCTACGTTGTTTTGCATTAAAAAATCTCTAGACTGATTGTAAAGAGTATAATCAGCTTTCTTGTTAACAAGAAACATACATTAGAATTTGTCTTATTTCTAGACCGGTTGATTCTCAAGGAAAGACAGTCCAATATGAATCGCTATTTAATCCATAACTGAAGTAAAATTGAGTAATGAAATACCTATGCCAGATTACTGAATACATGTACTCATGAATAAAACGATACTTGAATTGGTCGTATTTAACTTTTTAACCATTTTATTTTATTCTAATACTGGGTCAGGTAATCTCGGTCAGTAGTCTATTGAGAGAGTGGATCGGTACGTGGACAATACATTCTCATCTGCTATGCACGAAAGTCTGTCAAAGTCCTTACAGGAACATTTTCTATCGATATCGCTTCCATATAATGACCTATATGTGGCTGTAAATAGCTCCTGTTATGGCTTGTGCCTAGTTAATTAATTTTGGTGCGTCATTGCATCTAGAGCTTAATCCTGCCAAATACTCTAACTGATTCATGCCTTTTCTAAGACAATTCTTTTGAAGTGAATGAAAAGAAATCGGTCAGAATTTGAACTCGGTATCTTTATTTCACTTGTGGGACTATAAATGTTACGTTAGTTTCACCCGTTATTTACTGACTGGGATTGATTTTGATCATTAATCTATAAGATTATTATTTAAAGAAATAATGTATACATCATTTTGTAGAGCAAATTATATGATGGAAAATAACATTTCATCTATGGTGTGTGAAGATGTTAATGAACATATTTTTTTCGTTTGATTTGTTCTTATATAAATGCAAATATATTTACTCAGTGTGAATAATTTTCATTCAATCCACTGCAAAGATCTCGGCGGTAGCGTCTGTTAGGCTTTTAGCCATGTGCAAATAGTCAAGTCATGATTTTATTTTACGCATATAATATTGTGAGGCATATTATTTAGCCATAATAGCGGGATAATTGCAGATAAGTCCCATCACAAAAGACTGATTATAACGACGAATAGTGAATGCATCATTTTAACATTTAAACATCTACTGTGTGAAGCTCTCCAAAATTTTATATAACATTACCGCCGAAATAGTGACGCTTGCAGTTGACACAATTCTTCTATCGATATTGCTATGCCTGATGAAACAGGGACATCCTTCATCAGTATCTCTGGATATTATATTTCGATACCTTTCATAATTTCCTCAACCAGTTGGCACAGTGATCTTCATTTTGAAGATAGTCAATAAATGCAATGATTTTTTTCATCCATCCCATTTCCTGCAGATGAAACAAGCTTGCCATTTTTCCAACAGGTGAAAAGATATACTTCAACAGCATGGAATGTCTCTTTTTCGCAAGTTCAAATTAATAGAGCAATAACTCATCCTGGATTAGGTAACGTTCAATGAATTTTGTTGGATTTGTCTGGATTTGTCTTAGATATCATTCACTTGTTATCATTGTGATGCAGTTTTATATTAGGTATCAAAGACGCGGTCACTACCGAAGCGAAGCCTTGCTCATGAGAAAATAATTCTGAAGATTAGTCTTAGATATCTCAGATATAAATTGCATTGGCTATTTCGATTAGTGTCAATCGCCTGTCATGCAACACGATGTAGTGAAAATGATCAATGTTTTCATACGTGGTAGCAAATGCAGGACATCCACAGCTTGGGTCATCTTTAAGTTTCTTTTTTCTCCTCCTCCTAAATTGTTTTTTATGCTGGTACTTGATAGAATTACGGTGTTTCATTTTGTCCATTTTAAAGAGAAGATTTTGCAAGACACATTTGCAAATCATTATTGAAAGACATCGGTTTACGTAAGGAAAATGCAATTATTAAAAAAAAATTTGAAAATATAATTTACAAGATTCAAACAACTCAGTCATCACTATTTCATAGTCAGTTCCTGAAACTTCCCGCTCAAATTCTTATATTGGAATTGATAAACCTTATGGATATAATCATTTACAATATCGAACTGAATAATAACCCAGTATGTAAACCAATATTTTAAATATATCTGATGATTAACCCTATATCTAACACTATTATAAATGTACATTATTCTATACTCGACTGGAACTATTTGCAGGCTAAAATATTTGTAATTTTTACTTTCTTGAATAGTGTATTCAAGCGTAAGACAGTTTCCCGATACTCGATGTCGACCTCAGTTTACAAAGTATGAATTCACGTCTGTTTGAAAATGAGGTTTGTAAAAATATCTACACATCTATTTAGGATTAAAAATCGTTTATGATGTCTAAAAAGTGTATTCGAAAAAGGTAGAACATACGAAATATTCGAGCAACAATTATGCATCATGTGTCTGGAAACGAAAGAAAAAACTTAAAAGAATATAACAAAATAAGTAAAATGCTGAATGAGACATAATACAACATTATACATATATATATATATATATATATATTATTTGTCATCCACATAAAAGCCTGCCTCGCTGTCCCAAAGCTCATCAGTGTGGTTAGACATCTACCTGCTTCTGAGCAGTATCGAAACTCGACCGATTTGGTGCGAGTCGGAGTCTCTACTCCCTAAGCAATAGATTAGAGAGAGTAATTTTTAGCGTGTTATATCTAAGCGGTATATACACACGCCAGTCACTGTAGGAACTTAATTCCTTGCTGAGGATTAAAGCGTAAATTGAAAGAGAGTTTACTATTTTTAAAATTTTCTTCTCCAGAGAGGTCAATCGTAATAGGAACATAATATATTTGTCATCCATATATAAGCTTCTATCGCTGCACCACAGCACATCAGTGTGGCTAGACATCTACTTGCTTTTGACCGGGATAAAACACGACCGATTTGGTACCAGTCGGAGTCTCTACTCTCTATACCATAGGTGCATAATTGAGAGAGAGGAAATTTTAGCGTGTTTTATTTAAGAGGTGTATACACAAGCCAGTCACTGGAAGAAAATCAATACATTGCTGAAGTGTATATATATCAATATAAATAAGTATATATATATATATATATATATATATATATATATGTGTGTGTGTGTGTGTGTGTGTGTGTGTGTGTGTGTGTGTGTGTGTGTGTGTGTGCGCGTGTGTGTATGTGTGTAAACACAGATACATACAAATATATAAATATTAATAAGGTGTTAATAGAAGAGTGCTCAATATTTTATAACAGAGCTAGTAAGTATATTGTAATATATATACATAGAGAGAGAGAGAGAGAGAGAGAGAGAGAGAGGGAGAGAGATAGTGAGAGTCAGAGAATTGAAAGATAGATATATAGAGAGAGATAGTGAGAGTCAGAGAATTGAAATATAGATAGATGGAGAGAGAGAGAGAGAGATTGTTTGATGACAAAATGTTTTAAACAAATGACATTGATTTTCATATTTATTTTGCAGTCACGAGATGCAAAGATGAAATTATATTGACTTGTATTGACATTTTTGCTGATTTATAATTTAACCAGTGGAAGAGTCTCAGTCACTCTCCACGGTAAACATCTGCGCCATAACTACATTTCGGTTCTGAAAATTAGCAGAAAATAGTTGAAGAATCTTTTGTCAATATGAGTTCAAATTGACTGCATTCATTGTCGCCTTAACTTCTGTTGCTTTGTGAGTCTTGCATTTGTTGCGAAAGAAATCTGGCAGTCAAGTACATAGAACATGAAGCACGAAGAGTAGAAAGAAAAATATTGTGGGCTTAATTGAACTCACCGTTAAAAAGGTGCGAAAGAGAAACGATTGAACAGAAATGGGGAATCAGCAAAATGAAACGCAAAATTGCTGGAGGAATGAAAGAAATGATCTTCCAAGGCAGGAAAGGATAAAAAAAATGAATTGTATCTCTATCTTAAGAAATTTCAAACTGCGATGTTATTGCAAAAACTGGAATGAATTAAGTTAAATAGCAATGACATGATTAGGTAAAAAAAAGTTGAACGAAACGAAATAGAAAGAAGGCGTTGACAGGTAAAGAAGAATAAAATAAAGATAGAAATATAATATAATGTAAAGGAAACTAAAATTTAGGGAAACTAAATTGAAAAATAAAATAGATGTGAACAGATATTAAGTGCCATGTATAATATGAATAAAGAAATGAGCAAAGGAAAAGAAAAGAAAGAATGAGAGATATTTGCATGAAAAACAACATATGTATAAAATGAATATGAAATAATAAAGAAATAACAGATATAATGATCTATTTTTAATATATATATATATTTACATGTATGTACATGCATAGCTAATATAATATATTTTTGTGTGTATGCGTGAAATAAAAAAATAAGAAAAATTAACAAGAGCGAATATAAAAGAATAAAAATAAACCAGCTGAAGGAATACAAATTGTGAGTGATTATTTGTCCTCATATTTGAAATATTGCACATGCGAATTTTCTGTTTCTGATTTTGAGGATTACATTGTATTATAGGATCAGTTGTGTACCGTACCTGAAAAAGTGAACACCATTTCAAAATTCTCTCTGTCAGAAAATATGAAACAGTCTACTTTACTTCTTGAAATTAAGTTCAGATTGCTAATACGAACATTTCAGATTGTTTGCGTGTCAATCTGAGGATAGGGAAGGGGATTCTGAAAAAATGTATGAGTCTAAAGATAATTACGATGGTATTTGGAGTGATCACTAGTGATGGTGACCTTATGCCCCCATTCATGTTTCTACGCGGTCTCAGATTCAACATAGTAGCCTACATCATTTGACTTGAGGAGGTAGTACAGCCCTACGAAAAGAGGTTGGCTGCTGAAAGAACCTATATCAGAAACAGGTCACTGAATCATGCCAAACAAACAGGTGAACCTTTTAGACAATTTATGCTACTATATTTCCGGTTACATATTACAAAATAACTCCCCGGTTTGCAACCCACTTGATTATTATATGTTGGGCCCAGTTGTCGGAGACGCCATACAAAGTCCTTGTAACCTCAAAAACGAACAGAAGGCAAGGATTATGCCAACATCTATCAACTTAAACAGGAGACTGTTCAGAAGAGTTGCAAGAGAATCCGTAGTAATCTGGAGGCTGTGGGGGCAGCCAGTAGCGCTTTTATTGAAGAAAATATTAATATTTAGATATACGTTGGCATTATTTTGGTAATTATATCTGTTGAAATAGGATGATTTTTGGCACAATTTAGACAATTTATAAGACGCACTCTGTAAATGGCAAAAGAATAACTGAAAGAAAGAATCACATGAAAAAGCTGATAAAGAAAAAGTGAATATAATAGAAATGACACATGGCCCTGGGAATATAGGCAATAGTTATTTTCAATGACTAGACATAAAGACATATGATTTCAATATCAGGCTCAGAGTAGTGGTGAACAAATAACTGTAAACTTGAGAAAAATGGAGATAGCTATTTGGCATCCGATTGTGGCATAGCACATGAAACGAGAATTATAAACCCAAGGGATGAAAAATCTTAACAACTAATGAAAACGGATTGTAAAACTGCAGAAACGTTCGTAAACATGACAATGACATTGAGGACAGCAGTTTGAATAATTTAAATAAGACGAAATAAAGAAAGAATAACAAAATAAACAAAGAAATACTTTTCAAAGTCTCAATTTGAATCACGAGAATATATGTATAAAATATACTCTGAGAATTCATTAATATTCAGCGAAAAAAGAGAGAATGAAAGAAAGAATGAACAAAGAATGGTGTCTATTTTGAATTACCTGGATAACTCTAAATAAATCGAAGAGAAAGAGTAAATATTGAAAAAAGAAACAATAAAAAAAAGAATGACCTGAAAAAGATATCTTGAAAATACAATAAGTTTAATATGTCAAACAAGAATAAAGGAAAGTAAAATGTTAACAAATATATATAAAAAAAACTCTCCTGTTAAATTGTGACAACACATTGATATATATTTATGCAAAAATGTCTTTAAATATAATTCAAATTGAAAGAAAGTAAGAATGAAGGAATGAAACAAACGAACAAACAAACAATCAAAGAAATGCTGAAAACAAAATCTAAAAATTAAGGCCTGGAAAAGAAAATATTTAGAAAAAATTGAATGAGCAAAAAAGAAAGAATCAAACACACAAACAAAGAAACAAAATAAAAAATCATCTGGAAATTATGACCTGGAAAAGAAAAAAAAGAAAACATTTGAATGAGTAAGAAAGAAAGAAAAATGAAAGAGAGATAGAAAAAATAAACAAAGAAAAACATTGTCAGCTTCAAACAAAATTTAATTCAAGAAATGATATATTTTTATAGCCGTAAAATAAATAAAAAACTCGAGGTATTTTGTCTTATCTGTTCAACAAAGTTTTATGAATACAAAAAAAAACAATGTCAAGAAAGTTTAGCCATCGTAGAAAGCACTAAAGTAAGAAAATTAAATATACAATAAATATTTAAATGTTTATTGAGCATATATTTAAAAGTAAATAGAAAAACGCCAAGAAAATGTTAGGAAATCTATTATAGAGAACATATCTCTAAAAATATTCAAAAGGAAAATGTTTCGTATAACAGAAAGTGTCCAGAATATGTCGAAATTATATATTAGATTTCTACTGTAAAAATAAAAGGAGAGATGTGAGGAAAAAGTGACGATATTGTTCGTTTACAAATATAAAAAGAATAATGATACATAAAAAGGTCAGAAAAATATATTGTTTGCTATTCTGTGAATTCTAGATAGAAACGCGCACGCTATACTGATGTAAAAAAATTGTTTTCCTCTTATGAGAGCTAGGCGAAGAGATGGGATAAAAATTGTGCATTATTTTGCATATTAAACAAAGACACGAACATAGATACATATCTTTTACGCTTTGATTTATCTGCATATATATATATATATATATATATATATATATATATATATATATATATAAAATAGTATACTGGAACTTTGTAAAATTAATTTCATATGTGATGATAATCCGACGGAACTTATGTTAGAATTTAAAAGAATATTATATACAATTAGTTATATACAAGTAGGTGTCCAACTAAAGATATAACAGTTATATACAAGTATGTTTGCAACTAAAAATTAATGTGCAAGTAAGTATGCATCATACACCGTTTAAACAACCCTCCAAAGTTTGCAACTGATACTAAGTTAAAGACTTTAATTTATTTGTATTTTTATTAGTTAATTATCGTTATAATTATACTTTTATTAATTACTTTCATCATTATTATTATGAATAATGACTTTCATGAAATAGTATCACTGACATCGTTAAAAATAATAATTAGCACTGATCCATGATTTTTTTAAATGTTATAATTAATATAAAAAGCTGGTAATTCAATTATTCTAATGAAAATACAGCCCTTATATTTACTGTAATGTATGTGAGAATGGCCAACTAATAGTTCAACCTAAGGTCATCATATCACTTGTGATAGTAATACAATCTCCCGTAATAACTAACATTGTAAATCTAACCCTCTCGCTCAGTTTATTTTCCTGCAATCCCATGATTGATTTTCTCTGTATAAATGTAACATATTAATTATTGTGAATAATTTGTCTGAAGACCGTTCCTTAAGAACTCCCCAAAATAAGCTATTACCAATGGATTAATAAAAGCATCCAACTTATTTTCATATATATATATATATATATGTATGTGTGTGTGTGTGTGTGTGTGTGTGTGTCTGTCTGTCTGTGTGTGTGTGTGTGTTTGCCGGTAGTAAAATGAATTATGGCGTCAAAGGCGAGTAATTTTTATTACTAAATGGCATGATAAAGTTAAAACAACAAAACAACAGTCGACCGGTTCGTCTCCTTTCGTCAGAACTGTAAACGGGGAAAAATTATGAAAAAAAATACTATTGTAGATTGACGTGAATGAATGACATCATTATGATGTAGATGACAAATTTTGTGTGTTTAACCATGAAACGGAAGTTGACCAATTTTTCCCCTACTCAACGTTGTACATCCTGCCCTTAAATTTACTGTAGATAAGGAGGCCAATAGTCCATTGCCCTTCTGACCTCAGTTTATAAGAAGGGATGCATAACGTTGCTATCACTAGTTAACACTCCGAACACCATGATGTTGACTGGATATATCATACAACTCTTTCTGAATCCTCTGAACTCTCCGAAGAATGAAAATCAAAAGCCCTGAAATGTTCGTATTGGAGATTTAGGGATGAATGTCATCTTTACAGCATGCCGATTTACAATTTCTGGAAGAATGAATTGCATCAGGTTGCTCTTTTTCTCACAGACGATGCTCAGCTATCCCTAATACTGTGTTATTTAAAAAATTAGTGACAAAATGACAAAAGATTACTCATCGCAACATGTGTGTATGTGTGGGTGGACGTGTATTTTTATATGTTTATTTTTTCATATTTAAATTGTGCAAGCGAGCAAGAGAATATCTTAAATCACATATGAATAAATTGATTGTCATATGCATCTGCATGCCGGGTATATACCATTTGTATTTCCCGAGTTTATGCAAAGAAAATATAATGTAATATAGTATAATATATCCGTGATTCACAGCTCTATGATGATTCATGCGATGCATACAATTACAAAATTCTCTTTTGCAAGTAAAGAATAAAACATCAGTATTATATAATGTTCTCTTGTTGTAAAAACAAATTCTATTGTTTAATTTTTTACTTTATTAAAAAGCACGGATATTTTAGTGTATACAATCTCACGTATTAAAAAAAACACCCTTTTGATTGCAACTAATAAATAAAAGATTATTCCTGTACATATGAATAATTTTGATTTAATATTGCATGAATTTTTTAAATTCCCGAATTTTACATTAAATATATTCATCGTAAAATATTTTTAAATATCTGTCTTAACTCTAAACATTATACTGTGCGACTTTTATTCCATCAGGCATTAAACTATGCAACACCTTCTCTGTTGTGACAGCAATAAAAATTCATATGCATTTACCAAAAGTTCTGTTTTTTAAAGTGTAGCTTAATATTAGCACAATCACAAAGTTATGTATCAACCAATAAAGAGTGAACTCTCTGTACAGATATAATTGATATATCAATAGAATTTTGCTAAACACTGTACCACTTGGAAGTGATTTATTAAGGAGCAAAGCATCTCACAATTTTATACTGGGAAATATCTTTTACTGCTTCTACTTTGGTCCGTGTCGCATAAGTAGGTAGTGAACATACTTCTTAAAAATGTTCTTATCTTTTGTAGCTCTCGGCAACAATTTCCTTTTTGTAAACCTTCCAAATAATTTTCTCCATCCATTCACAAAATGTTCGTCGTGTAGGTGGTCTAACCCCATCTACAAGTTGCTTGTATTATGTTCTGTGAGTGCAAAATTCTTCAAGAAATATAACCTCAAGAAATACCAAGAACTAGCATATATTTTTCCAATTCATATTTAGAGTATATGTGTGTTTTTTTTCATTTTTCTGCAAATGTCCGTGTTGCCTATTGCCCTCCCATGTGATTAGTATCATCCTTCTGTTGAATCAAATATTTTTGCCCCCACTCAGCGTATTTTAAGCCGACCTTATCTGAACCGGAAATCTTAATTCTGAATATCACAATGAAAATCGGAATATAGGAATATAACTGAAAGAAATCTGACAGAATGGGAATATATTCTATAATTTGAAAAATAAAAACTCACATGGAATTTGCCTCAATAGTAAATTATGTTATTTCTTCAAATCAAGATATTCATTACCAAACATATATGCGTTTCGCGTTAAGTTTAATTTGAAAAATAAAAATAATTAAATTTATCCATCTTAAAATATTATCTCATTAACACTATTCAGACTGCTGTCTTCATATTCAAGGCCATGTTTACGACGTTTCGGTCGTTGTACGCTGTTTATTTTTCCACATGCTATGGAATCTGAACCGAACAATTTATTAACATCACAGGGTTATATCATGAGAATAGAAATATAGATATCAGTTAAACATTTGGATGAAAGTTCGTAAACATGGCAATAAATTGAGAGCAACTGTCCGAACAGTAAATTATGTAAATAATAATTAATCGCAAAAGTTGCCACTCCCGTGAAAATAAACATAATTTTAAGCAATTTATACCCGATTCTGTAAGAGAGTCCTAAATATTTCGAGGCTTCTACAAATACTTTCAAGGTTTCTTTTCCAATAAACTTAGGTCACCAGTGCCCTTATGTACGAAACTACTCGAGCTACTAGACAAGAAACTATGTTCCACCATTTTACATTGAAACGATAAAATGTAAGCGCAACTTCTACTCTACTACCTCGAACATCCCGCCTGTGGAATTCCCTTCCGTTACTTGCTTCCCCGACAATTACAATCTCCAAGAATTGAAATGTAAGGCAAATAGTCATCCCCTATCTCAGTGACTTGCATACTTTCTCTCATGTTTTTTTCTCCATCCACTCTACCCCCATTAAGTACGTATTCTCATTATTCTATTACCCTCTTTCTGACATTCCTTATATCTTGCCCCAAATTGTCATCACTTTTCTCATATTTAACCACCTGTGCACCAGTGGCAGTAAAACTGCCTTGCTTGGGTTGAAATTGTTATTTAAAAATTGTTATTTTTCTAGTAAACATTATATTATTATGAAGGCAGGTAGTGTTAAAAATAACAACATAGAAATTTAACACAGCAGTTTGTTTATGTTCATTGTTAAAATCATTGTTAAAATCATTTATACATTACCAAATATTAAAAGAAATAAAGAAATAAAGAAATATCTGAGAATCTTAAGTTCCTGCATAAAAGTCCCTGCAATTTCAAAACATACCAAATTAATTGCAAATTTAATTAAGGCGCATAAAATTAAGACAAATGTCACATACCCCAGAATCCATGTTTTTCAAGTCCTCATATAACCACTATGATGGAACCGGCAAAATCGCCTATATGTATTTACAAACAGGATGAATTCGGTAGATACAAAAAATAAAAAGCTGAACTACTACCTAATATCAATGCGCTGACATGACAGTAAATGCACAACAATTTTTCTAGCGATTATGAGAAAACTGGAAACAACAAAATGTTTCTTAATCAGAAGGATTTCATGAATGCAATGCCTAAACAACGAATAAATCTGAAACAAAACGGAAAACATGTATACTTTTAAAATAAATCAATGAGTCAATGACAAATGAAATAATGAAGAAGGCGGACTTGAACAGTTCCGTACTCGGCTGTCATAACCAAGGCAAAATGGATAATGGGTAAAAACGGAACAACTACACGACGAGCTTGCATAAACGGATGGAAAATGGGATGAGAAACCGTGGACTGTCAGGCTCCCAGATTACCTGGAATATGGATAAATATTCAGAACAAACAATATTTTTATCATTTATGTATAACTTTATGTCAACTAAACTGTCTTACATAAGTACATGCAACAGTCACCATGATAATGATAACACAATTTAACACGCATTTGAGATAACGTTCGAGTGAGTTGAATTCAGTTTGTTCAGCAGATAGCACTTTAGGGATACATTCGCTGTTATGGCTTTAGGTGATAAAATAACTATGTGATATTTGTAACGAGCAGCAATAGTCGAATATAATAAACACTACAGAAACAATATCAAATGTAATATTAGTAAAGACAAT
Source organism: Ascarosepion bandense (assembly GCA_037127315.1). NCBI lineage: Eukaryota > Metazoa > Mollusca > Cephalopoda > Sepiida > Sepiidae > Ascarosepion > Ascarosepion bandense. The sequence continues at coordinate 1,759,134 of JBBBDQ010000980.1, read as the reverse complement.
GATATTTATTTTCGTAAAAATACAAAGAAGTGGCAAGACGAAAAAGATGCGGATAGGTCTAGGCTCCGATTCTTAATTTAACATATTTCTTGTTCTGTTGATCTAAAACCCCTTTTCCACTTATTTGTTCATAAGTTTTCCATCGTTCAAAGTAGTTGAATGACTTCTAAGTAAACAGCGATTGAATATAAAGCAGAAACACCTGAGACCAAGGTAAAATCTTTCCAATCTTGTCTCAGTCTCTATTACGTCATCAATCTGATGTAATGGATGGTGTAATTACACACGTTTTAATAAATAAAATATGAAGCATCAATTTCAAATACATCCAGCAATCATTTGTATATATAGATATAAGTATATGTGTGTGCAAAAGAGAGCGAGTGTGTGTGTGTGTGTGTAAAAGAGAGAGAGTGTGTGAAAGTGAGAAAGTGTGTGTGTGTGTGTGTGTGTGTGTGTGTGTGTGTGTGTGTGTGTGTGTGTGTATTTATGTCCTTATGTGTGTATGTGTACTACTTCTATCCTGACAATTCCAATCACCTTGTAGCATCATTGCGCAGTAAACATTCCGGAATACTACCACCAACTGTTATTTTTCCTCTTATCCACTCTCATCAAATGTATGAAGTTTACATAAATTTTAGTTGAAACTACAAACGGATTATTTGACAATCTAAAATCAGTTGGCATGGATGATAACAAAATTAAAATTCATCGTTTACGTGTAACGAGATCAATGTTTGGCGCTAAAATGCAAACGAGATTAGCGTTTCAATGCTCAATTTTTGCCTAAAAACAAATTGCAGTGACGAATGTTACGAAATCACTACAAATATATGAATATTTCGAAGTATTTGTTTCAGAAGTCGTAATCTTATTATCAGGAATTCTAACAGTAGGAAGCTATGCTCTGAATAATGTTATACGCGTTATTAACGACACGTAGAAAGTGATTGATTAGTAACGTTTTCTGAAGATGACAGACGCATTTAAGATAGACTTGTCTCTGGTCAAAATATAAGTAGTAGTGGAGTTGTATTTTTTAATATTGTAATTACAACGTGTAGATTTAAACCTGGTAGGGAGAATTAACAAATAGATATTATCAGAGACGAGTTGTTAAGAATAAAGACATGTTTGAAAGACAAAAGATGATTGTGACTCGATTAATATGATTTCAGTAAACGAGTGATTAGTATTTTAAATCATGAGAAAAAAACCTGACAAAATATATGCTTGTCAGTTGTGCACGTTATTATTTGATATTTATTATTTTATTAAAAAAAATAAAACTCGACCCTGCTAACATTATTCAATGCAATATCTACTTGGTAAGATTAAATATTTTATGCTCTGTGAGTTACTACTTGTGCAGAATAATTGAAACAAAACTAATACCGTTCATCTAAGGTCTTTCACACTTACCCTGATCAAGCAAACGTCGTTTCTTGGTGTTGATTTTCTCTTCTAAACGATTTTATTTTTGCATTGATGACACGACTAACAGTTGAAAGGCTAACACCTTGTTGTGTAGCATTATAATTGTTGTACGCTTTCTTGGAGGAAATACAATCGCAGACGATCGCCGTAGGAAAACTAACCGACAGTCAAGACAATAGTGTCTGGCCGTAAAAATCAGATGCAGTCAAAGATGATGGAATATTTTTCACGGCCAATCAAATGTCATTATACACCCCGAATTTAAATTCATATTGCATGCAACTGCAAATGACCTAATCTGGGGAAATAATAGCAATCGATTACATTATGTCCAGTGTGTTTAAAAGTGTAAGTATATTAAAAGAAAGGATATTAATGCAGTTGTTTCAATTAATTTGCGCAAGGGTGCAACTAGCAAAAATTTTCTACATTTGTTTACTTTGAACCAATAGAAAAACACTTAACTTATATTGTTACATAATCTTCGCTGGTTTAATAGAGATTTCTGCGCATGTAAACATGACTTGGTACGTTGTTCAGCAGGAACTGATTAACAATATTTCAACATATGCAATGAAAAAAAAATCAATATCACCATGCAATCTGTTCACATGATCTTTCCTCGGAGTGACATCGACTACAGAAATTTAAACCTAAAAGAATTAATAATTTCGCGGCATTCGCCCCACAAAATTGTTGACCCTCAGAATAGCCTAAATTAATTTTGCGTTCACCTGTGACAGAAACTCTAAAATAGTACGGTTTTCAAATCAATTTCATATTCTGTATCATATCTTTTCTTTACAAGGTATTGTTCAAAGGATGGCTGTATTATAAGAGATCACCGCACAAACAGATTTTATATTTATGGAGATTTTATTATTTGCACTAATGGTTAACATGCTAAATGGTAGTAGACGCAAAGAGAAAAATTCTAGCAGGCTCTTTATTGGTATGGCGATAAAATACATCCGGCAGCAAGGCCTCTTATCAGGAGGTTTTGATCAGCGATGAACGATGTCATAACTGCTGTTGGTTCTACCTCCACTCTGAGCTGGGTTGGTACATCCTAGGTATGACAATAAACTACATCCGGCAGCAAGGCTTCTAAATTGGGAAGTTTTGAGGAGCCAAAAATCTCCACTTCATTGCTGTTTTTCCCAAGTGCTCACTGACCCTTGGCGTCTAGAATTTATTACGTTCCAAGATAAGGGAAAATCGTAAATTCCCAGACTAGGATTAAAACAATATGAAAGTATAAAAATGCAATTTTATGGTAAAAGATTGAAGATGTCTTCTCAGATCACCTTTGAAATAGATTTTATAATTAAGGAGATTTTATTATTTGCAATAATGTTTACCATACTAACAGGTAGTAGACGCTAAGAGAAATATTCTAGCAGGATCTTTATTGGTGTGGCAATAAAATACATCCAGCAGCAAGGCCTCTCATCAGGAGGTTTTGAGGGGCGTGGATCGATGTCTTAATTGCTGTTGATACGACCTCCACTCTGACCTGGGGTGGAACAACATGGGTATAACAATTTACTACATCCAGCTGCAAGGCCTCTGACTGAGAAGTTTTGAGGAACATGAAACCACGTCTTAATTCCTCACTGACCCGTGGTGTGTAGAATCTATTGCTGTCTTTGCTAAAGGAAAATCGTGAATTCCCAAAGTAGGCTTAAAATACTATGAAAGTATAAAAATGCATTTTTTCTATAGATATAATATTGATTGATTGCAATATTTCTCAAAGTAAAATCGTAGAAACGTCGAAATATTGGTCTGCTTATTGAGAAATAATATTTTTCCATAACAATCAGATCATAAGCCTTTAAACATAACACGATTCAATATAAAAAGACCAACGAATTATTTTCATCAATTCATTTAATAAAATAACAGCAGAAATAAAAGTTTCTTGAATATAAGAACTATGGTAAAAATCTTAAATTTCTCAATTGTTTTTCACGTTCAATGTTATTTAAATCACTTTTGGTACTTCAGCAGCAGCTATCAACATTACTTTGTCCCACAGTCCCTAGAAGTTTTTTTCTATTATTTTGCTATTCTGATGGAAATGTTGTCATTTCTTACCAATAACACGCCATAATTTTCCGGAAATTTTTCTAGATGGTAATATTTTTTAAACATTTCACCCCAAGCAAGGCATTCCACTGCCACTATTGCGCATGGGGATACATAGGGGAAGGTAAAGAGGAGGAGTGGTTAGATGTAGGAAATGTGAGAACGAAGGTGATAGATGGGTAAGGATACCGAGGATGAGTGTTGGGCAGATTGGAAGAGTGTTTGAAAGAATGGTAGCGAGTTAGTGTGTTAGTAGGTGTCTATTGACCTTACATTTAAACTCATGGAGATTGTAACCGTCGGGGAAGCAACGATGTGGAAGGGAATTCCACAGTTGGGAAGTGCGAGAAAATAAACTGTTGGAGTAGAAGTTGCAGTTGCATTTTATCGTTTTCTCTCTAATAGGGTGGGATCTAGTTGCTAATCTCGTTTCGCGTGCAAATTCGTATCTAGGGGGCAGCAGTGATCTAAGTTCATCGGAGCAGAAGCCGTGAAAGTATTTATAGAAGAGACACAAGGAAGCCACGTCGCGCCGTTGAGAGAGAGAGACTGTAGGCGGTCTGCCAAGTTAGTATCGATCACATTACAGACCCTCCGCTGTACCTTGTCGGGAATCCCAAGAGGAATAGCAGGGGCACCCGACCAGATATGGCAACAGTATGCAATGCACGGGCAGATGGTAGATTTATAAATGTGCAGGATAGATTCAGACGGAAAACCCCCCGGGCCCTGAACAGAGAACCGAATCTCATAGCAGCGGATTTAGCAATGGATTCGATATAGTCATTCCACATGAGGTCCGCTGAAAGTGTGAGACCAAGGAGGCGTAGTGATTTACTGGGTGGCAAGCCTGGTTCATGCTAATGGGAGGTAGGTGCGGTTGTCTAAGATGGTTAATTGATATTAGCTTCGTTTTAGAAGCATTAAAATTTACGAGCCATTTCTTACCCCAGTCCACTACGGATTGGACGTCCTTTTCAAGCTCGGCTGCAAGGTTAGCTTTGTCGCCTACTCCAGATTTTGGTCGAGGCGAGAGTAAACTGTGGTGTCCTCGGCGTACATACCTACTTGGGATATTATGGAATCAGGGAGATCATTAATGTAGATCAGAAAGAGCGTAGGACCTAGGATAGAGCCTTGAGGGACACCTGCGTTCATATGGTAGTTTTTGGAGGCATGTCCTTTTATTAACAACTAGACATTAAAAATCACATCAGCATGTTACTGATAGCGTGTCACTGAATATTTTATCATTTAATTTGAATTTTGGTGATAAATTGGAAAATTCGGAATTTCTATTTTAACATTCATGACTCAAAAACACTTTTAAAAATAGTTTATTACAGGTATGTTATATAAGTTGCTGGGTCTACCGGAGAATTGATGGGTGGAGAAACCAATTCATTTTATTATCTAATAGTTACAATCAACCATGATATTAAATTTGTCCCTTTTTTAAAATTGCAATTTCAGCAAAACATATTTAGAAAACATATTTTGCTTTTTAGCACGAACTTAGAGAAATCGGTCTACGAAAGAATATTCTATTTAAAAAGTATATATATATATATATATATATATATATATATATATATATCGTGAAAGAAGAGTTAGATTAAAATGCTAATTGTCATTGCATTTACTTTAATAAAATGTGCTCCATACAGATTAGTGATTAATATTGTACTGTTTTATTACATTGTTTTATAAAAACATTATACCAGTACATATTAAATTCATGCTTCAGAACATTAGTGTTCTTCTTCTGGCGATATTTTAAAAACAAATGTCGAAAATCTTTTCTTATAGAAAATATAAAATTAAATCATGCTTATTTAGTAAGTTGAGTAGAGGTAGAGTGAGGAAGTTAAACAATATGATTATGATTATATCTTTATTATTCAATCAAAGTGAAAATTATGTTGAACTATAAAGTTGAATATTTAGCTCACATGAAAGAAATTGTTTCATTATGTCATGATAAATTTACAGATATTTATTTTATTTGACTGTAAGATTCATACTAGGAACATACATTATTCAAATGTTCAGACATTGGTTTTTGACAGACCGCCAATAATTTTTTAAATTCAAGTTTTATTCTAATGTATTTGTTAATGAGGCAAAGGTTTTTTCAAGTTAAAATCTGAATTAATTAATTATGGTTTATTAAGGTTCATTGGAGTCATGATAAACAAATGAGTATTGTGTGGGGCAATAATTTTAACGAAATACTTGTTATGTAATATTAGAACATAAATTATAAATTAACATTTTAATTGATTAATTTTTCATTTGAGATTGTTAAAGTGTTTACATAATACTGTCAATTAATTTATATAGTTTAGTAGTACTTCATATTTCCGAAACTTTATAATATGCATTGTCTTTTACATGGGGGAAATGTCATAGAATGATTTACATATTCCATTTTTCAGAATCTTTTCATTTTAACTTGTTTTTATATATATATATATAAGGGAACAATAAATGCTCTAGATGAGCATAACAACACACTGGTCTCTCTTCAATAGTATAGATGAAAACATGTCATATTTTATATCTCCAAAATGAAATAATTGTGCTTTCAGTATCATAGAGAAAACTTAGAGGGTTTTCTAGTGAATTGAATAATTGTACAATTAAGGCTCAAAAGGTGATCACAAAATCTATTTGAACTCAATTTCAAAATATATCTCAAGAGGAACACGAAAATATGACATCGCTGAATACCATGATGAAAATGTACATTTCAAGGAACATATTGATTTATTTTACAATTGATTATCTATGAAAAAAATGGAGGACAAAATTTATCTATTCTTGTTTTCTCACTTTGACAGATTTAAATAAACTTTACACGGTCTTATTGGTGAAGGACCTTTCAGAGCTTTCACATCTTTCCCACATAAGGCATAATGCTAAACTCTCACCTTTCACTCTAGATATTCTTTTCAGCTTTTCAGGAGAACTTATTTCTTTGGTTACTTTAGTCCAAATCTTCTCACCAAGGACTACCCATGATGCGTACCCTGAAGTTACTACTCAATATTTCACATATATTCCATTGGTACTGAAATCGTTACTCTTAGACATCTTCTTCTGGGAAACTTGCAATGGGGGACGGACTCTCAAGATACATTACCCTGTCACTACACTAAACAAATCCAGTTGGCGAACAGCTATTAACAATCCTACATAACACAATAACTTGCAATCTTTGCAAACATTTTATAGCATTTTAACAAAATCCATTCCGTATCCCTTTATTCAGTGAAAATTAATAAAAATTAATAAAAAAAGAAAAACAAACACATTTCTTGAGAAATATATTATCGATGGCTGGGCAGAGTTATTGGTATTTGTTAAGGCTTCATCATATTAGAATAAATACCCAGTCTTCCAAATGACATGCTGCGATCTTGTAGAAGGAATGTATATCGACACGCTTCCTTGGAACGCTGGAGAATGCCCTTTAAACAAATTATCTCTAAGAATTAATGTCATAAGAAAATCATGATAGAAAATGCTCATGAAATAGTCAAAGGGCGAGTTACTGCTCATTGACGTTTTTGTGACGATCAGCAGAATCAATCCGGTCATTACGAATACAAGACAGAAATTTCTGGAAACAACATGTGTACATTACCTTGTTCACAGTTTAAGTCCATGGCTTACTATGATCATGTTTAAAAGAATTCGAAGTGTGACTTTTCGGATAAAAAGACACGTTTAAATTTCGTGATCTGTTTCTTTTCCGTGTGGACAAATAACAACTACACTTGCTCACTTTTAGTTTCTTCATCAAAAAATTCGTCTCTTTAGCTTAAATGATGTTTTCCAATGTTGACAATGAAATTTCTCCATTATTGAATTATGTAATAATGCATGGTATGCACGTAAATTTTACACATCTGATTGGATTTAGAAGACAAGATGAAATATTAGCATTTATTAAATGGTTATTATATATGCCTATAAACGATGTAAGAATTACTCAATCAAATGTGAGTGAAAGTGTGTTTCAGTTTAATAAAATAAAATATGCTGATTGCGGGCACTCCGGTTTTGCATTGATTAGCAAACTTGTATAGCTACAACAATTACGATTGAATAGTGCGGGTGAACCTCAATGTGTGCTCTATACATTCGGAGTGTTGTCATATGTATGTTTTGCTTAGAAAATCTCCTTAAAATTTCAAAATGGCACAGCACTGATAGCATGCACAGATAAGAAGCAAACACAACTCCTACAGAAGGTAGTGATGGAAAGTGAAAAGAAATGACTAAACACATATTGCAAAACAACATAATGCATAGGTGTAATCATACAGAATCCCCCAACATGCAGATTAAAACGATTCAAAATAAATGATGCCAAAATATTAAACTAGTAAAAAATGAAAATTTGCGGGAATATGTTTAAATAGAAAAAATACAACTGAGAAATGTGATATCGAAAGTTTCCAAAAATTAACCAAAGTATTAAAATTAAAAAGATTTTGTTATTAAAAGGGACATGTGTAAGGAAACGTTATGTAAATCCAGTCCTCATATACGAAGATAAATCTGAAAAACCTATTAACATGCAAAGAAGATGTGGATTTACGTTATGTGCTTCTAGTGAAAAACGCTGGAAAGATATATATAACTAAAATGTGATCAAAAACAAACTTTTAAAGAAAATGCAATGAAATGAATAAAAGTTAACATCAGAAAAATGCAGCTTTTGAATAATTTGAAAGAGGGCTAATAATGTTTGATATTCAGTGGATATCTTTAAAGAAAGACAAAGTTAGGAAAACACCGACTAAGTTTCCTAATGAACATTTATAAATCGTTAGAAAAACATAATTTAGGAGAATGTGCGAAAAGACAAAATTTGCAAAGAGACACAAAGGAGAAGAAATTGCGTAGATTCATAATTGCTATTCCAAGAACTAGACACCGCTGTTAGCACTTCTGACATCAACAGAAGAATGTTATAATTTCATTATCCCTAATACTGTGGTCATTACAATGAGCTGAAAGACTATATATATATATATATATATATATAAAATTTTTTAAAATATTCTACAATTTCATGGGTTATACGTATTTCACAGCAAACATGCACATCTGATCCAAATGATACAACAAACATTTATAAATAAACAAAGGTTTGTGCAAAATACGTATTACCTCTGAAATTGAAGAGTATCTAAAATTTTCTGATTTATATTACTCTGTGAAATTAAATAAATAAATGTAACATTGAATTCATTTGAATTCATCTCTGTCGGAATTTACCTGACATAAATACCAAATATTCTACGTTTTATATATATATATATATATATATATATATATATATATATATATATATATATATATATCACTACAATGTTTCTCTTAAAAGTGATTATATTAAAAATATTTTACATTGCTACAGAAAAGATTTCATATTTCAATCCTTTTGAATAATACAAAGTTAGGCGATGTTTGATTTACTAACTAGTCTACGATGCTTTACCGAAAATGATAACAAAAAGAAATTGTATAACTAACAGCAAGGAATAGACAGTTAAATTTTATGAGTCAAATAACCTGGAAAGTGGGCTTGAAAGCTGCCATGCTCACTTTATGGATTAAAGGCAAGAGAATATAAATGCGAACAACCCATAGACTGTAACACTAATTTTGTACAGAAATAAAAGATAGAAGAGAAAATTAGAAGAGAAAGAGAAAAGATTATTCTTGGATATAGTTTTTTTCTTTTTTTTGACTGCTAGAATCTAGGCATTAGATGACACTTGAATTCTCATCACAAATTCTAGCTGACGTTATCGCGAAAAAAAACTTTATTGAAAATTTAAGGACCATTGATAGAAGCGACAGCTTTCTATGGAAAAGAGATGAGGGATTTCTGACCCCAAAGGACAGCCGCACCTTGCTTAGAAGGAGAGAAAAATTTCCCGGAAAAATGTCTCCTGGTTATTTGAAGAATTTTGCCACGCTGAAAATTAAAGGAGGAATAAATGATTTTATTTCTGATTGAAGATAAATAATTTCTTTCAACGATTAAAATGATACAATACAAATGCGAAACGTCTACACACGGAAAGCTGAAAAGCGAACTGAATTTTTGGAACGATTGTTAAATTTTGACCGTTTGGTTGAGTTACGTGTTAAGTGTGACAAAAGGAAAAATGATTGACCAAAACTCAGAGAAAAATATTTAATTTACGAAACACACCAATTAATATATTTGCAAATATACAATTTTTCTTGCATTCAAAAAGAAATATATTGTTTACTATTGGCAAGTGGAAGATAAGGTCAGTAACTTTACCCAGTTAAGTTGGCGAGGAATTAAGTCATATATATTTTTTCTGGAAATTCTTAAATGAGTATATAAAGAATAATTTTAATTATGGTCATTGGAAGAGTAAGACATATGTATTTACTCATATAGTTCCATGAGCTTCTCTTTCAGGTTTTAGTTGGTCATCAACTTCTTATAGATTCTTTCGGCTGGATATAAATCCTTGAATCTAACCGAAGTTGATAATATTAGAAAAACCTGGTAACAACTGACTGTTCTCTGCCCAAAACTTTTTTAACAGGGGTAATCACCTAGTTTGCATATTTCTAGAACCATTCGATTTTCTTGATTTTATTGGAATAAAATCGATCATTCTAGTTCCTTCCAAACGTTCTATTTCTAATTTTCTTATGTTTACGACCAATTCATGTGTAAAAACTTTTTGGGAATAACACTTAGGACTCAGTAGAATCCATTACTATACATTATCAATATTATTTTTATATATAAATGCACCCTCATAACAGCTGAAAAATAAACTCTCTCGAGCAATAATAGATGGTACTCACACTGGAAAGATGGAAACAAGGTTGATCAGGTTACCAAAAGGAGGATACTTTATTGGTCATTTGAAAATGCGAAACTAAATATAAACGTGAGTAGATGATTTTTCAAATAGTTGAGAGAGTAGAGTTGGAGCTATTGGACACGAGAGGTGTTTCTTCACGTGACTGCCTGCCGTAGAAAAAAACTCCGACTCCGGTATTGGACACAAAAATTGTGGAAAAATATAAAGGTTCTAAGGTTTAGTCCTGTACTATGCATTTTAGTAGAAATTTGTTTCTATACATGAACCTGGTCATTAATTATTTTTTCTTCAGTACATTAGGGGGATTTAGTTTTTATTATAGCTGTTTTTAATATTATAAGGGTTTCTTTATGATTGCATAACGCAAATAATTTTGAATCATGCATGAAACTTTGGATAATATATATATATATATATATATATATATGTATATATATATATATATATATATATAATTTCGGAAAATGGATTGGTATCGATCAAGATGCATGAAACAATAACGAACAGGGAACAAAAATATTTTTAAAATAACATGTTTCCGTTTAACAAGTTTCTTCAAAGACTTTTTAAAGATGAGTAATGTAAAAAAATCTTTTTATAAACGAACAGACAGTATGTTTATTGTTTCATGATTTTATTGGTCAGATATGTGTCACCTGTAATAAAATAATAGATGGATATTAAATGTCGTTGAATTTTTTTATATGTTTAAGTGTGTGCCACGTGTTATAAAACATTAGATGTTTCTTATGAATGTAAGCATATGAAAGCTAAAATGAAACATGTCCAGCGTATTTAAACTATAGATGATTGTAATGTGTGTATATGTCGGTAACGTTAGTATGTGTGAGTGAGAGCAACAAAATACTTTTTCCATTTAAATATGTAGCAAGCATTGTATACAAGTGGCAAGTGATGGAACGATTATTTTCTTAAATAAAATGAGAAAATCATGTATAAAAGAAATCATGCGTTTATGAGTCAGTAATGTTAATATGTAAAATAAGTTGTACTTGTCAAGAAATAGCATGATTTTCTAGTTTAAATAACTTTAGAAAATCATGTATGAATTTCTGTTTATGACGGAATCCTTATGAATGTGTGTGGTTATGAGTCTGGAATGGAAAACGAAATATATATCCGTTTAAAATTTATTAAAAATATTGTATAAAAGTAACAAGCAATAATTTTATAGATGAATAAAAAAATTTGAAAATTAAAATATTAACGATTTGAATCTTTTGATGAAATATGTATTAAAATACTTAATATATATGTATTAAAATTATTACAATAACATGAATTAGAATAATATATAAATAAAAGACATACGTATGAAATACGATTTTATATGATTTGAATATTACAATTAAGCAATATAAAACATGCAATAATATATAAGAATAAATAATAATAATGATGCTGATAAATATCAGAATAATAATAATAATAAAACAAATAATAATAATAAAGAACTCTAATAATATATAAAAATAAATTGTTAAGAAAATAAGAGAAGAAAATAGTGAGAAAACAATTAATTTAAAAATGAAATAAAATAAAATGTACTCCAAAAAGAGAGAAATATTACCATGTTACAAATATAACGAATTATCTTTAGATTATTTAATAATATCTACTTTGTTTTGTATTCATAAATTATATATGTGTGAAAAATGCAAAACAATGTAATATCTTAATCGCGTGTTTATGGTTGGCAGTAATGCTATTAATATGTTTTCAAAGTACTTCTTCGTTAAAAGGTTATGTTCCGTTTAATTAAATTAACAGTTGAGAATTTAAAATTGTGCATTGACTTATCTCGATGTAATGCAAGAGATTTGGAATGTTCTCTTTAATGTTCGGAGATACGCGTAATAGTATTGCGATGCGAACCGGTGATATTTCCAGCTATGCGATACTAAAATAAACAATATGAATATCTCACGGCCGTAGCACGTGTAGGAAAAAAGGACAAGTTACATGGCAATAAAAGTAGGCATTTAATAAAGCAAAAACAAGTAACAATACATTAAGAATGTTTAAGTAAGTCCCAAAACAAGAAGAATGTTCATGTTGTTTCAAATTTAAGTTTTAAACAATTTGTTGCACGTTATTTGCATGCGCTAGTGTTCGTCGTAAAATTCCGACCTCGGAAGTAGAGAGGATGGTTTTTATACGTCATATTTTTCTACGTGATGAACAAAATACAGTGTCGACAGTAAAATATCGTAATATTAGGGAAACATCACGAAATTTAAAAGCACGGATCAACTAACAAAAAAAAGTACTACGTTTGGACATACCTTCCAACCCTATCGTAATATAAATATATATAAATCTTTATCCATGTCGTTGTCACGTTGAACTGACTATATTCATTTCGCTGGTTACTGTCTATCAGGGATTGTGTTCTAAATATATACCTCTCTCATGCGAGCCTGGACTGAACCAGCCAGTTAATAACAGTTAATCCGTCTTCTGCGGGTCTGAGACAATCAAACACAATGTGGGCGAATTGTTTGAGGTTCAGGAAAAGATAACTCGGATGTACTAATGAACGTGTTATACCCCCATATATATCAACAAATATGCCAATCACCCTACATACACATATATATATATATATATATATATATATATATATATATATATATATATATATATATACAAAATAAAAGACTATCTACGAACTCAAGTACAATAAATATATTCAATGTAAACAAGTAAAAATACGAGTCAACACTAAAAAATATCGAAACCTTCAACAAACTTGAATATGCAAAGAAAGAGAAACCAAACAAAAAGTGCAGAAAAAAACATAATTAGGTTTAATACATCTAAAACAAAAATATAATAACGAAAAGATGAAAAATATTTTAACATAATAAATATCACAACACACTCACAAAATGTATTAACAAAAATATAAATCATTTAGCAATGCATAGAAAATATGGAAAAAAGAATGACCGATGACGGTAAGAAAATTTTTATTAAAACTAATAACAACAAGATAAACCAACAAAACAATATGAATAAATATAACTGGCGAAAGAAGTGATAACTGTACAATTATTAATAAATGTCTTACTAACAACTTAATGTACAAAGAGTCCATAAAACATAACACCAATGCAGACAAAAGGATTTAAATAGAAGCAACAGATATATCGTTTAAGCAAAGATTTAATAACCACAAATCATCATTAACACTGAAAAATACAAAAGCAACACCACGTTATCAAAATACATATGGAACCAGCAAGTAAACAATTTTACTACCAAAATCAAATAGGAATATTAAAGAAAAATCTTTATAAACAGTAAAAGGAAATTTATACATCAATCCTAGCAGAAAACTAGCAATAATTAGTTTTAAAACCAAATGAAATTTAAACAAAGTAAGAAAAAAGAACGAAAGTGAAGTAATGTGGAAATGCAAACATGCGAATAAACAACAATAAATAACTACATATAAACAATAAAAATATAATAAGGGATTAAAAATTAAAAAGTCAAAAAGTATAAAAATAAACAAAACATGCAAATATTATAAATACAAGAAATAAAAGTACATACAAACAACCATTTAGGACAAAAATCATAATACAACAGCCACTAAACGAAAAAGAATAATAAAATGAATTAAAAAAAAAAATAAAAGCAGAAAAAACAAACACACGTAAAGCATACAAAGTCAAATGCAATAAATCCCATCATGTTAAATAAATAAATAAATAAACCGTCACACGGCAAAACATGCTAATACACTAAGATAAAATGAAACCGAGGTCAGCAAAACAAAGGACCCATCCCAACAAAACAGCACACAAATTCACACACACAACAACAAAAAAAATTAAATCAAATAACTATAAAATGAAAAAAAAAGTAATTAAAATCAATCAATCAGAAACGAAAAACAACAGAATAAATAACCAATCACAAGACTACTCATAAAATATTCAAACATACTGTATATAAACAAGAAAAACACATAACTTCACGAAAAGAAAACTTAATAAGTGATTCCATCATAAGGGTGCCCTAACAAAACTTAGATGCCGGCAAGCATCTGTTCTATTAAAGAGATGAATTTGTTGTAACTTTCACTGTCCTATTTACACTAGGATATCGAGCACATTACACGAAAAGAAGCTCCTAACCAAAATCCATTTTATCAGTATAAACTCTGAAATATAAAAGCTTGGAGCTAAATACTATCACAAATGTATTTATTCTAATTCATCTAACCAACAAAAATGACTTTAGACATTCATACACACACACAGACAGACAGACAGACAGACAGACAGACACACACACACACACACACACATATATATATATATATATATATATAATTATATTTTGCGCATAATTAAATTATACCAGTGCCTAGCTGTATGAAAGATTGTTCAATAAAATTATATTCCAGAACTTTTGAATATTTATCTCGGCGTGTAAACGAGTTATTACGGAAACTAAGTTTCTACGTTCCGGTGTCATCAATCAATGTATAATAACTGATTTAACGGACCTTTTATGTTGTTTTTTAAAACGCTCCTATAAAAGGTATTTTTTATGAACGCATAATTTTCGAAATTAGGAAAAGTTTAAAAATTTTCATCATGGATTGTATGATTTTAATAATTATTTGTTGTTATTGTTAAATTGGTGATAATTTGAAGATTAAACTGAATAATCATAAGTCTATATTTAAACTAGAAAACATTAAAAATGTTCATAATTTGTTAGCCATGTGTGAAAATTAAAATTAAAATATGAAAAAGAACCAAACATTACGTGGACTATAATAAAAAGTGTCAAAGCTCAAAACGGTGGCAACATAAGTTGACTGTGCCAGGAAGAAAAGTTATTTATTTTGTTTTTCCTAAACAAAATTGATTTGCTAAACGAAAGAATAGAAATTATAGTCTCTCACTGTCTTTTTCTCTCTCTTTCACCCCGTTATAGACGACTTAACAAACAGTTAACTCGCCTACAATATCTGAGAAAAAATTGAGTTGAATTATTTTGGCAATATTGTTCTCCGAAATTTCCACTCAAAGTTTCAGTCTGTTTTTTGCATTCTAGGTAGGTTAGATCTATCTTTTTTTCGCATTTTTGTTTTCTTTGTTTTTGATAGTTTTACTTATCTTTTCTTTTTTGTTAGTAACTGAAGGATTTTACAGCTTGCTTTTGCGGTGCGCTTAAACAATATTGTGTACATTATTTTGGCCTTCAAGTTTCGTTTTGACTTATATTAAGAAGAAACTTAGTAAATTTATTTTTTAATTATTTTTTTAATTGGAGTAGATAGTACATACTATCGACCGGTCTCGCACTCTAACCCCTTCTTTTGAACAGGAGTAGAAGTGATCGCTTTTTGTCTTGTTTAGGAAGGGGTTCCCGGTTTATCTCCCTTCTCCTTCGGTCAGTGTTAGTTCAACTGGAAGTTCTTTGCAGTTACTGAGTATGGTGGCAACGTCTCTTCATTCTGAGGGTACCGGGTTGGCGGTTTTCTGGCTGCTGCTTACGATTGGTAGTTAGGAGCCCGAAATTTTGCGTAGCGTGTTAAGCGGCTACTCTGATCAACAGTTGAATAATATCGGGGTTCCTGTAGTGCCATATCGTTCATGGACGGGCGTCCCTGTATGAACCTCCGGTGGGTAACCCCGAGGCCACATTATGTTGCAGGCTGTGCCAGTCTCCATCCTTCATATACTGCAAAAAGTGACCGAGTGGTTCTAATCTAAATCTCATTCTCTCCGACTAAATCACTTTGAAAACAAGGAAACAAAATAGCAAAACTAGACCAGCTCGTCGGAAAACGCCCAAACCTGTCTGCGTCTCATTTACAAACACACGCGGTATTTGCACTAAGTTTTACAGCGTAGTATCATTCCTTCAAACTAACTCGCCTTATATCTTAGCTCTATGTGAAATAAAACCTGGACCCTTCTATCCTCTCTTCTGAGTTTTACGTTTCAGGTTACTTTCCCCTATTCAGGAAGGACGTCAACGTCCATATGCATGGGCTTGGTCTTTATGTCAGTGAACACCTCTCTCTAGCTAGTGTGACATCTCTTGAATCCCTGGATCATTCTTTCATGTGCTTCCGTCTGTCACTTCTAAACTCGGTTAGCTATCTCTTCTTTCTCTACCGCTCCCCCTTCTCCTCTGACAGTTCAGTACTTGATGACATCTCTGACAATATCGACAAAGCCATTTCTTCTCATCCATCTGCCCATATATTTGTGTTTGGTGACCTTAACGCCCACCACACCAAGTGGCTGGAAAATACTGTCACCGACCTTGCTGGGGTCCACACCATGAATTTCTCAATCACCCAATCCCTTACGCAAGTGGTGGACGTCCCCACGGGTTTCTCCAATAAACCTAACAGAAGGGACTCACTACTAGATCTCTGCTTCACTTCCATCCCAGATTCTTGCATTACCAAACAGCTTTGCCGTTTCGGAAACTCAGACCACGCCGTAGTTTCTGTCAACATCTCATTCCACTCCCATCCAACTTAAGTAAACCAGACCAGCAGAATATCCTACTGCTACCAAAGAGCAGAATGGGATTCATTCCTAGTCTTCCTGTGTGACATCCCTTGGAACAACGTTTTTAGCCTTACCGTCGAAGACTGTGCATCCGAGTTCTCCTCCTGCGTTAAAGCTGGCATCGATGCTTTCATCACTGCCAGAAAATCTCACCTTAAATCCCATTCATCTCCCTGGTTCTCGCTCGCTTGCTCGGCCGCCATTGCCCGACGGAATCATTTCTTCAGACTAAATCGTAACTACGCGTCGGAGCAAAACAGGCACCTTTTTGCCTCAAACTCAAAAAAGTGTAAAAAAAAAAAACTTAACGAAGAAAAGATGTAGTTTGCTGCAAGAATAAAGCAACGCATAGCATTCTGCATTCACAAAACGAGCAGGGGGGACGGAATGCCGATCATAGTCTTGAATAAATGTGCCCCTGAACCCACTTCTGTCCTTTCTAAGCTCTACAATTCATGCCTATTTGCTTCCTGCTTTCCAGCCTGCTTGAAGTCCTCCTCTGTAGTTCATATATTTAAGAATACTGGAGAAACCTCGGACACCACAAATTGCCTCCCTATCAGCAATCTTCCGATCACTGTCAAAGTTTTTGAAACCATTATCAACTCCGAGGTGGTTCAGCATCTCACAGCCCACAGGCTCCTCCCGAAACAAACAGTATGGTTTCCGCTTCACTATTCTACTGCTGATATGCTAACGACCATCACCGAGTATTTATACAAGGCTCTCGAGAAAAATGGTGAAACCCGAACCGTTGCTTTGGATATCTCTAAAGCGTTCGACAGAGTCTGGCATGCTGAACTTCTACAGAAACTGCGGAGCTATGGTATAACTGGACATTTCTTTGAACTAATCCAGTCTTTCCTCTCTAACCGCACACTGAAGGTGGTATAAAACGGACGTGCCTCCCAGAACTACTCCAAGAACGCGGGCGCCATTGAAGCTCCTACGCTCTTTCTGATATACATTAATGATCTCCCTGATACCATAAGATCCCAAGTAGGTATGTACGCCTATGACACACACAGTTTACTCTCGCCTTGATCAAAAATTTGGTGTAGGCGACAAAGCTAGCCTTGCAGCCGAGCCTGAAAAGGACCTCCAATCCGTAGTGGACTAGGGTAAGAAATGGCTCGTAAATTTTAATACTTCTAAAACCAAGCTGCTCTCAATTAACCATCATAGACAATCGCACCTACCTCCCATTAGCATGGACCAGGCTTGCGTCCCAGAGAGTAAAACACTACGCCTCCTTAGCCTCACACTCTCAGCGGACCTCAAGTACAATGACTACATCGAATCCATTGCTAAATCCGCAGCTATGAGAGTCGGTTCTCTGTGCAGGGCCCGGAAGTTCTTTCCGTCTGAATCTATTCTGAAAATATATAAATCTACCATCCGCCCGTGTATTGAATACTGCTGCCGCAACTGGTCGGGTGTCCCAGTTTTTCTCCTTGCGGTTCTTGACAAAATACATCGGGGAATTTGTAATATCATCGATACCGATTGGGGTGACCGCCTGCAGTCACTCTCTCACTGGCGTGACGTGGCTTCCCTGTGCCTCTTCTGTAAATACTTCCATGGCTTCTGCTCCGATGAATTTAGATTACTGGTGCCCCGTAGATACGAATTTGCACGAGATACTAGATTAGCAACTAGGTTCCACCATATTACAGCGAAACCGATAAAATGCCCCCACATTTCGTACACCAACAGCTTCTTTTCTCGCAATTCGCGCTTGTGGAATTCCCTTCCACATACTTACTACCCCGACAATCTCCTGGAGTTTAAATGTTCGGTCAATAGACACTTCCTAATACACTAACTCGCATCCATTGTCTCAACACCCTTCCCATCTACCCAACCCTCATCCTCGGTATCCTTACCCATCTATCGCTGTCCTTCTGATATTTCTTATATCTAACCACTCTTTCTCATCACTTTCCCTTATGTAACACCCTGCGCAATAGTGGCAGTGGGATGGTTTGCTTGCGGTGAAATGATAAAAAAAAGAGTGCAACCATGCCAAAATATATCTACTATGTTTATATACATTGAACTAACAGAAAGAACCCTGAACACAACGAATCTATGCACACAAAGCATTCTTCACAAATAGTTAATACATTAACAGCACAGTGCTTTCTAAGTATGTCTGGAAGCTGAAAAACAAGACCAAAATCACACCAAAAATGTCATGAAATATAGGGAAATGAACATCAGTCTACAACAACCAAATTGAACCCTGCAAACTTTTTGGAGGAAAAAATAATTATAATTTTTCCACACCAAAACAAACTACTAAATAAATACGCTGACTCATCTCCACATGCAAATATGAAAACAAACTTTTAATACTTTATTTAAAAACCGAAATCAAAACAAATAATTTAATCCTAGCAAATAATAAACAATTAACAAAACACTGCCGCCATAACAAGCATTAAAAGTGGTAAATTAAAATAAAATAAAAATTATTAATATAAATAACAAATCTGATTAAACAAATTAATTAAACACCGAAAACCGAAAATAATAATTATATAACAATATAAATATAAAAACAAGTAAAATAATTTATCCAAATAAATAAAGAAAGAAAGAAACCTCTCCTGCCAAATTTGGAGATAGAAAGATTATCGACAATGCACAACTAACCCGGATATATAATCAGGTTACATGTGTTCCGTTTTTCCGACACATGTGTCTTGATGATTGTGCCAAGCTTGAAACAGTCTTTTGCCGATAAGTAATGATTTCAATCTTCACTTTTATATATACATACTCACAATCTCTGATATCAAGCACTATCTAATAAATAAAGCACACCGTATATATATATATATATATAGGAAAGAATATTAATAAAAAGTTTTGAATTTAAAAACGTACTTTTTTAAACAGTATTTGTTTATTTTTATAGTATTTTATATTTCAGACCGCCCTCGGTCCTTCATCAGAAACAAGTGATTTTTAAATTAGAATTGGAAACGTATTTTTACGATAGCGTCCTAATACTTTTTGTATACATCACGTGGTATCGATAAACCAATCAGCATGCGGCACGTCCGTTTGTTTATTTTCGGTAAACCAATCAACACGCGGCACGTCCGTGGAGAGAGTCTGTTTGTTTTAGACAAAAAATCTCTTGGAATATCTATTTTTTTGTTTATATCGCGTGGTGTCGATAAACCAATCAGCATGCGGCACGTCCGTTTGTTTATTTTCGGTCAACCAATCAACACGCGACACCTCCGTTGTTTAATCTGTAAACATCTAATAACAGACAAAACATTCTCTGTACCCAACACAAAAATAAAATTACACCCACCAAACCTTACTTGTGATAACAAAGACATCATCTACTATCTCTTCTGCTCAATTTGCCCCAACAGTGGATATATCGGCGAATCCGGTAATAGCTTTAGATTTCGCTTCAATAATCACAAACTAAATATACGACAAAAAAATGTATACTCCCCAATTGCAGCACATTTTAATCAACCCGATCACACTTTAGAAAATTGCAAATGTTTACTAATAGACTCCAATTTTAGTTCTACATACACACGCAGAAAGAAAGAAAAATACTGGATTTTAAAATTAAACACACACAAGCTAGGGTTAAACAGGGACTTAGGTGTGTTGAATCTCTACAAATATTTCAATCGGTAAAAAGAATGTTCTTTCAGATATTCCAAGGAATTTTTTATCTAAAACAAACAGACTTTCTCCACGGAGGTGTCGCGTGTTGATTGGTTGACCGAAAATAAACAAACGGACGTGCCGCATGCTGATTGGTTTATCGACACCACGCGATATAAACAAAAAAATAGATATTCCAAGAGATTTTTTGTCTAAAACAAACAGACTCTCTCCACGGACGTGCCGCGTGTTGATTGGTTTACCGAAAATAAACAAACGGACGTGCCGCATGCTGATTGGTTTATCGACACCACGTGATGTAAACAAAAAAGTATTAGGACGCTATCGTAAAAATACGTTTCCAATTCTAATTTAAAAATCACTTGTTTCTGATGAAGGACCGAGGGCGGTCTGAAATATAAAATACTATAAAAATAAACAAATACTGTTTAAAAAAGTACGTTTTTAAATTCAAAACTTTTTATTAATATTCTTTCCTATACATATTAAGACAGTATACGTGGATGATCATCACTATATATATATATATATATATATATATATATATATATATATATCCGAGTGGGTACAGAACGAAGAAAGAATTGTTTCCGTCCAAAACATTAATTTAAAACAGTGTTCGATATATGATGTATAGAGCTGTGAATATTTATTATAAATTATGTTTTAGAACATGTACATTATTTTTTAATAGTTGTCCTCGACAATCATATGTTTGTCTCAACGTTGGTTCTAGGAAGAAACGTTGGGGACCCAACGTTGAAACAAACATAGGATTGTCGCGGACATATCTTAAAAATTAATGTACATGTTCTAAAACATAATTTATAATATATATATATATATATATATATATATATATATATATATATATATATATATGGCCGTATCTGACTACAGGGCAAACCGGGCACGGGTCCGGAGCGATCCGTGCAATCATAGTGAAAATCCGGGCAAGGAAAAATATGTTCGTCAGAAAACAAACTAAACAATTCAGGAATAAATAAAGAAAAAAAGAAAGAAAGAAATAAAGAAAGAAAAACAAAGAAAACATCCGAATAAACGCAGTAAAAATCTGTTTATTTATTAATTTTGAGAGAAAAGACTGGTTATACTCAGAAAGTCCGAATCCGATTTCCTGCTTTCGTTCAGGTTCTGTCCTTAATTTCCATGGGAATAGTCGAAAAAATCCGCAAAAATCATAGTTTCTGGAAATGTTCTGAAACATTTGACGTCATCACATTGTCAACTAATAAATCCGGGCAATTTTCTCTATGCACGGTGTTTTTTAGCATCAGCTAAGGCCCTGTATCTATCTATCTATCTATCTATCTATCTATCTATCTATCTATCTATCTATCTATCTATATATATATATATATACCTTAAAAATACAATAAAGAAGAAAACGTCAGAAATATTTAAGATTTGAACAAAATAATTCTTTTTAAAAAATGCGTTCCGTCATTTTCAGATCCATATCTAAATTATCTGATTCAGAATTATTGTTCCCATATGCGCGTCTGGTGTGTGTGTGTGTATCTCTGTGTCTCTCTGTGTGTATGTGAGTGTAATCTTAGTGTAAGTGTACCAATATTGAATGTTAAACAGTTATTGAATTTATTCATCTCTTTTTATGCGTTTCTTTTAAAGTCTACTGACTATTATACATGTGTATACGTGTGTGCATACAGTATTATATGTGTCTGTTAATACTAGTTGACGTCTTGTTTTACTGACGGATCGGTTATGCATCTTATGTCAAAGTGTGTTTCGTGAATTTGTAGACATTTTACTAGATATGCACGCAGAACAGATTGTTACCAAGATCAATATATTGTAATGGCAGAACTGACAGACCGCACGGAGTCAAAAGCTCACATCACTGCAAATAAGGATTAGGAATATCAACACGGATTGTTTACTTGCAGTTTGTCTCTTTATACGCGTGCTTCTAATAAGATTCCAGTTACACTGTCAGCCATAAAATTGTCTCTCACGTTTACAAATTTTGTCGGGAGAAGTTCATCTTGTTGCTCGAATAACGCTTTTAGTGTTCAGTATTGAGACCATTTGCTGACTTTATACGAGACAGTAGCCAGTGTCCTGATATCAAGTTTTAGTTTCCAAATATGTTAACTCTTGCACAAATTTTGTCTTTGTGGAAGAAAGTTTGAACCATTTGCGCTCAAAACATTGTTAAACACGGACGACCAAAGTTAGTGAAAGGTAGAACTCATTTTCTGCTGCATATTAGCAGTTCAAATGCTGCTTAATATACTCTCACTATTCCACTTAAATTTTAACAAATTTTCTGGCTGGCACGATCATTATGTACTATTATAATTGATTTTTATTGAAGATTAGTGGGAGATTGAAAGACACAATACATTTCAGGGAGATCATATATAAATATATTGTATTGGCGTGATAGATGTAATCATCTGAAAATTGCATGTATAGCTGGACGGTGAGACAAATTTTAATGACAACATGTATTCAATAATAAAATTTCATTTTTCCTTGAAAAATTATAAAACTTCTACTATGTGCCCTGTCATTTCAGGATGTAAGCGATCATGGCTCTCAAAAATTTTCTGTTCTGAGCTATTAATACGTTTTAATTTTATGGTATTTCTCTTAAATTGTGTTCCGAAATCCGTTAAGTCAAGCTCATTGTTATATGTGGTTTACACATTACCCTCCTAACTTCAATCTCTCCTGTGATTATCAGATATTCTAAGACATTTCCCCTTGTTATGTGCCCTAAAAAAATCAACTGCCTATACTCAGCAAAATTAAGTAGAAAATATGTCTGTTGGTAAAATATTTTTTCATCTTTGCGTAGATTGTTCAGCATGCGTTGCTATGCACGAAGACATATATCAGTCAGTTAAATGCCATACGTGAGACATATTTGGGCGATCATGTCTCGAAAGAGACATTACTGACTGGGCAGGAGGTTATCCCGCAGTAGGTGGTCATTGTTTTCTGCGGTAGTCTGGTTGCCGACCAAGTCTATAGAACCCAGTCTGTCCTGTTATTTAACCCTAGGGTATTTGCGCATATGTGAATGCAATGAATTCAGCTGGAATTCGAACTCGGCTCCCCGATTTCTCGTTCCGAGCCGATATCTAATGCACCACAACGCACATCCTTTTCTCTATATACTTTTCCTGTTTGACATTTTAAAAAAATTCATGGATGAAAATTTTAAAATTCTAATTTTTTTCTATTATTACTTCCGATGAATTCTACACTGAGTCATTATAATTAATTCAATAACTTTTTTCAGTTAATAATGCTATTTGTATATTTTTTCTTTTTTTTAATTAAAAGTTTACATTATTTTAATGTTTATTTATTTTGCCACAAAAATCTGAATTCTTCCTATGTTCTTTGTTTCGATTTCGGACAAATCTTTTAAATACACACCAGTACTAAACAAGGAAGTAAATATCGCATTCAGATGACCATTTCAGGAATAAAACTTTCAAATTATATAACTTTCTAATTGCTGTAAACGGCTCTTTTTTTTTTGTCGGCCTGTTCTCTTTTAAAAGATCTTTGCCATTGTTAGGATAAAGAAAATGACGCTATCAGTAAAAAGAAAGAATAAAGAAAGTTTTTTGAGTTGAGAAATGACTCCCGACAGATAGTGAAAATGACGTAGGAATTGTGAAGTATTTAATTTTTATATTTTGTGGAATGGAAGGAATGGTTGTAGCAAATATTTTTCACAAAAAGAAATTATGCGAATATATCTATTTCAAAAAGATATTAAGTCAGCCGTAATAGCAATTAAAAAGTACTTGACAAATGACAATAATGTGGAATACTTAAAATTTGGATATTTTCATAATCTTTTTTAATTTCCGACTTCAAAGAGTAAAATAAAGAGTATACTTATTTTTAAATTAGTTGTTAAAACAAATACTTAAATTATTTTATTAATCAGAAAATCCAGAAAAACAATCATCAAAAAAATACGATACAAATGGGGCAGAAAAGCTGACAATTTACCAATTACCTTCTGGAAGGAAGCTATTAAATTGTCTGATTATGGTGTTATCTCTGACACTATTTTTAATCATTTCACCCCGAGCAAAGCAGACATGCCAGTGATGACCTGGGGGCTACATAACTATAAAAAGATTAATTAGAAAAGAGTGAGGAGTACAAACTAGTTAGAAAGAAGCAATAGAAAGCTGAGAATTCAGGTGCGATGACAGATACATAGCTGGAGAGAAAGGGAAGGATATACGGGGGTGGGGAGAAAGCCAGAGTCCAGTGGTTAATAGATGAATATTGCTATTGCATTTAATTTTCTGGAGGTTGTAACCGTCAGGAAAGCAAGAATATGGGAGCGAGTTCCACAGGCGGGAAGTGCGAGAGAAGAAGCTGCAGGAGTAGAATTGTCGTCTGCATTTAATAAACCTGACTGTGAATGGGTGGACCCCAATTGCCAGTCTGGTTGCACGAGTAAACACCTGTTGAGGAGGCACCAGTGACTTAAGTTCATCCGAGCAGAAGCCATGAAAGTATTTGTAGAACAGAAAAAGGGAGGCCACATTTCGACGGTGGGGAAGTGGCTGAAGTCGAGCCGCCAGATCAGTACCTATCACATTACAGACTATCCTTTGGAGCCCGTCGAGAACACTGAGGAGAACGGCAGGGACGCCTGACCATAAATGGCAGCAGTAATCCATGTACGGACGGATGGTTGACTTATATGCAGGATGGATTCAGGCGGAAAAAACATCCTGGATCGGCATAGTGACCCAACTTTCTTAGCAGTAGATTTAGCTATGGAATCAATAGAGCGGTTCCATTTGAGGTCTAAGGAGAGGATAATGCCGAGGAGGCGCAGCGTGTTGCTCTCAGGGATAATCGCTTGGTCCATGCTTATGGGAGGCAGGAGAGGTTGTCTGTGATGGTTTACAGACAACAGCTTGGTCTTAGACGCATTGAAGTTGACAAGCCACTTCTTGCCTCAATTCACCACAGAGTGTAGATCCCGTTCAATGTCAGCAGCGAGATTATGTCTGGCCGCTACAACAGGTTTCTTACTGGTGCGGGAGTATATTGTGGTGTCGTCTGCGTAGATGCCTGCTTGGGAAGTGAACTCGTCTGGGAGGTCGTTGATGAAAATAGGGAAGAGCGTCGGGCCCAGGATAGAACCCTGTGGGACACCAGCATTCGTGCTGTAGGATGAAGAGGCATGCCCATTGAAAACGACCTTCATTTAGCGGTTATTTTTAAAGATTCACTTAGGTCAAGCAGGCGACTGGTAATACCGTAGGAGGCCAGTGTGCCAAACCCTGTCAAAAGGCTTGGAGATGTCCAGAGCAACCGCGCGAGCCTCGTCAGACATATCAAGGGCCTGGAGCATGTACTCCGTTACGGTTGTTAGCAAGTCGGCCGTGAACCTGGCAAAGCGGAAGCCGTATTGCCTGTCAGAGAAGAGTTTGTGGGCAGTAAGCTGTTGGACTATTTCAGCATTGATTATGGCCTCGAATACTTTCCCGAATATCGGTAGATGACTGATCGGCCGATAGTTGGATGGGTCCGAGAGTTCACCACAATTCTTAAATACAGGAACGACTGAGGAGAACTTATAGCATGCAGGAAAGCAGGAAGCAGAAAGGCAGTAGTTAAACAGTTTAGAGAGGAGAGGGGAAAGTTCAGGAGCAAACCTCTTAAGGACTATCACCGGGATTCCATCTTCTCCACTCGCCTTATGGGGGTCGAGTTTTGAGATTACTCTGGATATTACTGTCGGGGTAATATATACGTCGTGCAGTTTGGCCTCAGTTCTAATAGGGATGTCGGTTGGGTGTACTCCAGATGAGTCAACTGTGGAGTTGGATGAGAATCTGCGGGCCAAGCATTCAGCTTTGTCCGCAGATGACGTGAGAACCTCAAATTCATGGATTAAAAGAGGTATTGAGGATTTGCTACTGTTCAGCACTCGTTTGCAAATCCTCCAATAGTCCTTGGAGCCGAACTTGCGGTCAGCTATGCGCTGTCGCTTTCTCTCAGGAAAACAACCGTTTGGCGTCATTGCGAGCGGACGTGAACAGGCGCCTATTGTGATCGGATAACTGTCTCCGGAATAGACGGAAGTAATGGTTCCTGTGGGCATGGCGGCAGAGCAGGCAGGAGAAACCACGGAGAGGAATGAGGTTTTAGGCAATACTTCCTGGTCGGTATGAAGGCATCAATGCCAGCTTTCACCTATGACGAGACCTCAGAGGCACAGTCATCAGCTTATAGATCTAACACTTTTCCCCAAGGGACGTTGCAGAGAAAATTGCGAAAGGCATCCCAGTCAGCTTTTTAGTATAGGTAGGAGGTCCTATAGGTAGGGGGCTCCTGAGGGGAGGAAGAGTGGAAAGAAATACTGAGAGAGACTACAGCGTGGTCGGAGTTGCCGAGAGGGCAAAGCTGCGAGACTTGACAGGCGTCAGGCGCAGAGGTGAAACATATATTTGTTTAAAGATAGTTTAAATTACGAGGTGAAAATCCCTACAGACAGATTAAATGACATGCCTAATTTGTCCAGATTTCAAGCAATGTTGAG
Source organism: Ascarosepion bandense (assembly GCA_037127315.1). Taxonomy (NCBI): domain Eukaryota; kingdom Metazoa; phylum Mollusca; class Cephalopoda; order Sepiida; family Sepiidae; genus Ascarosepion; species Ascarosepion bandense. The sequence continues at coordinate 1,731,883 of JBBBDQ010000980.1, read as the reverse complement.
AGAGCATTCTCAATAGACATTCATATTTATTGGTTGAAAACAAATTTATTACTCTGACAGACAGTCTCCACACATGCTGGAAATCATTTAAACTTGCCTCAAATGTGTAAATCTGATTTAGTTTTAAGATAGCAGAGCATGATCATGTCACGATGTAATAATGGTTTCTATGTGATAAAATGGAATATCATGTTTCATTTATATTTATTTATATTTTAGTTTTATTACTTCAGGCACGGCGGCATGATTGCCATTGCGGCGCAAAGGGTTAAACAGTGAGAAAATGGGACACGGTCGATACCTAAGAATGTATAGGCTTTAAGGAGTTTGACAGGATTTAGGAAAGTAGAAGATGACATTTGATGTTGCATTTAAACTTTTAGGGATTATAGCAATCAGGTAAGCAAGTGAATGGAAACGCGTGGGAAAATACATTGATGTTATATATTTCTATTAATAATAATTCTTCTTGTTCCATTTAATTTTTATTCCCACAAACTACAATCCTTATAAATTTTTCTGATATTTTTGTGTTCAAATAATTTTCTTCGAACTGTTATATTCAAACAATGTTCTCATTATCGATAGTAAGTATATGCAATATTTTTAGTCTTTGAATCACTCTGGATGACTTGGCTGGTGGCAGTTTAATATAAAATAGAAATTTTCTTAATACAATAGAAAATAAATCATTGCCGTTCAAACGATCGCTAATTTCAATAATGTGCGTGGTGGTCCAGTGGAAACGATCGCTAATTTCAATAATGTGCGTGGTGGTCCAGTGGATATCCGCTTGGAATGAGAAATCGGAGAGCCGAGTTCGAATTCCAGTTGTATTCATTGCATTCACTTACGCGCAAGTACCCTTGGGAAAGGCATTAATTTCTTCCAGTTATGTGTTAAATAACAGGACAGATTGGGTTCTATAGCCTTGGCAGACAACCAGTCTATCGCAGAAAGCAATGGCAACCTACTGCGGGATAATCTTCTGCCCAGTCAGTCATGTCTCGAAACAGACATGATTATCCAAGCGTGTTTCACGTATGGCACTTAACTGACTGACTGACTGACTGACTTTCAATAAGGAAAACACAGATACGTGAGTTAGAACTCTGTTTCACGCTTATTCAATGAATGTGTGTTTTAGCATTACCGGAAAGATTTAAAATATGACAAATAATTTGGTGATATTAAAATTTTGTTTTACGTAAATGATACGAATTTTTTTCTGATGATGTTGTTTTTCTGATCTTTTAATCAGTGATATTTTCGTTGCATTCTTAACAGTAAATTTGCTTTTTATTACTTTTTAAGACAGGAGAGCATTGGCTACATAACAACCTTTTGTTTTCTTGTAGTCATATTCCCGGATATTCTTTCGCATTGAAACATAGATATAACTGATCTCAATTTAACGATATTGTATTGGGATTCTGGTTAGAGACTAACTATCCTTACAGCTAATACTACCGCGTGTGAGAGAAAACAGAAATTTCCTGATGACATTATTTGATATTGCTGGTGTATAAGGCGATTTAGTGTTAATTTTGTTGCTCCGAATTCAATGCTGAGTAGGAAGTGTTTTAACACATAACAATAAGTGCGCCACTGTGATGCAAAGGCACATTAAGATAATTTAAATCTAAACTTGTTTATAAATGGAAATCTGTGTGTGTGTGTGTGTGTGTCTGCGTGTGTGTGTCTGTTACCTATAGGCTCCGAAACGGTTGAACCGATTTTCTTGAAAATTTACACAGTTGTACTATAACCGTCTGCGAGTGTTCTTAGCTAGGTTTTGTGTCGAGGAACCCCCGATAAATATCGAAAATCGATAATCGAAAAATTCGGGTTATAGAAGGAGTGGTCCGATTTTAATCAAATTTGAAACACTAATAGACAAAGGCATAAGAAACGATATTTAGAAGTTTCAAGGTTGCAGTTCTTACAATAATGCAGAAAATCGATAATATATCTAAAAGGCAAGATTTTGTGTGTGTGTCTGTTTATCTGCATGTATGTCTGTATTTTTTTCAGCCTTCTATTTTAGTTTTTGCTTCGGGTTTGGCTCTAAGTAGATGCAATTGTACTTCTTAGTCTCAGCCATGATACCATTTACTCAGAGGACTTATTTCGCCTTGACAATTCAGTTTACGACGAAAAAAAATTATTCGATATCGATACCAGGAAATCAAAATTTGACGTACATCCATTCATTTTTCTTTCAATCTAAGGTTTCGCTTTAACTGGAAATAACTATTGCTTTTTAGTCTTTCGGGCCAACGTCCAAAGAGTCTGAGCACCAGGACCATGTAATAGTTTTTAAGCTTTCATTAAAACCGTGGAACGACGGGCCATACTGCTTGTAATATATACATTCCAGAATAATTATCTATATATAACATCACGGTAAAGCGAGTATTATATACTATTTAAGAAAAATAGAAATATTCGATCCAAACAAAGAAAACACTACTGTTACCTGATTTATCTCCGGATGTACACACATGCACAGACACACACACAGACACACACATAGACACACACACACACACACACACACACACACACACACACACACACACACACACACACATATATATATATATATATATATAATTACGAATTTCTATTTTCTATGCTTATAAATTTTATAATTATATTATTATTATTGTCTATTTATTAATATTGTCTATTATTGAGGGTTTTTACTGATTATCTTTTAGTTTTTAATGAGTTCTTGTTCCTAGAAATTATTATTTTAATTTTATTTTAAATAAATTACTATTAGTCGTTATATTGTAATTTATATTAGGATGGATGATTTATGATCTATTTTCACCGCAAATATACCATATAATCGGTATATTTTAATACAAGAGGAAATCCCATGTCACGCGTCCAAGAATGAATGAAAATGTAATAGACGTTTGATATAGGACGTTTATTTTAAATTAATTTGATTTAAATTCTTTTCTCTACTGTTTTCATTTTTATCTCCCGCCTTCTTATTATTTTTCTCCCCTCCCTCTTTTTATGTTTATTTTTCTAACGTTTCATTTTCATTTTTGAATGATTGAGATATTTTAACTGATTTTTTTAAACATTAATAGGATATTTTCGGATACTAGTAAGAATTTTTAATTTTTTGAAATTATATATATTGAAATTATGTTGCAAAATTTAATTTTGTACCGTATATTTTGACATGTATTTTAATATCATATTACATATTTTTACACGTCAGGTTAATTATTTTATATTTATTATATTTGTATTTATAGGTATTTTGTAATTACCTTTGTTTTCTTTTGTGATAGAATGAATATTATTATGATATATATTATTATAATTATCATTACGTCTGAGAGAAATTTATATATATATATATATATATATATATATATATATATATATATATATATATATATATATATATATATATAAATGCATATGTATGTAAATACCCCCCACGCATATATATATATATAATATATATGTGTGTGTGTATATATGAATATATACATATATTTGTTATCTCTTTATTGTTTTTATTATTATTATTATTTATTTATTTTATTATTATCATATTTTATTATTATTATCTATCATTATTATTATTGCTAGTATTTTAGATAATTTTTAAGGTTGTATTTTAATAAATTACTTTTTCTTCTTGGGAGTTATTATTTTTATTGTTACAATGAATTACTACTTGTGGTTATAATGTAATTTATGTTGGGATTATGATTTAAGTGTTCCCTATAGCCGGTATGCTTTAATTTAAGGGTAAAAATCCATTTTCAAGTTTCCAAGAATGAATTATATACGCCGGTTTTGATCTTGCGTTTTTTAAATTTTTTAATTACTTTAAAACCCTTTCTATCGTGATTTCTTCATTTTTCATTCCTTCTTTTTGTGTATTTTCCCCTTCTGTTAGGTTTATCAAATTTTTCAAGTTTCCATATTAAATTTATTATTTTTTATTATTTCAAGAATATTTTTTTAAATTAGCATTAATTTTAAAATAATAGTAAGAATTGTTATTGTTCAAATTATATTAAAATATATAATGATATATGAAATTAAATTTCATAGTAATTTTTTCCATGTTTTTCTTAAGAGAATAGTTAGGTTGTTTAAGGCTCTGCTATTACGAGAAATGGTGTCAATATCTATTTCCCGCGATACTGTATTGTATTTTACTGTACCTCTTTGTCCTTTCTTTTTCTCTTCTTGCTTTTCTGCTTACCCTTTTTTTTCTTTTTTCCCTTTTTTTCTCTTCCTTACATTAATCAATCGTCTACCATTTTTTATACTTGCTTTGGGGTTCCTTTTCGAGTGAGGGAGAAATTTTCGTAAATAACCGTTACAAATGTCTTCTTTTTTTTATTCATTTCACCCCGAGCAAGGCGGAAACGCCACTGATGTGCAGGGGGTTACATAAATGTAAAAAGATTAAATAGAAAAGAGTGAGGAGTACAAGCTAGTTAGAAAGGAACAATAGAAAGCTGAGAAAGAAGGTGCGATGCAGATACATAGGAGGAGAGAAAGGGAAGGTTATACAGGGGAGGGGAGAGAGCTAGAGGCCAGTAGTTAGTAGATGAGTATTAACTTTGCATTTAAATTTCTGGAGGTTGTAGCCGTCAGCAAAGCAAGAATACGGGAGTGAGTTCCACAGGCAGGAAGTGCGAGAGAGGAAGCTGCAGGAGTAGAATTGTCGTCTGCATTTGGCTAACCTTACTGTGAATGGGTGGGACCCAGTTGCCAGTCTGGTTGCACGGGTAAACACCTGTTGAGGAGGCATCAGTGACTTAAGCTCATCCGAGCAGAAGCCATGAAAATATTTATAGAAAGACAGAGGGAGGCCACATTTCGACGATGGGAGAGTGGCTGCAGTCGAGTCGCCAGATCAGTACCTATCACATTACAGACTCTCCTTTGGAGCTTGTCAAGAACACTGAGGAGAACGGCAGGGGCACCTGACCATAAATGGCAGCAGTACTCCATGCACGGACGGATGGTTGACTTGTATATATGCAGGATGGATTTAGGTGGAAAAAACATCCTGGATTGACATAGTGACCCAACCTTCTTAGCAGTAGATTTTGCTATGGATTCAATATAGTGCTTCCATTTGAGGTCTAAGGACAGGGTAAGTCCGAAGAGGCGTAGTGTATTACTCTCCGGGAGAATCACCTGGTCCATGCTTATGGGAGGCAGAAGAGGTTGCCTGTAATGGTTGACAGACAAGAGCTTGGTCTTAGAGGAATTGAAGTTGACAAGCCACTTCTTGCCCCAGTTCACCACAGAGTGTAGAACCCGCTCAAGGTCAGCGGCGAGATTATGTCTGTCCGCCACGAAAGGTTTCTTACTGGAGCGGGAGTATATTATAGTGTCATCTTCGTAGATGCATACTTGGGACTTGTCTATTCTAATATGGACATGTGAGCGTCTATGTAAAATTAAATAAAAGAAAAGAAATGTTTTTAGTGGGGATTTTTTGAGAACCAACCGTTGTAACATTTGTGTTTGACGAGCCGCGATAATAACCTCAGGACGAGGTGAAATATATATTACCCATTGTAATAATCTAAAATCTTTTATAAATTTGATATATATTTATAAATTTTATATATATATATATATATATATATATATATATATATATATATATATATAAAGTAATATCTTTGTTAATTGGTAAGGTTATCAGAACTATCAGAATATATTTTCCCACGACAAATATAATAAATTTCGTCTTATAAATATAATCCACGGAGGATCTATGTTAAAAATTTACAGAGAACTTTAATAGAAATAAGTCGGAAGAATTTATAAAACCATAAGTGATAATTTATTTCGTGAATATTAGAAATATTCAGCTCATCAGACCAAATAATTTACAAAAATAAATGGATATATATTATCCAGACTAAAAGAATAGTGTTGAGAAGGAGAAGAAGGAAAATATTTTTCTCATTGAGAGAGTGAGAGTTATGTTTGCAATAATAAAATTTAAAGCCTGATGACATGGTGGGTTTACGAAAATAATAAGAAAACAGAATATAAGATACCTCGGATTGAAATTTTCTTAGTGTTTAACATTTGCAAATGCAGGACTATACATATACAAACCGTATTTTAAATAGATTAAATGAACTATCAGAATGTATTTTCCCACGACAAAAATAATAAATTTCGTCTTATAAATATAATCATTTCGATTTTCTAGAAATAACATTAATATTTATCTTTTGATTACATTAGTATGATAACAATGTTGATGATGATAAAAAATATTACTAGAATTATAATAATAAGAATAATAATTTTATAATAATTTTAATAATAATAATAATTTTTATTACTATTGTTATTATTATTATTATTAATAATATTATTATAATTATTAACGATCAAAATAGTGATAATTAACTAACTGAAATAATAATAATAATAATAATAATAATAATAATAATAATAATAATAATAATAATAATTTTCACGCAAATATTATGCATAATAATATGGATCCAAAATGCAGGTTTTGTGATAAACACCAAGAAACAATAGACCACCTAATATATATAACGAATACCTAATATATATAACGAATATAAAAGTCGCCACGATAGAGTTGGACAATATTTACATTGGACAATGTGCAAACATTATGGAAAAGCTGTAAACAAACACTGGTATGAACATCATCCAGCACCGGTTACAGAAATAGAAGATGTAACCATTCTATGGGATTACACCATCTACACAGACAGAAAAAATTGAAGCAAACAGGCCAGACATTATTGTTAAAAACTAGAAGGAGAAAAATTGTCTATTAATTGATATGGCTTGTCCAGCGGATTGTAACATAGCAATCAAGGAATTTGAAAATCTGTCAAAATATAAAGACCTGGAAATTGAAATAGAAAAAATGTGGAAATTGAAAACAAGAGTTGTGCCAGTGATAGTAGGTGCACTTGGAATGATAAAAAATGGAAGAAAACAACACATTGAAAGAATCCCTGGAAACCCCAGCTTAAGAGATATAACAAAATTGTCTTATTAAGTACAGCCCACACACTAAGGAAAACTTTATCTATGTAATGCTGGGGATGATAGGGAAGATAGAAAAACATGAAATGGAGCCATAACGACACGCCACTACCTGCCTTAGGTCTCCCCGCAGACTTGGTTGGTAGTGAGACCAAAGCAGAAATCGAAGTATGATGAAAAATGACATAATAATAATAATAATAATAATAATAATCAAACATTTAGGAGAAGAAAAATTCCGAATAACTACCCGCAGTTCAAGTTGTTAATCCTGCCGAAGAGTGAATGGCTATTGCGTTATTAGTTCGCAAACGATCTCCTACAGGCTTCAGAACCTTTTTGTAAAAGACTATTACCCAACGTTCCGGGCATTTTGGGTAGCTGTTGAACCTGTGCCTTATCTATAGGAATGATATAAGAATTAAAAATAGAAACAAAAGTTCAGTATCGCTCTTACAATAGATACATTGGGAGCTCAAACTTCACGTAGAATATTCTGCCATTGGAACAAATTCCTACACAAATACAGTATAAATCTAACAATTTTCCTGCCAATTCACTGGCTAGATCCATAACCGTATATTTGAAGTAAGAAAAAGTAAAATATTCTCGTGACAATTACAAATTCGTTATCACTGCATGTCATGAATTGTTACTCAAACCTCAGAAAAACTTCACTCACCAAACATATGACATTTGTCGAGAAAATGTTGGATAAACAATCAGAAATACATGAAAAGAAATAAACTAGCCAATGTAAGATGGTACATAATTCGAAATAACCGACTGACAGACTGAAATTAAAGAAATAAAAAGAATCGCAATTAGAATAGATGAATCAAAATCAAGCAAGGGAACCGGAAACATAAAAAAGTACTAAGATCACACACGCCACAGGAAGAGACCCAAATACACACAAATCACTTTGAAGTTAATGTTGGAAGTTTAGAAATCTTGGTGAGGTGAGATCTGAGTTGGTTACAGAACGGCAATAAAACGAGTTCAAAACACATTGAACAGAATTATTTTACGGAAAACAAAAACAGTATATACGAAGCGAAGGAAGAAATCAAGAGCCGTATAAGTCAGAGAAAAATATTGCAATAGAAGAACGAGAAGAACTCCTAAAATTAGAACAAACAGCATAATCTCAAAAATACTAAGCTCTACGATGCAGCACTGAAACTAATTCTGGATGAAGAAAATACTCATATAAATCTCAATGAAACGAAATATTCACCATCAATAGCAGCAACCAAAAACTGAACATCAAATTAAAAAGAAAGCAGTCTTACAGACATTAAAATCTACGTTGGAGAAGAAAATATAGATAAAGATATCGAACTGCTTAGAAGTGAATTATCAGTACCGAATGAACTGGCAAGATGAAGAAATATTAGAACTAGAAAAGACAGAAGATACGAAAGAAAATACAATATTGCAATGAAAAATACATTCACTCAACCGAAGAAAATATAAAGCAAACAATACGATTAAAGGCTCAAATAAAAAAAAAACGCTATGATAAAATATCTAGATTCTACAGACAGAACAAGATATTTCAAATCAATGCAAAGAAATTTTACAGGGAAATATTTAAGCAGACAATTTGAAGTGCCCCCACCAACACACACAAGATGGAAGAGGTTTATATAGTTTTGGTAAAAAATATGGGCTTGCCCTAAAGATTATAAGAAAGAAGTAGATTGGAAGGCGCAAGAGATAGAAGAATAAAAATAAACCAGAACAGGCATGTGCTGAAATCACAGAAAAGGATGTTAAATGTGCACTGATAAAGCACACAATTGGAAATTTCCAGGAATTCCCATTAAAATGGCTGCATGTATGGCCAAAAGAATAACCTTTCTTCTACCCAAAAATAGTGACACAAATATCCTAAAAAACACCAGACCAATCATATGTCTTCCCAGAATATACAAACTATTGACATCTATTTTAACAAAACAGATATAAAATAAAACAGATATATTTATTCTAAAAAAGAAATCACATATTAACACTTGAACAATTAGGGTGCAAACTTGGTTGCTACCGATGCGAATGCCAATTGCTTATTATTAGGACGATCTTGAAAAACTGCATGAATATAAAGATTTGTTTGTTTGTTTCTTTAACGGCCTATCAACATCTAAAGGGTCATTTAAGGCCAGAAGCATATTTTTATTTTAAATGTAAGTTATTTCCTGGAAACAGGCATATTCGTAACACAGCATGCTATTTTACCCATAGCTAGGAGGAAATGTTATAGTTTATGTCTATGTTGAAGCTATATAATAAAGTTAAATTTTATTAAATAGGTCAATTTTCCGAAGGAAGGCTAGTATTTTGTCAATGTTGATGTTTTCAAATAAAGATCTTAAGTTCTGTACTTTATAAAACTTTTGACGAATTTTTGCCAGGACGGTACAATCAATTAGTATATGTCTTATGCTATTATTCATCTGGCATTTAGAGAATTTGGGCGGATTTACTCCTCTTAGCAACCAGGAGTGGGTAAAAAAGGTGTGTCCTATCCTAATTCCAGACAGTATTACCTCTTCCTTTCCGGATTTCCTTAATGCACCTATCCACTCTCTCAAATTTGGTTTAACTTGGAACAGTTTGTTGTTCTGACAAGTCGACCAAAGTTTTTGCCATTTGAGTTGAATCTATTTGTTATTGCAGGCCTTTGATCTGTGAATGGGACCTTCATATTGAAGATATCCTCTCTCAGAGACTACTTTGCAGCCATGTCCGCTATCGTGTTACCAGGAATGCCAATGTGGCTGGGGATCCAACAAAAAAATAATATTCTTGGTTTTGTTCATCACGTTTAATCGATTTAAAAAGTTTAACGATAATCGGGTTATTGAGATTCTTGTTGTGGATAGACAATAGTACAGAGAATGAATCAGAGAATATAATGAAGCTGTCACTTACATTGTCAGTGATTAGATCAAGTGCCAGCTCAACAGCTGTGGCTTCACCACTAAAAATTGATGCTCCATCAGATAGACGTCTTTTTTTTGTGACGTAATCTAGTAGGGCACAGCATCCACATTTCTCACCATCTTTCGATCCATCTGTGTATATATGTTTATAGGAAGGGAAACTATCGACAATCTTGTTCAGTTCTTCGTAGAAATCAGTAGGGTTGGTCTTTGATTTAGGGAATTTGGTGAGATTTAGCAATACTGTTGGTTGGATGATTTCCCATGGAGGGCTTTCTGAAATGAGTGATTCGTGGATTCGTTCCAGTTTTATATTGGATTCTCTGATGATTTCTTTCATCCTTAGGCCAAATATTTTAATTGTTTTCTTTTTCTTATCATAGAGAGGGTGATATAATGGGTTTCCAATACAGTCGTAGGCAGGATTGGATGGGCAAGAGAGGATTTTGGTCAAATATTGTAAAGCTAGTTTGTTGCGGCGAATTGATAATGGCGGTTCATTGGCTTCTGCATAGAGACTATCAATGGGAGAAGGTTTGTCTATCAGCTCCCCAATTTTGTGTGGGCAATAACTCGCATCAGCTGGATAGCTTTGTTACATTTGTTTTTAAGTGTTTGATGTGTGGAATAAAGGTGAGCTTTTTATCCAGTATTAGTCCTAAAAAATTATGTTGGTCTACAACGGGAATCTGAGTCTCGTCCAGTTTTAACAGAAGACCTGGATCTGATTTTCTAAGCTGGCAAATGTGCATGCATTTTGTTTTGTTAGCGGAGAACGTAAATCCATTCTTGGTTGACCATTTTTTTATTTTGTCAGTGCATTGCTGAAGCTGCCGCTCAATTATGTTGATATACCTTGAGCTCTAGCAGATTAAAAAATCATCGACATACAGTGAGCAATCCACATCCAACAATATCATTGATTTTTCAGTTAAATAATGTTACAGATAAAATACTCCCCTGTGAGACTCCCATTTCCTGTTCCTTGGGGTCCGAGAGGCATGCTCCTACACAGACATAAAATAATCTGTTGGTTAAAAAGTTATTGATTAAATAACTTCCCATCAATCCAGCTTCTCTGAGATTTTTCATGATACCATATATCCACGTGGTATCGTATGCCTTTTCCAATTCAAAGAAAATAGCAGTAATATGTTTTTTTTGGATAAAGGCATTCCTAATAAAAGTTTCCAGTCTTATTAAATGATCCATAGTACTCCGCTGTTTTCGGAAACCGCATTGAAGATTGGTTATTGTTTTATTGATTTCACAAAACCAAACTAATCTGTTATTAACCTTTCTTTCAAGACTCTTACATACACAGCTTGTTAGTGCTATGGGGCGGTAATTGGAGGGGTCAGATGCATCTTTTCCTGATTTTACTGCAGGAATGACTATGGCTTGTTTCCATATGGCAGGTATATTACCACTGATCCAGATGTCGTTAAAAATAGATAGTAAATACTTCAATGATTGATCAGGTAGTTGTTTTAAGAACTCATACGATATTTCGTCTGGTCCTTCAGATGTGTTATTGCCCTTCTTTATTGAATCCTTCAGTTCATTAAAAGCAAAAGGTTTATTATACTCTTCTTCATTATTACTTTTAAAGTTCAGTTTGATTTTTTCTGATTCCTGTTTAATAGTCTGGAATTTTTTACTGTGATTCTTGGATGATGAGTTATTTGCAAGAGAATCTGCAAGCAGATTTGCCATATCTTTTTTGGGGGTTATTTTGTTGTTATTTATACAGAGGTGCTTGAGGGGTGGGGACTGATGTTTTTTCCTGAAATTTTCCGCACCATATTCCATATGGTTTTGCTTTTGGTGTTATTATGTAAATTTCTTGTAACAGCAATTGCCTGTAAATTAGTTTGTAAATTTATCTGGCTTTGTGCTATTTTGGTATTGATAAGAATGGATGTTCCTCCGGAAGCACTACTTGGGTTATTTACAATGTGGTTTTATTCAGAGAATTTGCGGAGTTTAATGCTTTCAGACGGTTTTAAAAAGTTTCTTGTAGACATATTATTAAAGGACATAGACTGGGTATTAGTAGAAGTTCATTCAGATTGGCTTTTATACCTCTGCAATTTTATTGAATTATTTTGCTGGTCATGGTTAAATTTTATGTATTTGATTTCCGTTTATCTTTATGAGTACTGAAATGGTTGTTTTCTACAGGAGGGATACTCTCCGTTTCCATGTCTTCTGAATCTACAGATGTGCATAGGTTTTTTTTTGTGTTTTTCTCCACTACAGTTCTTTGTTTAGAAGAATATCTCTGTACAGTCTGCTCCTGAGTAGTAGTGACTTTCTTTGTAGGAGGGGACTTAGATTCCTTCCGTAAAGTCGACTTTTTTGGATAGTTTCCCTCTGGAGAAGAGGTTTTTGTTCCGCCATCGAGGTATTTGATGTTGATGGTTTTTCCATGCTTGAAGGTTCAGTGTTATTGTCAGATTCAGTGAGTGGATTAATTTATTTCAAGTAAGCGGGGAGTGTTTCTGGTGTAAGTTTTGATAATTTGCTGTGTAGGAGTTTGCAAGAATGGCATTCTTGTTTTTCAGTTGTTTGGTTTTGGTTTAGTAACTGATGCATATAATTTAGTGGGGAATAAGCCAGTTGTGTCGACTATCTTTCTAGCTTCAGAGAAGGATATATTACGTGTAAACTTGGTAGTGTTTATCTCTTTTTCTTTTTTCCAGATTATACATGGTTTGGAGCCTGATGGGTGATCTTCAAGACAACACATTTTGCTTTTTTGTTATATTCTTGCCCATGGTGGTCAGAGTCTCTTTCTCCACATCTTCTGCATGTTGGAAGTCTCGTGCACCTGTCTTTATTGTGTCCAAAAAGTTGACAATTAAAGCACCGTAGAGGGTTTAGGATGTACTGATTGACCTTTTCAATTGTAAATCCTATTTTTAATTCCTTCGGGACTTTGGGGAGATTGAATGTGAATATATATGTGTTTGTTTCGATGATATATGTTCCTTTTCTAATTTGAATGCGTCGTACGTCTATCACACCTTGTGTTTTTAGCTGAGTCTTAATATCTCCGATAGTGCAAAGTGAAAGCTCAGTGCTTCTGACTACCCCTCTAGATTTGTTCAGTGTGTTGTGTGGATATGCTTTTATCTTTGTTTTTGAAAAGGTTTTCATTTTTAAAAGTGTATCAGACTATGATTTTTTCTCTACTTGGACAAGTAGCGTACCATTTTTATGTTTCTTCACCATTTTTGGTGATATAGCACCAGAAAGTACTTTTTCAATAACAAATGGGGATATCTTTGTTAATTGGTTTTCTTCTAACGACTCCATAACAATAAACCGAGGAAAATGTTTTGTAATAATAAACTCACTTTCTGAGTTTGATGGAGATTCTATATGGGGGCGTTTGCAATATTTATTAGACATACTATATAATATATTATTCATTGGAGAGTTATCCCCACCAACCAAACCAGGCTGGAGCCCGCGAACGGGATCTGTCAGGGGAGAAACCCATTCGCCTTGACTGATCAGGGATTTCCCCTCCAATATAATCGACGGCGCGAGAGACCCAGAGCACCTGTCTTCTCCCTCTCTGCACCGCCCCATGATGTAGGTGCACAGCTGGATGGCTTGCATCCATGTCCGGGACTATGTATCTTGCACCGCCGATTGACCCTTAGCCAGCGCCTTCTAACCTCTATTCATAGAAAGCTGGTGGTAGTTTTCTTATATATAACTTTCCATGGTCTGGTAGTATTTTGGTTTTTTTGGGGGGAATACGTATGGTAGGATACATCAGTCCTGGTAGAAAATGTTTTTGGAGGGTATGTTTGGGTGTAGATGTTAGGGCTTGACCTGACCAGCCGGTTGATCGGATCGGGCTTCTCCGACCGCCCGTCTAGCCCAGGTAAGGGCCGAAGTGATGAGTTGCAGAATCATGACCTCTTTGCACCTGGGCCATGGCCTTCTCAATCACAAGGATACCGTCCCCAGACGACACGGGTCACCACCCACGACCAACAGGTGGCCCAGTTGAGAGACTTTTACTCTCTGCAGTGGGGCAGTTGGCGTATTCTGATGCCCCGCCAACAGGGCGTCAATATCTTATTACTACCTGGATAGATTATCATAAGGAATTCCTGGATTGTATGTATATATATATATATATATATATATTGTAGAGCTTAATTTGATAATATAAATGTGAATTAAATGGTCATTGCGACACGGAATTCATAATTATATGATTATAATATGCTCTACAATATTTATTGTATTGAATACGGTTTACAAATAAATAAATGCCAGGAATCAAAACCGTAAAACCTTCGATCCTGTTACCCTGGACATATATATGTGTGTGTGTGTGTGTGTGTGTGTGTGTGTGTGTGTGTGTGTGTGTGTGTGATTCGGGAAGCTGGCTTAAAGAATATGCCTTGATTAATCACATTGTTGTTATCATGTAGCGGCAGAAAATTCAGCATCTGCATTGTGTAGGGTGATACATATGTTTGTGTTATTTGGTTCAGCAAGAAACTATGAAACTAGAATCACTGCTCTATCAAAACTAAATACATGATGATAGCCTGAGGATAAATGTTTAAAATCTTCTGTCTGTCGTTGTACCTATAAAAATTATTGGTAAAAATAATCTTGTTATATCGAATAGGAGAATGATATGATTTCACCCAAGAGTGCTTAAAGATATGGAAAGAATTATGAATGTTACTGGATCTATTATTGCTTCTTTATGATTTGTGTCCATTCCAGACATAGACGATTATGGCTCTTCACAATTGCCTGTTTTTCGTCGCTTGCAATAAATTTTGAAATTTTAAATTTTTTCTCAAACACCTTTCATATGCTATGCGTTATTTTCTCTCTATAATATCCCTTTATCTCTCTATATTTCTGAAATGAATCATTTTGATCATGTAAATTTGTGTAATACTCGAAATAATATTTACATCATTTTTTGCAATATCCAGCACTTTTCAGCCGTTATACGCTCCGTCTATCTTCAGGCCACTGGAAATTATAACTGAACCATTTATTTGATCCACCGTGGTAGATTGATTTCGTTCCACGTACCATGGGTCATATCTCATCATCAGTCATTTTTCTTAAACTAAACACTTCAAGTTAATGTTCTCTGCGGTAACCAGGTTTTGAACACACTATTCTTTAGTGTAAATTTACTGGATTACCAATAAGTTGTTTATGCATTGTGTTTTACTGTTAAACATTGATAAGTAATTAGCATTACTCTAGAGAACCGTTGGGAACATAAGGGCACATTGATTTTCTTTTTATTCACCTTGATGTGGCGCAATTTTGGCTTACATACGCAAAAAAGTGAACGTTCAGGAAAGGCGGCTACGTTAGAAAACTGATTCAAAATCGATCTATTTCCGGAAATAAAACTGATAAGTGGGGGCATTTTTATAAACTGAATGTTTTCAGAAAGAAAAAAATATACATTTGGCTCTGGATTAAAAGGGCACAAGTTGAAAGAAACAATAATCTAAACATTAAAATATCTGTTTATTCATGATGTGAGACTAGAAAATCATTTTGGGGACATTTATCTAGTTAGCGTGTTCACAATTTCTATAGCCTTATGTTCGTGTGATATTGAAGCCGAGTAAAATGCTTAAAACATTTCATTCTTGGAAGTTGAAGGAAATTAAACGATTATGTAATAAAAATGCAAGGAAACGGGATTATTACGTAATAAAATGTACGTGAAAAAAGGAAAGGCTGAATATAGAAAGTGAATTATAATAGAATGTCAACAGAAAAAAAAGGAAGCGGGAATTGACAAAACAAAAAGTGAAAGAAAAGGATTTTACCTTCGAGAGTTAGCAAAAAAAAAAAAGGTGAAAGAATGGAAGAGAGACAATTAATAATAAGAAAGTAAAGAAGAGGGTAGTGAATAAAATACCAAGGTAGAGAAAAATTCCTAATTGTTACATATATATATATATATATATATATATATATATATATATATATATATATATATATTTTATTTATTTTTTTTTTCTACATGGAAATGATAAAAGTCTCAGGAAGAAATGTTACATGTTGCCTGAAAAGAAGAAGAAAAGCGCAGATATAAGTATTTTAAGGAAGAAAAGATATAAATCTTTTTTATGTAAAGGGATTTTCAGGGAAAAGCATAGAAAAATAAATGTATTAAGATAGGAAACCAAATGATAAATAAATGTCACGATAAAGAATACTTTAAAAAGAATTCAATAATAAAAAAGTTCAGTGCATTTACAACGGCAAAGTAGCAGGTTGACGCATTCTATTTCCAAACTGTCCATACGTAATATTGCTATCAATCAAGTTTACAAGAAGACAACAAATCATACATAATATATATATATATATATGTGTGTGTGTGTGTGTATAAATGCATATATATATATGTATATATGTGTGTGTAAATTAATCTATATATATTAATACCTTATTTATAAAAGATACATAAATATAAATATAAATATATATATATGTATTAATATATTTTCTTTACATAAATATATATATATATATATATATATCATATATATAAAATATATAAAGATAACATAATATATACTATATATATTTAAATGTAAACACGCATATATATAAATATATATATATATATATATATATATATATAAATGGATGTTCATATAAATATATTTATATATATATATATATATGTATATGTATATCCATTTACATATAAATCCATCTATATATATATATATATATATATATATATAAATCTATTACTTAAAGGCATAAATACATATATATATGTACATAAATTTACATATATATATATATATATATATATATTATATATTGATATATATATAAATATATATGTATAATACAAATATACAATCATATATATATATATATGCCGATGATCTTTACATGACGGGTTTGTGTCTTTATTTCTGTTTTTAAATATCTCTTTAGCCATCCTGCCAATTTCATTTTGCTTAGTATTTAACACTCAGTCTCGACATAAGATTCTTTTCTCAGAAATGAGTATTTTATTTTCTCAATTTTTTCCAATTCCCGTTTAATACTAATTTCAGCTGAAAGAGAATATTCTCAGTTGTGAAGTATATGCAGCGACAATTACCAGCAGAAGGCCAACTTCTTAACGGATAATTTTTGCTTACCTGCTGACTAATGAGTTAAATTTATTTTCGAGTCAATTTTACCAGAAATATCCTATTGTCACCGGTGTGATCACGGCCTAGAGGAAATCACTGAGCACGCCATCTCTCACCGTTTGCTGGTGTACCCGTTTAGTTACTCTTCTTGCGATTTGACAGCACGTATCGATCCCAAACATCTGGTGTTCCTCGATTTCTTATTTACGCGCGACAGTTTGTCGCAAGCATGGTCTTGTGTGAGCCAGACGGTATTAATCAAGAAGATAGCCGCGGCAATAATGGTTTTATAACTGACGCTAATAGAGAGAATTTTAGCACAAGATGCAGCCGATATTCGACCTGGATTCGCGTGAATCGGGCGAAACTCTATTTCCACTTAAGTAAGTCACCAATTGCTTTCCTAGCAAATATGTTTAACAGTCGTCCCTATTCTTCCTTTGTGTTATGGTCCTTGTCAATATTACGAATATCCTCAATAATTTTATCCTTGTATTTTATCATGATTTGAGCCATCCTGATATATTGTCCCATTTTTAATCTGAGTTAACGTTCAACGCGCACGAATAACGGATCTTCATGTTTTTGCTTGTCAGGAAAATACATTTTTTTTTTAGGGGAGTTGAACTAACCACATCATCACAGCATTATTTTATTTTGAATCGTATTTTGCTTGTATTTTTCTTATTGGTTGACGCCTTCATGATTTCATTATTAAATCGTATATAATTTTATAACAATATGAATGGAAACTAGCATTTGTACATTGGTGACATTTTAAAATATCGTGGCTCTTTGTAGAAAACAAGAGGAATTTCTAGAGCACGTAATGACTAAAGAACTTTTAAAAAGATTGATAAAGAAAGAAGATACTGAGCATAAATTGGACATAAAAACGCGTAAAATACTTGATCAGCTTGAGTAAATTAATGTTATTTTTTGTATTATTATTTAAATCATTTCACTTTAAATGTCAGGGTGGCATCACCCATTACAACGGAATGAACTTATCCTAAAACTACATATACTACCCCTCACAGGAGAGTTCAGAAGGATTGAGAGATACGCAGGTGATCAGCATTAATAGATCAGCGATGAGCGATAGGCAGAGATAGGCAAGGCTATCGTACGACTATTGCGAGTCCCAGTTATAGTATTGTTTCTTAATCCGTATTTATTCTTTCTACTAACAAAGTTCCACTTCTTGTCTTTTGCTATGTTAATATATATGCGTTATTTCTTATTTTGGTTGATGTTATATTATTTCTTACTGGATTTTATAACCGGGACAACGACAGTAAACAAGGTAATGCGATCACTGGTGGGCGGGTGGTTACATCGAGAGAAAAAAAGGGAAAAGGGAACACGTTCCCTGGAATGTAGAAGTGAGGATAAGTGAACGTTTGGAAACAAAAAGATAGAAGATGGCAAGAAAATGGTAGGTTTTTCTACAAAGGGGAGTATAAGAGAAGACATTTCTAGAATAGAAAGGGAGGTGACACTTGACGATTTCGATGGTGAAACTCTGTTCAGTATAATCGAAAGCTTAATTTCCTGTGTTCGGGACCTGAGGGAAAGAAGCTCGTCGAAGAGGAAGCCGTTATAATATTTGTAAAAAACCACAGAGGGAAAGCACATCTCATCGGTGAGTATGTCACTGAAGAAAAGCTGCCATATCGAGATCGATTACATTGCAGATCCTCATTTAGATTTTGTCGAGAACCCCGAGATAAATTGCAGGAGCCCCCGACCAGATATGGCAATAATAGTCAATGTTCGGATAAATGATAGATTTATATAAGTGGGCAAGATAGATTCTGGTTAAAAGCACAGATACTCAAACATCTTAGAAGTAGATGTAGATATTGATTTAATGTAGTCGTTCAATTTGAGGTTAATTGAGAGAATGAGTCAAATAAGGCGCAGTGAGTTTACTTTCTGGAAAACTAACATTGTCCATATAGTTGGAAGGTGGGGAATTTTGTCTATGTTGAATAAGAAAGAGCAGTATCGTTTTAGAATAATTCAAATTTACGAGCTAATTCTTACATAAATCCATCACAGAATTGAGGCCCTTTCTAAGAGCAGCTGTGCGGTTTAAGTTCTTAGCTTTCTTATCGAGACGGGAGTAAATGGTGGTGTCATCTGCATAGATGTTTACTTGGGAACTGATTACATCAGGAAGATCATTGATGAAGATCAGGAATTAGGATGTATGATGGAGCCCAAGTTCTTTTGAAAGGATGTGTAAGCATGCCCGTTAAAGTCGACTATCATTCCCCGATTTAATAAGATTAGATTGAATCAAACAATCATAGATCCCGTGACCCTGTAACTTGCGCTTAAGGTCAGTATGCCAAGCCCTGTCAAACACTTTTAAGATATCCAAGGCAATATAGAAAATTAACAAACAACAAAAATTTTCAAGTGATACAATGGGCAGGAGGATGTAGATGGCCATGATTGTTTACAGCTTGACGATACACGGCACATTAAAAAATATATAGAATTAAAAAATATATATATATTTTTTATAATACTGTTAACTCAACAAAGGGCTCAAATTATTAATGAATTGTGTAGATAGAATTTGGTTACGCAACGGAACTGTTTTCAGAAAATAAGATGTCTGATAGAAAATACTCCCTTACACCGAAATTCGGAAAAACTGTTAATGTTTCTACCCGTAATGCGTAAAAGAATATTTCTAGCTAGAATGGACTGAACATGTGGCAAAAAAGATTCGAGCTCATCTAAACATTTGCCATGGAAATAGGGATATATCAAGAAGACTACAACGTTGCATGTGGCTAAAAGATGCAGCGGAGAGAAAATTAAATAATCCCTCCTAAGCCACATGGCGTAAGTTGAAAGATATCAAGGCTATAATGAGGCAAGTATTACTCCATCATAAAATAATTTAAATCATAACGAATACTGGTTTAGTTCTTCCATAAGGGATTTATTAATGTATGTTACAATGAAACAATTTCTCAAAATACTTTATTTAATAAAAATTATATATATCGAACTTAGACTTACCCGTAAGCACCAACACGCAACACAAGTTTTTAATATTCTTCTTTTTGTCATTAGAAGATATAATTTGAATAGAACTTACGTTTAAGCTATTTCAAAATTACCATCATACTTAATTAAAAATATAGTTTTACTTTATTTCGTGATTGGAACATGTGCAATCATGGTTCTTTAAAATTTGATGTATTTCATATCTCTTAATAAATACTATATTATTTCTCTAAAATGTTGTTCGGTTGTTCATTTTCTAAAACTCATTACGTTAGTCACGCTCCCTTTTTCTTTTGTCTCTCTTGTTTCTGTCTGTTTTGTGTGTATCAGATTTTCCAATGCCTGTCCTCATTATGTACCCTCAAAATTGCAACTGTGTCATTAACAATAAATTTTTAGTTTGTTTCCTTTTTCTGTAAAGTTTCATTGTTTTACACTATTGGTCAACAGCAGCTTCAATATTCATTTGAAGGCCCACTTTTCAAGTCTCTTCATCTGAGTGGACAATGTACAGCATTCACAGCCATACAAAATGATTCATATAACCTAAGATACCAGTACCGTTTTCTTTGTGTAAAAGTATTTGTTTTCTGTTTCGTTTTACGTTGGCTTGGATCGACAGTGAATGCTGGACAATATCATCAAATAAGTAAGAAAAGAATGCTGAGGATATCATGCGTCGAGCATGTGAGAAGTGATGATGTTTTGGAAAGTATAGAAACGAGAAGGATAATTAAAACTGTGCATCAGGAAGAGACAGCTAAATATTTCTGGGACATGTAACGAGGAAGGAGTGCTTGGAAAACCTGGTACTAGCAAACCAGATAGAGGCGAAAAGTGACAGGAGAAAGCAACGAGTAGCATTTTTGAAGAGGTTAAGCAGGTGCATGACAGCATTGGGGTTGCGTGGTGTACCAGGAGAAAGTGTGATAAGAACCACCAAGGTTAGGGAGAAGTGAAAAGCTATGATCACCCACGTCCTGAAAGGTTAAGTCACATATAAGAAGAATAATACGTTGGCTATCTCAAATCTCTTTTGGATTTCAGTGCCACATTTTTCATCCTATGTTAAATCACTTCTAAGATATTTGTTTGTCCTTGCTTGATTTTGTTATCTTCAATTTGTAAACTGTATTTCGGATATTTGCTAACAATCATACATTCAATCATATTATAGGTTAAGTTTTGTCCGTTACTCACGCTTTCTTTCAATACATTCTATATAGTTTCTTTCGTTTCCTTTAAGTATCTACTAACAACATTACCAGGATATCGTTTTTAATAGAGCTATGAGAGTCGTCGAGTAGGAGTGTTATATATCGACAAACAACAAACACGCATATATATAAAAATATAAAGTTATATTTTTATTAATGACGATGAACCGTGTAGCATAGGGAACAGAGAATTGAGAGAGCGCGCTTCTAATGGGTTGACGGGAGTGTAGTCTTATCTGTTGTGTCTCTCTCTTCACCGGCCGTTCTCTGTTGCTCCTCTACTGGCGAATCCGTGTGCCGAGGTCTTTTTATAATCTTCCAGAACCGGGACTTTTTCTTCCGGTTTTGCCTCGCCCACGCACGCCCACGTAATTCTCAGAGACACCTGTTCTGTTTGCCTCTGTAGTTATTTCCGCTGCTGCCGGAAATAAGGTCAAACGACATCCGTTCCTTTCAACGACCGGAAACACCCTCGCTTGCATCAGCCTTCCTCGGGTGGGGCCAGATTGTTATATTACAGGAGTAGACCGGTAGTTTATGTTATTAAGCAATCAGTCATCGCGCTATAAACAGGCAATAAAGCGATACATGTTTTCTTGTGAATTCTATTCTATACATAGTGATATATGTAAATTATTGACATGTTTAATTTTTAATTTCGTGTAACGTGTTCTTTGCATTTGATTTGTTCAAATGCAGAATATAGTAGGATCAGTGAGAAAAAGAACTTCATGACGTAATTAACACCGCCAGAAATTTGGCAACAGCATGCCCTACTCTTTGGAATTCATGCCGGAGACTCCAATCCGAACATTTCAGAAGGTTTGGGTGACAGTCTGAGGAAAGTGCAGAGTTTGTGATAACGAATAAGTTTGGAGAGTTGACTAATGAAGGCTAGATTATGTTTCCGTTTATCTTACCCCAGGGCAGCAGTCTCATTAGCGACGCCTACATCAAGTGCTTTGACGAAGTAGTAATGCCAAGGTGGCTGCTGGAAAACCTGTATGGTAACAGGAAACGGCACTGTTAAACAATCAGGAGAGACGAGTAATGGCGGTCAAACAATTTCTAATACAATTTCACTCTGTAGCGGGCCATTTGACATCGCAAACTTTATCGCCATTGAATATTATGTGTTTGACACAGTTTAGAGAGAGATCAACACAACTATTTGTAACATTAAAAATGATTAGCAATAAAGATTATAGGAATATTAACCAACATAGACACGAAAACCTTTTTGAAGAGGAGCAAGTGATTCCTAAATCGTCCAGATGACGTGGTTGAAGACAATAACGATATCATTGAATATATTTATTCTTTAGCATTTCAATATATTTCTTCTGTAATTTTATTATATATACGTATATTTTAAAATAAGGTATTAGTGCTACTTTTATTTTTACGGAATTTAGAAGACAATTCATTCATCGCTCAATGCAGATGAGAGAGAGAGAGACGTGAGCCTTAATCCTAACCCATCACTCCATCTATAATTCCTTCCTTTTATTTCTATCAAAATGTTCAGCTATAAATTGAACTGAATAATCAAAATGTCCCACAAAATAAATTGGAGTTAGAAGTAGAAACGAATTAAACAAAAGATGAATTAAGAGACAAATATAATGCACTAATGGCAAATGATATGAAATAAGTTGCTAAAAATTACAAATGATTTCAAAAATATTTCCAGGTGAAATAGAAACCATAACAATCTACGAAACAATAAAACGAAAGAGTTATTCAAATTTGATTTACAGTTATGGAAATTACAAAAGCCAATATAAAAATATTTGGCAAAATTGTGCCAGGAATATTGAACGTTACGAAAATGTAAACTGGACAAATGGAAACAAGAATAGAAACGAAGAATTAATATTAAAATGAAAAACGAATGAAAGAAAGCATTGAAGCGAGGCAGATAATTAAATAAATTACGCAGTTGAGGACAACAATAAATATGTGAAGATAGAAAGATAAGATAAGGAAAGAGAAATTGGTTAAAAAACGTAAATACTAATGCTACAACTAAATCTGAAAAGAAATCTCCATAAAGGATTTATGAAGAGAAGTGGCTAATTAAATTAAGAAAGAATGAGAAAGAGAGAGAAAGATATCCGAATATTTTTAAATTAACAAATGATGTGTACATCAGATAGGAAAATAAAAAAAAAAGTAAAACTAGAATAAAATCAGAAAGAAACCAAAGAAAAAAAGGTTCTAAGAGTGAAAAGGGGCTAAGTAAACAGAGAGAGGAGGAAAGCAAGAAAAAATGTGTTAAACAGTAACAGGAATAGAAAGAAAAAAGTACAATTTAATATAAATGAAGGCTGAATATATAAAAAAGTAGAAATAAGGCACACGCTAGATAGAAACATAAAAAGGTCCTAAGACAAAAAAGAGACTAATTAGACATAGAGAGAGAGAGAGAGAGTGGGGAGGGAGAGTAGAGAAGGAGAGTGTTAAGAGAAGGGGAGAGAAGAAGGTTAATTTCAGATACTGAAAGCGTAAGTTCAACAAAAAAGAAAATAAAGACAAACATTAGAATATAATTAGTAAGAATATTAAAAACAGCGCAAAAAAAGAAAGTTACTGAAGACAAAAGGAGAAAGAGAGAGACAGACAGAGAGACAGACAGACAGAAAAACAGAGAAGAAGAGAGAAATAAAATAAAAGAAAGAAAAATATAGTATTGGGAAGAAAAGAAAATAAAAGCATTAGAAAAGAAAAAGAGGTATTAGAAAAAAAACTTATTTCTAGAAAATAATCATTGAAAACAAAAAACAAAAATAAAAATTCGGAGCACATAAAATAAGAAAGAGACATAAAATGATAAAAAATTCATTTAACAAATACGAAGAACTCCAAAGAAAAACGGAATTGAGAACTATATGAGTGAGAATAAAAACATGAAATGGAAAAAGAAAATACGAAAAAAAAAGAAGGAAGAAAATTCTGAGAAGGAAGAGAGGATAATAAAATATTTCCCAAATGTCCATGGTGTGAATATTACATTAGCTCAGAGTTAGTTTAAGAGTTCGCGTCGAGCGGAAGTAACTATACATATGCAAATAAACTAGGATGTTGAAAATAAATTTTCTCAATATCGCATTATCTTCATTGTTGCTAAATTTCCTTTCTTTCTTAATGATTAAATAGAGGCTTCCGCGTCGATTAAACTATATAGAATTACCATATTATCTTTTCAATTTCGGTATATGCTAATTCTTTTTTGGTTCCTAACGAGTACAAGTCTTTCTCATACAACATTCATTTTACTATTCTTGTAAATTTATAGTATTCTTAGTGTTTAAATGATTATGAATTTCCTCCAGTTATTCGATATTTCTAACAGTTTAGCTAGAAATTACAGAAGCATTTGATAAACTCAAATTAAAGCCATTTCAGTTAAATACTAAATATTATGATCAATCGCATTATCCAGATATGCATAAAATTTAAGTTTATAAATATAACATTCGTCTGTGCATTGAATACGATTTCCATATTTAGTCGGGTACTCTAGCTATTCAAATCAAGGTTCCCTACATTATCTAAAGAATGATCTACTATGTAATCGGTTCTTACTTGGCATCACTTCATCCATTCTCACCGAAATGAGGTGGTATCCTCTGATTTTTTTCTACAAATATTTTCATCGCAACTAATCTGACAAAACTTTTATTTCTTTAGTGCCCCGTCCACATACATTTAAGCTTGCTACTAATGTGGTATCTAAGTCCCATCAATTTTACCATAGATATAATTAAATGTAAACGCCACTTCTACTGGAACAGTTTATTTTCTCGAACATTCCGCTGGTAAAATTCCCTACCGTTTATTTGTAACCCCCCCCCCCCACAAAAAATTAAATGCAACATCAGTTACCATTTTCTATCCTTTTGATTCTCATTCATCTTTATTTCTTTTTTCAATATTCGTTGTACCTAGTCTTTTCTATCCCTGTAACCCGATGCACACTAGTGGCGGTCCACCTTGCTGAGGATGAAATGATTAAAAAGGAATTGGATTAGATTTCGGAATTTACTGTATAGGTTTAATCTAAATCATGATGCATTTTTTATTGGATTCCGAGGCGTATATTTTGTTCTTTGGGCCGGAAGATGTTAATCCAATGACATTCTTCATATTTTAATTATAACTTGATTTTATTTTGTATATAATACCAAAAGCATTATATATATGACAATTTTTCTTATTTGTACTTTTTTTACTCTTAGGTGATATATGCCCACGACTGTGACAGTGAATACTAGACAATCTCTTCAAAGATGAATATAATCTTGAAGCAATATAAATCTTGGTTCACACGGGATCTCAAAGACCAAACATATGAGCATCGACGATATTCTTGAGAAAAATGAAAACAAAAAATAATATTTAACATCAAGAAGAGGCAGTTAAAATATATGGGGCTCATATTAAGGAAGAAGTGCTTGGAAAATCTGATGCAAACAGGGCAAATTGATGGCAAAAGAATCAAAGGAAATGTAATGAGTTCCAAATAATAACGTTCTTTTCCGGCTCACTTCAAATTCTTCAAACAATTGCAGTAGTAGTGGTGCACGATAGCATAACGGAGCCTAAACCACTCTAGGCAAGATTTAAATTCATAGATTTTCACCTTCCTAGGTTTGATAACACACTAGATTATAAATTATACAACCAACTTTTTTATTTCATGGGTTTGTCCCCACCTTTTTCGGTATCCTCGTGGCATGGTGGTTTATGAGTCGCGAATGTGATTAGCTAGGTATAGGATAGTAAATGAGTACCAAGCTCTACCAATCACTCTTTCGGTCTTGTGTCACAGTTACTTTATCATGAGTTATAAATTTATTATAGAATATTGTCTCTTCTGCTATTTATCCACAGCTGGAGTAGGGGAAAACATTGATTCATTTCTTTTCTTAAGGGAAAGTATTAAATTCGATTGAAATTCGAACTCGGCTCTCTGATTCCTAAATCTGAGCCGCTATGCGATTAAGTCACCGTGCTTCTTGAATTGTTTTTAATATTTTTCCAATCTCTGCTTTTGTCTGCAGCTGTTGAAAATGTTTTAATTTCGCAACTACGTAAAGATCTTTGAATATTCCAGTTTTATTATAACAAAAAGATGTTGTTTAGTATCGATAACACAAGGGAGGCTAGTTATGCAATTTAATTTACAGAAAACATACAAATAAACTTGCAGAAGAATAAATATTCCAAGATTATATTAATATAAAAAAAAACCTGCAAAGATTAATCAGTTTAGTGCATCATTTTAATTACAATTGTTTTAATGTATTTTAGTGCGTTATTTAAACACATCCGCCGTAAATAATTAACAGGGTATTTTATAAATATTTGCCATATATTATTTTCACCTCATACTTTTTTTATTAACAATTGAATTTAATTTAATAAATCTTTTCAAGTTGTTCTTTTCATTACAGGAAAATATATCAGCAATTTTTTTTCAACCGAATAATTGGATGTCAGCTTCATCGCCTTCAAAGTGAACATTCGTTAATCAAAAATGTAACCTGCACAAGGCCCGGAATATTCAATGTCATTTTAAGGGAAAAATCGATGCAAGGGTTTCAGTATATCATATGAAAGAATGAGGTAAGACGAAGAAAGTTGTTTGCAAAGTTGTCTATATTTATTTGCATAATAAATTTTAGAACAAATTTGCGTTTTTTCATAATATACTTAGATTCAGTTTAATTTATATTAGGAATGCATGTAAAAATTTAATAATTAATTTATTTTTTACAAATTAGATTTGATGCTTCAAATCACATTTATCAGATTTTAAAAAATCTCAAATTTAAGTATTGCATATTATAAAATAGGTAAGCGAAGTAATCGTTCAAATAAAAGAGGTTAATTGAAATTAATACTACGTAATTTGTTGAGATAAACAGACATTACACTAATTATTTTTCTCCTTGCAACACATTGCATTACTACAACCACAATCATCATCACTACTACTACTACTAGAAGTAATAATAATAATAATAATAATAATAATAACAATAGGCAGTAGCATAAACTCGAATGTTCTCTTTTTTATGGCACACCAGGGGCTATCTGAAAAAATATATCTGCCGAGTAAGACGCCTTAGGTTAGCTTGGGGGTGCGCTCGTAGCAGTGCTGTTCTGAAAAGTTTAAGTTCTAAGAAAGTGCTGTGCATGTAAGCGGCGGGTAGAAGCTGAAATATGAGAATTATCTGCCAAAATGTCAGAGATTTTCAAATTATCAATGCATCAAAAAATTTAAATGTGCATTTATTTATATATCTTCTGTTTCATCTCTAATGAGAAGGAAGTTAAATCAACTTTAATAAATTTATAAGCGATTACTTCTTTAAGTCATTTTTTCAATCTTGTACAATAAGATGTTTATCTTTATTGAGACAGATTTAGTTTCCCAACAAAAAAATTATTCTTTTAATTACGCAGATTCTTTATTCCTACCTTTCATAGATTGCAAAGTTATTAGTTGAAGTTTTTCATGTGAAACACTCTGATACCTTGCTCTAACTTATAATAGATTTTGTTAACGCCATATATGTTGTTCAGTTGCTAATCCTTTTGATGCGAGAAATATTTCTATTTCATTGTTATATGAAACAACATTTTTAACATGAACATGTATTGAACACAAAGAGATTTGTTTCATTTATTATTTCTTCTGAAATCAGGTTATTGTCTCTTATGCGTCAAATATTTGAACGTAAAAATTTAAGAAAATATTTCGGTAACAATCATAAACCTTGGGACAGAAATGAACAGATTTTAAATATGCAACTTTCCTTGTCTCTGAAAAAGACATTAAACAAATTTGTCTTCCCTTCCTTTTTTCTTTTTAAATTTTGTTCTTTCTTTAGTCATCTATTCAATGAAACCAAGTAGTGTCTCTAAATGTCATTCCGATCTTTCAGCGCTATTAAGACGAAATAGCCTGTTATTTGTGAATTATTTGCAGAGCATAACGTACATAATAACTAAGAACATAAAGAACTAAACTGCTGAATTAGAAAACGGTTAAATATGACCGTTATATGTGGTAGATAACTTATATTTATTAAACAATATAATGGGCGTCTACAGGAATAAGTAATCAAGATAATAAAGATGTCGTGCCTTTCGGCAGGTTTTGTTGTCAGTAATCCGTATTTAATTTTAAACAAATATATCGTTTATTCTGCCATATCTCGGTATTAGTTTGCTCCAGCAAAATATCTTTTTTATGAAGGCTCATCTTGATACGTTTACACGTAACTTTTCCGTCCCTTATGCAGTGAGCGGCTTTTGAAGCAAAAACGTCTCATAAAATGTAAATACATCTGGGAAAGGCGGATCGGAATTTTAGAATTTTTAGAAATCTTTCTTTATCATGTACTTTTATGAATATTTCATCTATAAATATAAAAGATTATTTTATCAGAGATTTTAATTATTACAAAACAAAACAACGTTTATAATATTTTTGTAAATTTCTGTAAAGTAATCTCTCGACTACTGCGCCTTTGATTAATGCGTTTTTAATTAGTGGCGAAATATTTTTCATATACCAACATTCGATAAGTGCATAAATAATATTCGATTAGTGTGGTAAAATTTTCTTCCGTGTATCAATAGTAATTGTAAGCTGATTTTATATACTTTCCGATTAAATACATTTTTTTCTAAAATTTGAAAATGGATGACTGATTATGGACACGGTATGTGACCATAAAATAATGAGTCAACAAGGTGGTAGGTCAAAAACATATATTAATTCAACAGAAGATACAAACAGATGCAAAGAGATACGAAGAGAAGAGTAATAATAACGTGGCTACAAGTAACACACAGATACAGCTGAGCTGAACTGAAATCGTACTGTAAACCAGTGTCCCTGTCGCCCCGGCTCTGACCTTGAGTGTAATTATCTCTTGGTTAATATAGGCAAAGTGTCCATTATTATTGGGTCACTCCCCACAGCAATAGCTGTTTTATTTGTCAAGTCTTAAGTTATCAAATGAATTGCAGTCGTGTCAAAAGAGAATGGACAGGCATAAATACATAAATTTTATAATATAAGACTATAATGAAAATAAACATTTGTCTCTATTAATCTTATTTTAATATTTTGATAGTTTTTACATGTTTATTTTAAAATACTTTAAAGAAAATTTCTGAATTAAAAAAATGATTTGATTAGATACATAAATTTAATTATTTTTAAAAATATCGAAATACAAAAGATTTTCTATAGGAAGATGATATAAAAAAGTTCATTTTAAAATAATAATTATTATGATATGTTTGGATAATTTAAAGGAACAGATTGTCAGTACCAAAAATTATATGAAAAACAGAATACCGTGACACAAACCACTCTAAATAGTATTTCGTAAAAGTAATCAGATTAATAAACATTAATTCATAGCGTTTTTATTATATGTTGGCTATTATATAGGTAGTAGTAATGGGTATTGAAATATAAACTTTCCGCTTTACTAATAGATTGACAGAGAATATATTTCTCTTTTTCCCCTCAACACATACAGCTTTTCCCTCTTTCTATTCATCCTTATGGCAAGTAACCTAGATTATAACCCGGACATAGCTGATTTGGTCAATTGACGTCATGCAAAAATCAACCAATAACTGACACTTCTGCCAAACTCAAATCAGAAACGAATGGGCATTTGCAAATATAAAAAATAAACAGTAATCACGCCCATAGCAGTTTGGCCCAGTTTACCTAGGAGTGAGTGGAATTTGTGGAAGTATCCGGAGATTCAATCAACACAACAACTCAAAGAATGTACCGCTGTGCAAACCCGAGATGTGCTTTAATAATCTACACTAAAACATCGCGCAAAAACTCAAACAATTTATCCATGAGTACAACATACTCACTGTAATAACGAGAACATAACCTTGCACAGACAAAAACCTGATATTATATTCCACCTAACACAAACATGTAGAAAAAACATGCTATATTTGCATTAATAAAAAATACAAGGGATATATATATATATATATATATATATATATATATATATATATATTCTTACCTTCGTCTGTGCCATAGTATCTTCTTATATGTACTTATATTTTAATTAAGAAATACGCAGATTATAAATTAAAATTTGAGCCACAAATTCCATCATTTTTATCAGTTATTATTTTGGATTGATGCGTTTTCGACAGATACGTACCTTTTAATGTACGCATTTGCCTCACTAAGTTCGGTTTTATATGGAATAAATAACTTATGAATATCACTTGAACAAGACAGACATCATGCTGAAATATTGTTTCCCATTGACAAATACTGTCTTTTCTTTCCTTTACTTATTTTGCTCACTTCTTTTAAGTTTTTCTTTATTTTTCTGTCGTCATACAATTTTTGCATGTCTACAATTTTTTCCTTGATATCTTTCATAAAACCTTTTGATTCCTGATTCTAATTAAGAACCAGACTATCCATTCATATGAGATAGCAAGATTGATTCAAGTAAAATTCATATTTAATTTAATTTATTTCTTTTATTCTACGTTTCGAGGAAATGGCAAAATTAAATTGAATGAAAGACATGGAAAATACATTATTTGAAGAAGAAAATGAGAGACGCTTTGAAAAACAAGCTCAGTGAAAGAAATAATGATGGATTAAAACTACTCGTGCCAGCAAAAATATATGACGTTGTCTTTGTAAAATATATGAAACGATAATTTAGGAATGTTCATGCTTTGTACTTTTACAGCACATTCTATCTAACGAAGAAGAATTTGCCAAACAAAAAAAAAAATTAAAAGAAGAGGATAATCCTTGGCTCACTCGCCCGCTTTTGAAGTATAAACAATTATTTTGTATTTTAGGTGATACATGATTGGAGGAGCAGGTCTTTTTCGATCCATGACAGAGTAGGCAGAAATTTTTCCTGTATAGATTGTCATTACTTTCTGCGGTAGACTAGTCTTCAATCAATAATACAGAAACCCGATCTGTCCTGCTATACATTATTTTTCTTATCCAGATCAGCCAGGTTAATGGCCAGACGTAATACACGGTGGGGCGACCATAAGTCTTTCGATCAATGACTGACTAGTTTGAAGATTTTTACGCAATAATTTGCCATTACTTTCTGCAGTAGACTATTTGCCAATCAAGAACAGAATCTAAACTGTCTAGCTATTTAACCGCAACCCGGAGGGAGAAAAAACTGAATCATACATTTTCCACGAACACTTGTGCGTAAGAGAATGGAACAAATTCAGCTGGACTTAGGTTCTCTATTCCTCGTTCATAACCGATATCCACTGCGCCACAACGCGACTATAGAAATTCCAATCTAGATACACGTACATTCAATATGTATGAATTTGTGTAACATGAACTGAAACAATCTTCACCTGAAGTCGAAATATTAACATTTTTTGATGTACCTAATCACAGGTCAAAAATTAATAAATGTAGTGAGAATCATAATTTTAAAATTCTAGCAAATTTATTACCACTTCTTTATATACCTCATTGAAACTATTAATAATAACAGAAGGGTTACAGATTTTGATAAATTGTTTCGCGAGTGTATTGTTTCTGAGTATGTAGTTAGAAATCAAAACAAATATGTAGACATAGTATAATTCTTTGGCTACCAATTAATGAATGTGAAACATTATATAAACTTGCTGACGATCGTATGGAATCGCCTAAATGAATGATGTTAGTGCAGAATCTATCACAGGCAGAAATATCAAATAATAATAAAGACTGGTTTCTATTTTTATTCTTTAACAATCCATGATAGATTCTGTAAAACCGAGCTAAATACTGACTGGCAGCGACCTTGCTTAATATCGATGATTAAAGGGGAACACTTCTTTTCTACATGATTTGACTGTCGGCTAATATGATTTATTATGTGGCATATCAGTCAGTCATTTAAGTGCTATACTTGATACAGACTTGGGCGATCGTGTTTCGAAAGATAGATAACTGCCTGGGTAAAATGTTTTCGCGGTGTAAGATGCCATTGCTTTCTGCGGTAGACTGATTGCCAACAAAGACTCTAGGACACAATGTGTGCTGCTATTTATCCCATAGCTTGAGGAAGAAAAGACGGATTAATTCCCTTCCCGAAGTTATATGCGCGTAAGTGAATACAACAAATTCAACTGAAATTCGAACTCGGATCTGCAATTTCTCATTCCGTGACAGTGTTCACTACACGACAACGCTCATCTCGAGTAATAAATATCTGGTATGAAAAAAAAATAGAAGACTAAGTTGGAATTTCGGGATTTACATCCGAGTAATATTAAACCATTTCTCAAGTTGAGATATGTATGCGTGTTAGAAACATTGAAAAATGTGAACTGCTAATTGATTTATTATATGAAAAATAAAGAATGAAATTATATATATCTTATATCAAGAGATAGCTATATGTAATAATTACACATTCCTACCTTAAATCACAGATACCATCTGTTTCCCCTACGAATGAGTGCATGTATACATGATATAGAAATAACGTGTCACTGCAGACACTTGTGTTCGAACACAGATCGCCAGGGAGTAAACACGAGCAAATGTGTTCTACTGTACTACTGAGGTCACATAATACGTTTAACATACACACACACACACACACAGACACACAAACACACACGCACACACACACACACACACACACACACACACACACACACACACACACACACATATATATATATATATATATATATATATATATATATATATGTCCAGCGTCTGTAATATTTTAAAAAAAAATTTCTTTAGGTTCTTTCTTTTTCCCTCCCTTCCTTCTTTTATCTCTCTTACCACCTTTTTTCCGTGTTGCTTAAACTTACGTCGATTTAACACGGCTGTCTGTTAATTTTTAGTTACATTCTCCCTTTTTTTTTGCGAACACAGACGATGTCAATTTTTTTCTTTTCTTATTTATTTGATTTTATTCTAGCTTTTTCTTTTTCTTTTTCGTTTTCTTTTTCTTTTTCTTTCCCTTTATTTTTATTTTTATTTTATTTTATTATTTATTTTTTAATTTCTTTGCAATCTATTTAAAAAGGAAAAGTAGACTAATTTTTCTCCAGTTTCTGAAAGGTTTTTTCTGTTGCTGAGGTGATGTGTCGTCCCCCGTGGGGATATTCATATCGAAATGGCCATTCAACATCTTTGAATTAATCCTTTTTTAATATATATTTGCTCTGTAATATTTTAATACATGGATCTCTTTTCCTGTATCACTTTTTAATATTAAAATAAATTTTTAATATTAATTAGGATCGGGTTTTTTGGAATTTACCTTCCTGCTTTTTTCCCTTGGATTGAAGTATCTGAATTAATATATATATATATATATATATGTATGTATATATATATATATATATATATATATATATATATATATATATATATATATATGATCGTTTCAGCCCTAGTAAGGTGCAAATACCACTCGGTCGTAGGTGTTATATAAGAGGTGTGATGATAAAGCGGAACATTTTACGGGGGTGTCGTAGAAGAAGTAATTATTCAGATATGCATTTATTATTTTAAAATTTCTCATCATGATGAATTTTTATGACATGTTTATTTTGATTTGCGTTGTGTTGCAGTGTAATTTGAGTTGGAACGAGAAATCGGACAGCCATTCGAATTCGTAACATTCACTTACGCGCCAATATCCTTGAGGAAGGTATTAATACGATGTTTCTCCCTCCAGATATGGGTTAAATAAAACAACATATTGGGTTCTATAACATTGGTTGGTAACTAGTCTACCGCAGAAAGTAATGACAACGTACTTCGGGAAAATTTTCTGCCCAGTCAGTTATGTCTTTATCGAGACATGATCGCACAAGCGAGTATCACGTATTGCACTTAACTGACAGATATTTTGATTAGCTGTTAAATTTCTTCTGACTTAAGATAGATATAAAATCAATTTATTTATGTGGTTACCTTGTTATGTGCATGCTTTATTCAGGGAAGATGAGATTCAAAACAGCTTATAAATTATTTTAGGAACTCGTTAGCTATATTTTGTGCCACAGAGAGACTATTAAATATATACTTTCTAAACTCAGTCTCATGTACTTCATACCTGTTATTTTAGATGATTAATGGGAATTGAACTCTGTTCGAATCATAGTACGCTAGAATATATCACTCATTGCTATAGCACGGTTTACGAAATCTTACAAGAATGACAAATGTTCTAGTTGATTTTATTCCTGTAGACAAATGTCTGAGTGGACCTAGTGGTTGGCAGCGGTTTTTGGAAATGGGCGAAAATGTAAGAAGAGAAGATAGCGAAATTAAAGTAAAAGTGAAGACTGAAGTCCAATGATATTTGACATCGCTGCATATTGTATGAACATCAAGAAAATCTGATCCTACCCAAGACGGGTTGCCAATGTCCGTGACAGACGGTGTCGGGTCACCGTATGCGGCGATGGTTTATCTGTCCAGCTGATCAGTTTCCCTTTCCCATTCATGCCGACGGATGGTTCAAATATATCGGATTTTGAATCAAGCGACAAGGTTGGAGATTCTTCATGACAAAACGTATTTCACAGTTCGATACAGATCTGCATACGGTTACATTACCGGTATTAACTTCCGGCTTGTGTCAAATCTCAGATGTCACAGTTCAAGACACAGTCTCTCTGAAAAAGCGGATAAATCAGTTATATATGTAACTGTGTATGTCTGGGCGCTCACACCCGAGTATGCTTATCTGTTAGAGAATAGTTAATCTCCTTCATAGACACGTGCTCAGATATATTTTCTTTCTTCAATACAGGTAGTGAACAATTATGGTTCACACTGTAACTATATTAAATGCAACTTAGTTAAAGTTTCAGAGAACGATCGCATAATTTGGCGTGATATAAAGTTTGAAGAAAGCAAATAGACCTTTCTGCTGTGAACTCAATACCGTTGCCATATCTGATGTTGTATATCTCGGAATTCTTGGCAAAATCCAAAGAAAGTTCTGAAATGAATCCTGACCAGATATCTTGACTTCAGTTACTTTCTCACCGATGTGTAGTGACTTCCCTCTCTTTTTTCCGCATATTTTCATGACATCTGCTGTGACGAGAAACAAAAATGACACCCGTATTTAACATCAGGAAGGGAGTTGAAATTTGTTGTCTATTTCCTGAGTGAAGAGTCCATAGAAAATATTCAAAGTACGAATACATGAATTTCAGAATTCTACCTAGATTGCAAACTAGGTCATACACCTCTATTGGGTAAATAGATAAATGCAACAGTCATTTCTTCTCGAATGATTTATATTCTTGAACTTTCCGCTTGTTGAATCTCTTGCGTTTATTTACTTCTATAATAGCTTCTTCTTCTTCTTCTTCTTCTTCTTCTTCTTCTTCTTCTTCTTCTTCTTCTATGTGCCCTGTCCCTTCAGGATGTAGGTGATCATGGCTCTCCACGTCTCCCTATCCCTTGTGGCTCTTAGTATGTTTCTCCTGTTGCTCCTGGCAACCCCCGTTCCGTCATCCATCTAATCAGACCCTGCAAATATGTTATCCGCTGCCTTCCTCTGTCTCTCCTTCCTTCTATCTGTCCAGTCAGTATCAGGTTCTCCAGGCTCTCCTTCCTCATTGCATCTCCCAGGAACTTCAGTTGTCTCTTTCTGATGCTCAGCATCAATTTCCTTTTTGTTGCCATTCTTTCTAACACCTCGTCGTTGCTTGTATGCTCAGTCCACGATATACGTAGCATCCTTCTGTAGAACCACATTTCGGCCGCTTCCAGTTTTGTCCTCATTTCCGATGATATTGTCCAGCATTCACTGCCGTATTGAAGAACTGGCATCAAGTAGCAGTCTAGCAATCTTTTCTTCGTTTCTATTGAGATTTTTCTGTGTGTTAGTATTTTGCTCATCTTCTGGAACGAGTCCTTTTCCATGCCAATTCGCCTTCGGATCTCCGTGTCGCACTTTCGATCTTCTGTTAGAACACTTCCTAGGTACTTAAATTATTGTACTTGTTTGATCCCCCACCTGTATTTGGCAGTTTGAGTTGTATCTTTTGCTGATGACCATGCACTCAGTTTTCTTAAAGTTTATTTGTAGTCCTTTCTTGTCACTCTCCACTGCTACTTTCTGTATGAGGTCTTGTAGTTTCCTTTCCATGTCCGCAATCAGCACTGTATCGTCCGCATACCTTATGTTGTTCAGGTTGTGGCCTCCAAGAACAAATCCTGGCGTGTCATCTAGGGTCCTCAAAATATTCTCGCCGTATAGGTTGAACAAATCCGGTGAAAAGACACATCCTTGTCTTACGCCTTTTTCTATCCTTGTGTATCTACTGAGGGCGTTACCTTTCCGTATGCAGGCGGTTTGCTGCCAGTAGAGATTCTTGATTATTCTTATGTCTTTCCCGAAAATGTCGAGGCTGCCTAGGATCTCCATCAATTCTTTGTGTCGTATTTTGTCGAATGTTTTCGCGTAGCCAATGAAGCATAAGTACAAGTCTTTCTTCATTTGTAATGCCCTTTCAGAGAGCATCCTAATCATGAATATGGCGTTCCTTGTTCCAGTGTCTTTGACAAACCCGCACTGTTCCTGCCTTATCTCCCGGACTGATTCTGCTTCTCGCTGTATTCATCAGGATTCTGACAATCAGTTTTGTAATGTGACTCATTAAGCTGATGTTTCTGTGTAGTTCGCACTCGTTTGCACTAGGTTTCTTCGGCAGCGTTATAAATATCGACTTGCATAGGTCGTCTGGTATTATTCCGCTGCTATAAATTTCGTTTATTATGTCGGTAATCTTTTCTATGCCATATTCTTCTAAGGCTTTCAGCAGCTCTATCACTATGCCATCTGGACCAGGTGCTTTGTTGCTGTTCATTTTGGCCATTGCAGCTTCCACTTCGGATTTTAGTATTTCCGGTCCATCCATCTCCTTGTGTATTCTAGGTTGTTCTCTCTTGTCGCAAAAGAGATCCTTCATATATTCTTCCCATCGCTGGAGTATTTTCTCTTTCTCTAATATGATTGTTCCTTCCTTGGATTTTATGCATCCTGTTGAGGAGCAGGTTATTTGTCCTGTCAGACTCTCTACTTCTGAACACTTGTTGTTGAGCCATTCCTCTTTGGCTTGTCTGCATTTGTTCCTTATATCCCTGTGAAGTTTTTGTACTCTGCTCCGTGTCTGGGCGTTATTTTTTGTCTCCTTTGCATCATGTGTAGGATCTATTCGGTCATCCACTCGTTTTTCTTCTGCGTCTGATTTCCTTTGGGGCTATGTTGATCGCGGGGTCACCATCACTTCTTTTAGTGAATCCCATTTTGAGTATCCTTTTCCAATTTGTTCTTCATATTTCTTTCTCACGCTGTTCTTGTATTCTTTCTACAGGGTGAGACCGTCCTCTAGCCTGTCGTATTGCAGCCTTGGTAATATGCTGGGCTTCTTCAGTCTTTGGAGTTTCACTTTTAGTTTGCAGATGACTGGGACGTGGTCACTTCCGCAGTCGGCACCTGGGTATGTTTTGCATTGGACTACTGCGTTCCTGAATCTCTTGTTTATGGTTAATAATCTATTTGGTTCTTCGTGTTGCCTCCTGGACTTCTCCATGTCCATAAACGTCGTGGGTGTTCTTGGAACCAGGTGTTAGTAATAACCTGGTCATTGGCTGAGCACCATTGGATCCATTTTTCTCCTCTTTCGTTGCGCTCTCCTAGTCCGAAGTTGCCGTTCGTGTCTCCTTCTCTATCTTTACCTACCTTTGCATTATTATCCTAATAGCTACAATCTCTAAAAATATAAATTCAGCGTCAATCACCATCTTCTGTCTTCTCGAACCCCGTTATTTTTTGTTCCTTCCACAACCCTAACAGTTTTTCCATTCATTTTCACTCCCTGTAATCACCTGCGTACTATTGTCATTACCGTCTTGCTTGCCCTGTAAAGTTAAAATAAGTGTACGCTTGACAATTCGGTTACGATGATTTCTGATTTCATTATAGCATACATGTCGAGTGATTTCGGAAGTGTACGCTTAACCATTTCATGTCGTATGATCTTTAGGCATTTCTCACACGAGTAGGACTAAATAAAATTCCGCATCACTACAATGCTATGAAATACTCGAGATCCAAATCTAGGGAGGCAATCAGCTCTTTCAATTAACAGCTATATTGCACTCTCCGACTCATATTACTCAGAAATCTTAGCTTTCTATCTTTTTGGTCAATGAATAAGGCACTGAGAGTCAAATGTTATGGTGACGATTAAGTGGTGAAAAGTGTTGTAAGGAATGGGTTACATCAGCACTCATCTGAGTTTTAAAAGGCTAGTATGCATGCCCTCATTCGTGGGTGAATCGCTGCCATTAAAGAGGTGGTGTCTATGATAAGAGGTAGAAATGATTACAGATAATGTACATTTCATTTTCTTATATAATAATTTTTTGTGTCTTTTGAAATACCAGCGTTAGTGAAACGATACGAAACAATGTTATTTACCTAAATTTTAAACATATGTTATAATCATATCGTCCCAAGCAAGACAGTTTACTGCCATTGTTACATAGGGGGAAAGTTATGAGAAAGAGTGATATATTATAGGGGTATCAGGAAGTGGGTAAGAGAATGATGAGAATACTGATGAGAGTGGTATGGATAATAAAGGGTTCATCAGGGAGAAGATGTAAGTTAGTGAGTTAGGAGATGACCATTGAGTTAACATCAAAATTCTCGAAGATTGTAGCTGTCGGGGAATCAAGAAAACGGAAGGGAATTCCACAAGCAGAAATTGCGAGAAAAGAAGCTGAGAGTAGAATTTGCGTTTATATTTTATTGGTTTCACAGTAAAATGTTTAAACCTAGATGCTAGTCTTTTGGCTCGAGTAAATTCACACATAGGTGGCAACAGGGATCTAATTTCAGCGGAGCTGAAGCCGTAAAAGTATTTGTAGAAGATACACAGGGAAGCCACATTGCGTCGGTGAGAAAGTGACTGTAAATGAGCTGCCAAGTCGTGATCGATCATATTATTGATTCTCTGTTGAATTTTGTTAAGGACCACAAAATTTATTCATTTTTTATTTCACCCTTGTTGGTATCTATTCTAGCAAAATACCCGACGATGCTCCTTTTAAAGCAACAGAAAAAAAGAGCAAATTTGGTCCAACGGTATCTATCATCTTTGAATCAGAAACAACATCTTCATTTCAACTTTTACTGCAGAAGAGAAATATTAAATATTGAATTAAAGGCTTTTAGCACTGATGATATCGGGTAGCAGTGAGAAATGGGATAGCTGATTGAGAATTCTAGTTGAATTCGTTGCATTCACTTACGCGCAAATATTTTTGCAAAAGAAATTAATGCATTGCTGCTCTCTCCAGATATCAGATGAATAGCAAAAGTTAAGTTCTATATATTCAATTTGCAACCAGTCTCTAAGCAGAAAGAAATGGCAACCAACTACCATTGATCGAAAGAGACATGATCACCCAAGCTTGTTTCACGTATGTCACTTCAATTACTGACAGACCACAGATGACTTACGTGCATTACATTTAATCTAATATAGTACCGTTGCAAAATATTGAATTTTAATCTACTAATATATAAATATTTAAGCATGCCAAACTTCTGAATAAAAATCATTTATTCTTAACAGGTGATAAAAGATGTAAAACATGAAGGTTTAAAAGCGATTAATTTTCAAAAAGATATTTACTTCTATGTGCGTGTACCTTCAAGACATAGGCGATCGTAGCCTTCTACATCTACCTATCAATTGTTTTGCTAAAAAGTATCATGTTATCCCGCTCAATCCCCGTCCGCTATATATCTGAATAAGTTCGTCAAGTATGTGACGCGTTGCTTTTCCTTGTTTTTCTTTTCCTGTATCCGTACTGTGAGCGTCAGATTTTCCAAGCCCTCTTGCCATACTATTTATCTCAGAAGCTTCAGAGATCTTTTCCTGGTGTTATGTATCTTGTTTTTTTTTTCGTTTTCGTTTGTGTCTTCTCCACATCCTCGTCATTGCTTGCATGTTCTGTCTACGGTATTCTCAGCATCCTTCTGAAGAAACACATTTCGGTTGTGTCAAGTTTTCCTTCGAGTTTTCCGTCGACATTAGCTGCTATATTAATGACAGACATCACTTGAAAATCCAGTAATCTCCTCTTGTCTATCAAAATTCTACTGTATTCAAAATTATTAAAAATGATTAATATCTAAAAATTTAAAACGTAGATTGTTTTATTTTATTCTACTCACATATAGGTGTTGTACTTTTATTTTACAATTACTTTGTCGAATTTGAAGTCTGTATTTTTTTAAATATATTCAAAATTCTATTTTTTTAATTTTAATTTTCAAAATGTCATATTACAGTAATTTAAAATTCTTAATTAATTTTTTAGAAATTAGCTAACTTAAATTAAAATATTAAACACACTCGTAAAACGTTTTAAGTGTAAAGATAATTAAAATAATCATACTGTTCCGAAACCTGACCTCATCCAAGTTGACGCTGCTAAATAATAAGAGTTTGAATAAGCAAGAAATAGTTAAGGCTATCAATATTAATGAATCTTGATGATCTTAATTATTTGTCGCTTATTGTTAAAAGAATTACATTTATTTATTGTAGCTGTAATTTTGTTAACTGATCGAGTCTTTTACATGCAATAACCAAACTATTGCACGATTGATCGCATGCAGATTGTTAATATGATTGATGAAATACTTTTGCGTTCCAACTTTTGGAAACATAACGGGTTTGTAATTTTATCAAACTGATAACAATTATCTTTGCACATGTAAATATCTAGGGGGATGTTATCCCCCCCCCACATATATATATATATATATATATATATATATATATATATCCTATTTTTAATATCAATTTTCCCAAATAAAGTTTTATTTGTTTAATGCGTCTATGAAAAGAAGGATAATGTATATTAATTTGAGATTAAAGAGAGAGGATTATGACTTTGTTTTATTGCTTGTATATATATTTTTAATTTATATATTGTTTATGAAGATTTTTACCTGTTGCTGGAAGGAAGAAATTAATTTGATTTGGGTTTAAAAAGCGGGGTAACGAGTTTAATTGAAATTAATGTCAATGGCAATAGAAGAAAGAAACCTTCAACTGAACTATGCTGAAGTACATCACGCATGCGCGCACACACGCATACGAAAGCACAAGTCCTTACAAATACAAACACACGCGCACGTGACATTTCTCTCACATGCATGCACTCTCTCATAGAGTTTAAGAGAAAAACAACCATACATTATTTGTCTCACACACACAGGTACGAGTACACGCGCACTCCCACTTTATTTCTCCCATAATCTAGTAAATATAATTTCTCTCTCTCTCACTCTCTCCCAGTCACACAAAGAGACACAAACACCCATACACTCTTTCTTTTTATCGCTATGAAACACAGACACATACACACACAAGTACACACTCAGAGATACAAAGACACGCGCACTCTGTCATTTAAATATATATATTAAAAGGCATAATCACACGCGTGCACTCACTCTTTCATACACACACACACTCTCTCTCTCTCTCTTTCTCTCTCTAATAAACACACACACAGGCACAAACATGAACTATTTTACAAAACACACACACACACACACACACACACACACACACACACACACACACACAAATATACCCACGCATTAAGGAACAAAAGCCCACTCTCTCTCTGTCTCTTTCCTTCTCTCTCTAATAAACGTGCATACAAATACACATGCAAGCACAATATCTAACAAAGATATACAAACCAGCACAAACACATGAGCCAATTCTACCTTCCTTTCACAGGCGCATATACAAACACATGTTCTTATGGTGAAACACAATTATTGTTTAGTGAACAGATTTACCCACATAATTTAAGTAGGAGTAATTAGAGGGTCAGTCGATGTTTGATGATAATCGTCGACAGTTAGTCGAATACGAAAGTAGTCAGTGACCTGGCAAGATTACACTGCGTAATACATTTTGTATAAAGTTGCCTACGTTTTGTACGTCGAAAATATGAGAACCGACTTTAGCATAAATACTGGCCTCCACTGCGAAAATAATACCACAACAATTTTGAAGACAAATATATCAAACAAATATCTTAGAGATAGAGGGGGGTAGAGGGGATAAAAAATTTTTTTTCCAGGCATCAAGAGTCAATTTTGGCGACGGAGATATCAAACTCACATAACGAAAATAAAAATAATTTATTTCCACTCTCCGAAAGGCAATTTTATCGAGGAGAATTCGAATAACGGACGGAGATATCGGATGAAGATCCAGTTCACTCGGAGTAATAGAGAAGTTTTTTTTCTCTTTTTCACTCCTCAAAAACAATTTTGGGCGACGAAATTCGCACTTATTCGAAGGAAGAAAAAATTCGCTCACCACAATAATTTTGGTGACAATGTCTCGGATTCACGTTTAAAAAAATTGACAAATTTTCACGCAAGCCAAGACGTCAATTTAGTGACGAGAAAATCTATCGTATTCTCTATTGAGAAAAGAAATATTCTTCACGATAATACATTTTGCTCAAATTTAATTGCAAATCCGTAGCCCCCACTCTCTACAGTATTAGGCATTGTGTTAATTCTTTGGGAGAATGGAAGATGTAAAAGTCTATTCCTGGAATTTTTCGGATGCATAAGGGGTTTCAAAACCATTTTCTGGAAATAACTGAGAATAGGAAAAACAAAAATCTACGAAATGATTTTTTCCGCAGAATACAATATGGAATTCAATTAAAATATTTACGTACAGTCCACATAAAGAAATAACAATTGCGGAGTATTATAAAAATATAAGCGTAAAATGAGGACTGCCACTCGTTGTCTGAAGGAAACAAAGTTAGGCTTCTTTTAAGCTAATTAGGAACTTCTTTTTACCAAAAAACTAAAAACAAACGAGTGAACGTTTACCAATGCGGTAAATATATTAAGTAAATTATTTTAACAAAAAAAGTAAAACGATATCTCTGTTCCACAAATGGGGGAAATGTTACTTTCTGACTAAAGATGACGAACAAGACTATATAAAATACTCAGCCAATGTGAATAAGAATTGTGAAGAATTCAAGCTGGCAGAATTACGCGCAGACAATTTTAATTGCTTGGTGCTTGTTCAGGGACTGCTATCGGAAAGAGACGCACAGTTGAGAAAATTA
Source organism: Ascarosepion bandense (assembly GCA_037127315.1). Lineage (NCBI taxonomy): Eukaryota > Metazoa > Mollusca > Cephalopoda > Sepiida > Sepiidae > Ascarosepion > Ascarosepion bandense. Next base: position 1,688,187 of record JBBBDQ010000980.1, on the reverse strand, counting down.
GTACTATCAAATTTTGAAATCGATCCAAATAATACTTTACAAAAATTGGCAGAAGACTACACAAGATATGCAAGTGTAAAGAAATGTTAAAAAAGATAGAACAGTCTGACGTTTCGTATATAAGGAAAATACACTACGAAAGAAAAGTCAATCAACCTAAAAGAATTCTAAAATTGCGGATTAGAAAGCAAAAAGTGAAATACCAGAGAAAAATAAACAAAAACTCCCGGAGCCAGGTTTTGCTTGCCGTGAACTACACTGGCATATATATTGTTATTTTATGAATAAAAAATGTTTCAAGTGAAAAAGAATGGGACACAAAAGCACACATTGCAGGTCAAAAAATAAAGACAATAAAATAAGAAACTTAAAATCCAACGAGGTAAAAGATGGAATAACAAGAAAATCTATTACTATCAAAATAATCAATAAAAATATAAAAATGCAACTAGACAATGGTTCCGATTATTCTATCATGAATTTGCATACATGGAAGAAGTTGGGGAAACCAACTTTAATGAATACAAAGAAAATCGCGAAGTTAGGAACGGGAGAAAATATACAATTTATTGGAGAATTTGTTACAAACGTAACGTTAAAAAAGAAAACGCAAAAAGCTAAAGAATTCGTCACAGAAAATAGCACGAACTTACTTTGTACGAAACGGAAAACAGAATTCCAATTATGGGAACTACCGTTAAATTCTCTGTTACAAGGTAGAAAGTTTTTAAACACCGAAGCCCCAAAATTAATAAAGAAACTTTAAGGAAACATTTCCTACTGTTTTTTCTTCAAATTTGGCAACGTGTATCAAAATGGAGGCAGAATCCCAGCTGAAAGAAAACGCTCAGGCGGTATTCAAAAAGAAAAGGAATATGCCGTTGTCCTCAATTGAACAAATAGATAAAGAATTAGACATATTGGAGACAACCGACGTACTTAAAAAATTTGACTATAGAGTATGGGCGACATCGAGGGAATACGTGAAAAAAGTGTAAAGAAATCCGTGTTTGTGCTGATTTTTCGACGGGTTTGAACACGGCACTCGAAGAGTATAATTATCCCGTACCAACACCAGAAAAAATATTAGCAAAGCTAAACGCAGTCACAATATTTTCGAAAGTAGACCTCAGCAAAGTATATCTGCAAATACCGGTAGAAAATGAAACGTCAAAACATTTGTGTATAAACACACATTGGGTCTGTATAAATTTAACAGACTACCTTTTGGGATCAAGGTCACGCCCGCCATTTTCCAGCAACTGATGAATTCAATGTTGAGTGGTCTACATTTTGCCGCAGCATATTTGGACGACATCCTCATGAGAAGTACAAGTATAGCAGAACACACGGAACATGTAAATCCAGTAGTTTCAAAAATACAGTAATTTGGATTTAAACTCAAAGAAAACAAATGTGAGATTCTTATGGAGAAAGTAATATATCTTGGGCAGATGAGCGTTAAGAAATGTAGAAGCCAGACCCAGAGCGAGCAGTGTCTATAAAAGACATGCCGGCTTCGAATAATATTACCATATTACAAAGATTTGGGGATTAGCAAATTATTACCAAATATACATCCTTAAAATGTATTATCTGAAGGCACCATTAATGATTTATTGAAGAAAAGAAAACCCTAGAAATTGACTAATGAATGCCAGAAAGTATTTGAAAAGATAAAGAAAGTTTTAACCTCGGAATTATGTTTAATCCACTACAGCCCGAATTTAGAGATGATAATAGCTTGCGACACAAGTACATGCATCCTACACAGATGTCAGATGTTTACAGAAAAACAATTGCTCATGTTTCCAGAGCACATCTTCCGGCTGAGAAGAATTACTCTCGGATAGAGTCAGAGGCGCTACGAAAAATATTTGCGCTAGCGAAATTTCACCGTTTTGTCCACGGTAGACATTTTAAGCTACAAACTGATCATAAGCCTTTAATTTCGATATTTGGGTTGAAAAAGGGTTTGCCAACAGATTACAGAGATGGGGTATAATACTGCTAAATTATAGCTTCAGCATCGATTACATACCATCTAATAAATTCTGCTATACTGATTGGATGTCCAGGTTAATTACTAAGATGAGCGAATCATTAGAAGAAACAGTAATTGCCTCACTGAAGTCAGAAGAAAATCTGAATTTTTCTATGTATAATGCAATTCTGGAACTTCAGTTAACTCTAGAAAAAAATAAAAGAAGAAGCCACCAAAGAAAAGTATATCTTGAAAATAAAAGAAAATATAATCGTGAGGGACCAGTATACAACAATCCTTTTTTTTCACTTTTGATAGAGAATTGTTATACAGAGAACGTGTAGTGATTACATACACTGCAAAAGCAAATACTACAAGATTTTCATACTGTTTATCCGGGCAGCACTAGGATGAATAGCCTAATGCGAAATTTTGTACATTGGCTGAATATGGACAGGGACATTGAGAACGCAGTGGCGAATTGAAAAGTCTGTGGCTTAGCTGCAAAGACACACTCGATAAAATTAATCCTTGACCAAAAACAGACCTACTATGGACTAGGTTACATGTGAATTTCGCAGGTCCACTGAATAGATACCATTACATCATACTAGTGGATTGTTTTTCGAAATGCCTTGGGATACAAAATCGACAACGCAAAGTACTAAAAACTTCCTGCGGGAATTGTTCGCAAAGTTTGATGTGGTAGACACAATTATGATGGAAATCGGAACTCAATTTACGTTGAAACAATTTAAAGATTTCTGCAAAGAATACAACGTCGAACATGAACCCACCGCTCTTTATCACCTAAGATCAAAGGTTTTAGCTGAAAACTTTGTGGACATCCTAAAAAGAACTTTAAAAACGCTAGGGAAATAACCTTCAGATGAAGCCTTACAGAAGTTTCTGAAGGTATACAGAATAATCTCGAATAACTGAACACCAGCCCCACAATCACCAGCTGAGGTGATGTTCACACGTCGGATAAGATGTTTTCAATAAAATATTACCAAAAAAAACAAAGCCAGCTAGTGAAAAATTAATTCAAGTAAAAATCATGGTGAAAAGTATACTTTAATGTCTACAAATAATATAAGTCTTTCAGTGAGATTGCAAAAATAGAAAAGCGGATTGGCTATATGATGTATTTGGTGAAAGGCAAAAGGTTCCCGTGCAGACGGCAAATTAACCAGATTAGACGACGCTCTTCAGACGTGGTTGACAGCGGCCCCGCGGAAGAAACGTCTATGGAGGTGATTTTCGATACGGTTGGTCTACCTACGCCAGCAACGATTTTACCTGAGGTACGCCGATCTAGGAGGAAAAGAAAGGCAACTAATCATTTAAAAGTGGATCTAAAACGTAGGAGATACGCTACGATGTTTCTAAAAAAATGATGTTTTGTTTTTTGTTGTTTTTTCTTTTCTTCATATTCCCTGTAAAAAAATTTTAAAAAATAAAGAAAACTGTCTTTCTCCTACGGAGTAAAGTTTCAGGAGGTGGGTGTTATGATGAAGCACACCTATTCTATAGTGAATAGACTCTACCATCTAATTTAAGTAGGAGTAATAAGAGGGCTAGTCGATGTTGGACGATAGTAGTCGACAGTTAGTCGAATACGAAAGTAGTCAGTGACCTGGCAAGATTACACTGTGTAATACATATTATATCAAGTTGCTAACGTTTTTTTTATGTCGAACCTATTAATACCGACTTTAGCACAAATACTAGCGTCCACTGCGAAAATAACTCCACAACACATATATACACACATTCTCACAGACAAGGAAACAATCACATCCGCACATTCTCTGTCATGCTTTCTTTCTCACACACGTACACACATTGAAAAACATTCAATCTTTCCCTCAGACACACGCACACACACAGATGAACACACTGAGTCACTCTCTCTCTTTTTTCTCTCTCTCTGTCTGTCTCTCTGTCTCTCTGTCTCTCTCTCTCTCTCTGTGAAATACAGAGAGGGAAATGCACAAATAAACACACACACTATCTTATCTTCTCTCTCTCTCTCTCTCTCTCTCTCTCTCTCTCTCTCTCTCTCTCTCTCCCTAATATAGTTATTTTGAGAAGTTCTTTAATAATTAACCTCATTTTCATTAACATCACATCAGAAAGAGTAAACGATTGGATTGTATATAATGTCATCCATCAAAAGACACGCTCAGTATATTCAGTGTTGATGTAGAAGGATTGCATTTGACTTAAAAAATGATTTGTTATTCATCCCATGTATTCGATAAACAAAATTATTCTCAGACTCTTTCATTCCCAATGGTCTTACAGTTCTGCTCGATACCTGCCAATACACACAGGCACAAACACATGTGTGCGCACGTACACATATATACACCTAGACACAATAACACATAGATATAAACACACATACAACGGAAATGGACTTTAGAATATTTGCGACCAAATGTAATCCTGTGTGTAAAATTTTATTCTGAATTAGTAAAGTCATAAACAATTATAACAGTCACAATTTGTTTATGATAGGATATATATGTATATATAGTCTCACTATCTTTTGTTTGTTTTTACGTTGATCATTCTATAATTTCTATAAATATCCATCAGGTTCTGTTTGCCTTGGATTATAAAGTTCAGTTCCTCTGAGGGTAAGAATATCTTGGGAGATTCAATTATTAAATATTTTAAAAAAAAACACCAGATTCCGAAATTTATGGCATTATGAGACAAATATTTAAAACAGATAAAAACTGAATGTAGATTACATTTATTTTAAAAAATGGAGAGTAAGATAGATATAAATGGGAAAATTAAGCACAATAAAAAACTTTTTATTAAATTAATTCAACTATATATGAATGCTTATGTTGCACAAAATTTCTCCATTTTTTGTAATTTAAAGATTATCTTATCCCAGAATTTTGGTAGTTTATTTACAAAGAACTCATTAATATTGTCTTTTACGTCATCAAAGATTTGCTAGAAACATCTGAAATATTAATGTCTGGTGAATATGGAGTGTAGAGTAATACATCCCACTCAAGCTGCAAGACTTTTTGCTGGCTCACAAAAGAAACGAGATGTCTGGTATTATACTAACAGAGAACTACACTTTCCTTTTCACCCATCTCGGATTATATTTTTAATTTCTACCTTTAACTTGTCCATTTGAGAGAATTAATTTTCAGAATCAATTGTGTTGTTGCTTGTCAGAAGCTCATAGTAAAGTATTTCTTTTAAATCCTACCAGACGCTCAGCATGGCATTATTGAATGAAGACCTAAATTTGGGGTGGCTAAAATTAGCTCATGTTGTTTACGTCAAGATCATTTTTGCTAAAAATTCTTGTAACCGACCCACTTCTGAACAATCATCTTAATTTGCTTCAAAAGTCATCATTTGCATTGCGATTATACATCAAATCATGGGTAGAATTGCGATCTTAAATATTTTTTCACACCTATCTTTGCGTTAACCAAACATCGTTGCGATTTGAGAACCATATTATTGCTTTGTTTATTCTCAATCAATGTTTTGATTTAGTCTACATATATAGTGCGGGTCCGACAGACCATTCTTTATCAATAAGGACAAAAGTTTTTTTTATAATCATTTTATCCAAATCAAGGTAGAATCGACACCGTTGCGCAGGGGGTTACAGCGAAAGAAAAATATGAAGTTGAGAGATAGAAGTTGGCAATTGACGTTACATTTAAACCTTTGAACGTTGTAGCTATTAAGAATGCAAGCAAACGGAATAGAGTTCTACAAACGGGAAGTGAGAAAAAAGAAATGATTAGAGTAGAAGAGGTGGTTATATTTAATTATTTCGACGGTAAAAGACTCGGATTTTGTTATCAATATAATAGCACGGGTAAAATATATGTGGTTTGAGTACCAGCTAAAAAAGTTAGTCAGAGAAGTTACATGAAAATATTTTTAGAAAAAACAGAGGGAGGCGAAAGCATTCGTAGAAAAAACAGAGGGAGACCACATCAGATAAACTAAAGTTACTGAACGTGTGCTACCAAGCAAGATCGATTATCCTGCAGATCCTCCATTGGATTTTTTTGTGAATCTCAAGATGAATAGCAGGATAACCCGAACAGATATGGCAACGCTATTCAATGAACGGGCGAATTTATAAATGTGCAAGATAGATTCTGACGATAAATAATTTACTCACCTGTGCGAGTGAACCAAATTTTAGCAGAAGATGTAACTATTGATACACGGTCGTCATTCCATCTGAGGTCGGTTGAAAGAGTGAGACCGAGCAGGAGCAGTGTGTTGCTCCCTAGGAAACAACGTCATTCATTCCAATGATATACAGAATAGTTTTGCATGGTTGTTAACGGAGAACACACTCGTTTTTGAGGTATTATAATTCTTATGGCAAATGATAATGTGCAAAAGAGACCAGATTTTTGTTGGAATACAACTAAGCGTTTCGGGGAAATAAACGATCGCAAAAAGAATTTTTTCGAACAATTTTCGATGCATCATGTGTGTCAAGTGAATTTTTTTTCGCACGTGAAGGATTTAGATTTTGATCTATCAGTGACTTGATTTCGTTTAAGTCTGAAAGAAGCATCTCTGAGAAATGCATAAACATGTGCAAAAGACCATCACAAATTATAGTTGTCGTTGATTTTTGAGGAACCCTGTAGATTAACCCGAAAAGAATTGTGTACGTCAAAGGTTCGGAACTACTAGTTATCCGATTTTGGTTGTATTGGCATAAGGCTTTTCAGATGGGAAGCGTTCATGAATTCTAAGCCTTTCTAAGCCTTTAGTTTATTTCAGCCGTACCCTGTAAAGCCGTACCCTGGAATAATTTTTTAACACATCACAGATTTATAGCAAGGTTTTTGGAAGAGTAGGTTTTGCTAGAATGGAGAAACACAAAACACACAGACGGAAAGAAAGGCATTTGCATATATATATATATATATATATATATATATATATATATATATATATATATAAAGTAATTCAACATTCAAAATTTAATTTCGTTGATGGACATTTCAGAGTATACTTGGAACTGTAACTAGGTAAAACTATTTGCATCGAGCCCTCCACCTTGATCGATTTTAATATTAATAACATTAACATTAAAAGGATCGGGTTTTGGGATTTTACCTGATTGCTCATTTTTGGGATATTTCCTACGTTTTATGCACGGCACCGAGTTTCATGCCTTTTAGTAATCCTCGTTATCATAAGCACCCGAGGATTGCTGAAATGCATGTACCTCTGAGTCGTGTGTAAATCGTCGGATAAGGCATATGTTTTATTAATATTTTTGCTCTGTTTTACAGCATTGAGCACTGTTTTATTCACACCTGTTTACTATTTTTACATTGATGTGTATATACAAGTAGAGTATACACATATATTTAATTACTTATTTATTAACCTCATTATATATATATATATATATATATATATATATATATATATATATATATTGTTTCACGCTCATTGGATTTTTTCCTTATGTCTTAATGTAAGTTACTGAATAGTAAGTATATCAATATATATGTTTTCGTCATTATAAACGACAAATCGATATAAGTATTTTGCCACCATTATGAAGGCACGGGCCAACTCATATTATCGTATAAAGTTTCGGAAAATATTACGATCATAATAATTTATCATACTGAAATTATAGAATTTCGTAAGCGTACATGGCAAGAAATGAACAGTTTTCAGGAAGATAGAACAGTGTTTGACGATGAATTTAATTTATTCAAGTTTCTTGTGGCAAGAAAGGAAAAAATTAGAAGAAATTCTCACATGCGAGAAGTGTACAGAAATACTGTTAGTATAGAACTTACGGTTACATCTAGATATCTAATCTCTAAAGCGATGGGACTTAATTAACAATCTAGTAGTACGATTCAAATAATACGCTTGATGTACCAAAGAAAAAGACTTCATTCAAAGTCAGGGATATGATCAAAGAAAAGAATGAAGTAATGCACGTCACAGCGGTGGAATAGAAACTAGAGTTTATATTTCTAATCAGGACCCATAACTTTACTGTCAATTTTTAGATTTTGTCGAGATGACTATCAGGATCTCCAGAGCAGGTAATACAATGTCTTTTTGCACGAACGGTAGATTTATATATATATATATTTTTTTATAAGCGTTTCACCCCGAGCAAGGCATGTCACTGCCACTACTGTGTAGGGGGCTACGTAGAGTGGAGAAAGGCTGATTAAATATAGGAAATAACAGAGGGTGGGTGATAGGCGGGTGAGGATACCGAGAATGAGGGTTGGGTAGATGAGAGTGTTGTGAGAATAGTTGGGAGTTAGTGTGATAGGAGATGTCTATTGACCCTACATTTAAAAACCTGGATATTGTAACTGTCGGGAAAGCAGACTTGTGGAAGGGAGTTCCACAGGCGGGAAGCGCGAGAAAAGAAGGTGTTGGAGTAGAATTTACGGTTACATCTTATTTGTTTAACTGTAAAAGGGTGGGACCTAGTTGCTAATCTAGTATCTCGTGTAAATTCGTGCTTAGGCGGCACCAGTGATCTAAGCTCATCGGAGCAGAAGCCATGAAAGTACTTTTAGAAGAGGCACAGGGAAGCTACATCACGCCGGTGTGAGAGCGGCTGCAGCCGGTCTGCCAAGTCAGTATCGACCACGTTACAGATCCTCCTTTGTATTTTGTCAAGAAGCCCAAGAAGAGCAGCAGGGGCACCCGACCAGATATGGCAGCAATATTCAATACACGGGCGGATGGTAGATTTGTATATGTACAGAATAGTTTCAGGTGGGAAAAATTTCCGGGCCCTAAGCAATCTGGATAATAATAGTTTTGCACGTTCCTGATTCAATATAATTGCTCTAATTCATGTCAGTAGAAAACGTCACCCGAAGATGGCGCAATTTTTGCTGTCCTGGTGGTTAGAATCAGCCATAATGATCGAGGATAAAAATAGTTTCTTTTGAGTCTCTTTGACGTATACTTTACAACGACTTCTAAATGTATGTTTTTTGTTTTTAATATTAAAACTTAACCGTAAACTGATAAACACATGCCTATAACATTATAATTATTCAACATAAAATCTTGAAATTTCGTTGAAATTCGATCACACAGTTGCAAAAAATGGCCTGCCAGACAACCTTGTAAATATATCTTATGATTGGCGTCAATTTTTGGCTGACTTCCTCTTTTCCGTTTTTCATATATGATTTTCACAACCCAGCATGGGTTTGACATAATGATGAATATTGTTGATTTAACAAAACGTATATATCAACAGTGATTAGAAACTATATTATTTTTTGTGTTTTTGATGTCGGCGCCCTCTGTGTCATCAACATGACAAAATCGTCTAGCTTGCAGAATATGGTTACTCAATTTTCTATCGGTTTATCGGCTTTTTGACATATACATAACTTATAATTCCTGAGTATTAGTCACGTCTAATCCCGGAAAAATGTTCTAATCATCCATGAATTCTACAAGAGTCATTTTATTTAACAATGGAAGTCCGACTTCTCAGATGCTGATTGTGGTTATGCATTATAAAACCTACTTCGCAGGAATAAAGTATAACTCTTTATTTATAACCACCTGTGCAACTTAATTGAAACAACTGCTTTAATATCCTTCTCTTCACCATAGGTCAGTGTTAAACGTACTGAATGGCAGGCTGTAATCGACTTCTATTTTTTCCTCAGATTAGGTCATTTGCAGTGGTGTGCAGTAATAGGAAATTATTTTCGGGACGCACGATAAGATCTGTTAGGCCTTGAAAATTATTGTGTCATCTGTGACTGTATCATATTTTTATCATGCCCATACATTAGTGTCTTAACTGTCGATTAGTTGCTCTACGATCACCGTCTGCAATGGACGTTACTCCAAAGAATCTTATGAGTATTGAAACACACTGCACGAACACACTGGAAATTCATTACTGTGAGATCGCAGATATTGTTAGTGTCAGCCTTTCAAATGTCAGTCGTGTCATCAAATCGAAGCAATAAACTGGACACATCCGTCCAAAACGCAGAGATAAATGCGGTCGGGAGAGAAAAAAAACACAAATGTGAAGGAATGACTTGTACCTGATCAGGGAAAATGAGAAAGATCTTAAAAAGAACTTATCCGTTTGGTTTCAATTAATTTGCACAAATTTCTAATGTACCAAAATAATTATATTGCGATCTCAATAGTGAAATGACTTATTGAATACTAATTTTTTTTTTACTATTTTATTTTTATAGATGGCCTTCTGCGTCAGGCCTTAATAATTGGTTTTCTAGAAAATAGGGAAATTATACATAATATATTTTTTATTTAGCCAGTGTATAGGTTTCACTATAGAGCGGTAATTTCATCAAATGTGACACGAGGCTAACTAGCAAAGAATATGATATTATGTCTGCATGAGGAATACATAGACACACACACGTGTGTGTGTGTGTGTGTGTGTGTGTGTGTGTGTGTGTGTGTGTGTGCTCGCGCGCGTTTATGTGTTTTGGGAAGAAATTCTCTTTTAGGTATGTCAGATTAAATAAATTACAAAATATATGTCGGCTTATTTTTAACAAGACAAATATTTACGCAAAATCTATTTCCTGTGGCGCTGAATCTGTTGCAAACATCGCTCTAAATCGTATATGTACATGCGTGCGTGTGTATGGGTATGTGTGTAAATTAAAAAAAAAACCTTTCTACGCCTGATACTTGAACATGATGAATTACTTTATTTCTCTCTAAGGCAGATAAAGATGCCCACTCGATAAAAGAAGATGTAAAAACTGACAGACACAATAACAAAAGGTGAGTGCCAAACACACTCTGCTGAAAGAGATCGCGAGATCCGAAATGCGAGTAGCAAAATAGAAAATTAAATAATAAAATACATGATTTTAATACATGTATGAATGAATAATAAAAACAGACGTTTTCCTTGACTGCATGAAACAACAAATTTCCATAAACTGATTTTATAATGTCGTTACTTTTTAAATTCCAAGGCTTTCGACAGGGTTTGGTACCCTGGCCTCCTATGAGGTTATGGTATTACCGGTCGCCTGCTTGACCTAATCCAATCTTTATTAAATAACCGCAAAATGAAGGTCGTTCTAAATGGGCGTGCCTCTTCGTCCTACAGCACGAATGCTGGTGTCCCACAAGGCTCTATCCTGGGCCCAACGCTCTTCCTTATTTTCATCAACGACCTCCCAGATGAGATCAAGTCCCAAGTCTACGCAGATGACACTACAATATACTCCCGCTCCAGTACGAAACCTGTCGTGGCGGACAGACATAATCTCGCTGCTGACCTTGAGCGGGATCTACACTCTGTGGTGAACTGGGGCAAGAAGTGGCTTGTCAACTTCAATTCATCTAAGACCAAGCTGTTGTCTGTCAACCATTACAGGCAACCTCTTCTGCCTCCCATAAGCATGGACCAGATGATTCTCCCGGAGAGTAATACACTACGCCTCCTCGGACTTACCCTGTCCTCAGACCTCAAATGGAAGCACTATATTGAATCCATAGCAAAATCTACTGCTAAGAAGATTGGGTCACTATGTCGATCCAGGATGTTTTTTCCACCTGAATCCATCCTGCATATATACAAGTCAACCATCCGTCCGTGCATGGAGTACTGCTGCCATTTATGGTCAGGTGCCCCTGCCGTTCTCCTCAGTGTTCTTGACAAGCTCCAAAGGAGAGTCTGCAATGTGATAGGTACTGATCTGGCGACTCGTCTGCAGCCACTTTCCCATCGTCGAAATGTGGCCTCCCTCTGTCTCTTCTATAAATACTTTCATGGCTTCTGCTCGGATGAGCTTAAGTCACTGATGCCTCCTCAACTGGTGTTTGCCCGTTTAACCAGACTGGCAACTGGGTCCCACCCATACACAGTCAGGTTAGCCAAACGCAGACGACATTTCTACTCCTGCAGCTTCCTCTCTCGCACTTCCTGCCTGTGGAACTCACTCCCGTATTCTTGCTTTCCTGACGGCTACGACCTCCAGAAATTTAAAAGCAAAGTTAATACTCACCTACTAACCACTGGCCTCTAGCTCTCTCCCCTCCCCTGTATAACCTTCCCTTTCTCTCCGCCCATGTACCTGTCATTGCACTTGCTTTCTCAGCTTTCTATTGTTCCTTTCTAACTAGCTTGTACTCCTCACTCTTTTCTAATTAATCTTTTTACACTTATGTAACCCCCTGCACATCAGTGGCGTTTCTGCCTTGCTCGCGGTGAAATGATTAAAAAAAAAAAAAAAAAAACACAGAATTTTACTCCAGGCTATGTGAAAATCATCTGAAATATGGAGGATGATGAGCACTGCAATTAATGTTTAATAAGTAAAACTAGTATATATATATATATATATATATATATATATATATATATATATATACTTGTTAATTCTGGGTGGTTGCCCAGTCATTCCACACACACACACACACACACACACACACACACACACACACACACACACACACACACACATATCTTATATATACATATTTAAAAATATTATCTCTACCGTTGTCAAAGATATGTTAAATGAAATGTGCAGATAATTTTACCCCCTGTCTCTCTCTCGCTCTCACTCTTTATATATATATATATATATATATATATTGATTGATTGATTGATTGATTGATTGATTGATATTTAGATTTTGGTCATAATAGGGTTAGACAAGTACACATTTGTATTAAAAATTGTTCGATACGATTATATTGCAGAACTTTTGAATATTTTCCATTTTTAAACGAGTTATTTCGCTACCCAGGTCTCATACGTGTGTGGTGTCCTCAAGCATTTTTTAAAATCACCTGAAGACAACACATATGGTAGAACCCTGGGTAGCGAAATAGCTCTGTTGAAAGTGGAATATAAATAGAATATAAATATATATATTATATATATATATATATATATATATATATGTGTGTGTGTGTGTGTGTGTGTGTGTGTGTGTTTCCTACGTAATTTGCAAATATAGTTTCACTAATTATCCATGTTAGACAATTCCGCGTTAAAAATAATCACGATTCGTTCTGCTGTTTGTAAAGAATACACAGTTCAGATTGTCGTCTTCATCATTGTTGTTACACTTATAGCGACAACTTCATAAATATTTACTCGTATTGAAATTAAGAAAATATATTCCTTCTTTTACAAACTTTACATCAGGACGATAAATAAAGAAATTATTTTGTTTTAAATATAAGCCTCAGATACGCGATATGATCGTCATGTTTTTTACTGTTTTGATTAAATTAACTTTCAAATCGTTTGCCTCAATTTTGATATTGTTTAGTAATCTAAAAATACAAACTCATTAATTATTCTCAACACTGTTTCCTGCCATTGACATTTTATCTTATCCACATCCTGTTTTCTCATGCGGTCTATGCAGCATTTTCTCTGTCATTGTAATATAAATTTCTGTTTTTCTTAAAACTTCCACACTACTCGATCTCAACATGAGTAACGTGGCTCTTCACAAAATCCAATAAAAGATCTGGAATGTATTACATCCTGACCTGGCATGTCGATTTCAATCACATTCTGGACGACGTGACGTGGATTTGTTCTACCTTTTCTACAAATATTTTTATGACATCTTCTTTAACGCGATGTTTTCTCTGATGCCCCGTTTACGTGAATGGAAGAGTACTACTATTTGGCATCTAGGTCTCACTCTTTTACTGGTGAAATAGTTAAATTCAGCCGCCACTTCTAGAAGAATATTTTCTTTTCTCATACTTCTCGGCTGTGGAATGCACTTCCGTTATCTTGCTTCCCCGATAGCTACAATCTCCAAAAATTAAAATGCATCGTCAAATTTCATTTCCTATATTTATGAATTCGTTCATTATTTTTTTCTTCATTATCCTATGAGCCAGTCACTTTTTCTAACATTGTAATCCTCTTAGCCATAGTGACAGTTTTGCCTTGCTTGGGGTGAGATGATTCAATAAATGTAATAAAAATATACAATGTCCATTTTTTTTCTTAAATTACTCAGGTTTCGCCCAATTTAAGGCCTAGCAGCAGTCAAGGTAGAGCTTTACTGAATGAGAGTAACATGTTTAAGGGTAAAACGATTAATTCAGTTTAGCTGTAAAGAAAAAGTGTAATGAAGACTCGGATATATATCGACTGACACTAGAATTAAAAATAGAAAATTTGTAGTTATCCCCGAAGCATTTTCTCTGACCTGAATTACACTTGATTTTTATCAAAGGAACACAAAAGATATAAGATGGATAACAGCCGCCTACACAATTTCGTTAGAAGGGTGCAATCTGATAAAAACAGCAAAAATAATAATGAGAAAAAAGGCTTGTAATATTTGTGGGTTAGATTGCGGGAATGTGTGAAAAGTTTCTATTTAGCGGTGTATCAACCTGTATGGGTTATTTAATGCCGAAATGTAAATATTGTTATACACTGTTTTACTAATAGAGGTCAGAATGGATTAGTGACACAAGTCTTTAAAATATAGCTGAATGTAAGAGTAAGAAGACGTAGATCCATACATTTATCAATAGTTGCGCGGAAGTGAATATAAAACGATCCCAACTGTAATCAGGACTCGGATATGCGATCACCACACCCGTGCCATTATCCATTACGCAACCCACACACCCAAATTTACAAAACCTAATATTCCCAAGTAATCACCTATCTATGTACTGATCAGTCTCTACGTTGCGTAACTTTGGTGATCGTACTGGAAGTGGTGTTTCAACGTGAGGTAGAACTAACTCAAATGGGCGGTAGAACTTGGTCTGCGGAAAATAATAATAATAATAATAAAATTATAATAAACGTATGAATTGCTAAAAAAGGAAGATATAAGGTCGATAAACGCCTAATTCGTGAAGCGACAGACCACATAAAAGAAAACGACAAGATTGACGTAAACCTTAAATGGAATGACAATATCGAATCCATTGCCAAATCTGCCGCTATGAGAGTCGGCTCTCTGTGCAGGGCCCGGAAATTTTTCCCACCTGAATCTATTCTGCACATATACAAATCTACCATCCGCCCGAGTATTGAATATTGCTGCCATATTGGTCGGGTGCCCCTACTGCTCTCCTTGGACTTCTTGTCAAAATACAAAGGAGGATCTGTAACGTGGTTGATACTGACTTGGCAGACCGGCTGCAACCACACTCTCACCGGCGTGATGTGGCTTACCTGTGCATCTTCTACAAGTATTTTCTTGGCTTCTGATCCGATGAACTCAGAGCACTGGTGTCGCCTAAGCACGAATTTACACGAGATACTAGATTGGCAACTGGGTCCCACCCTTTTGCAGTTAAACAGATAAGATGTAACCGTAAATTCTACTCCAACAGCTTCTTTTCTCGCGCTTCCCGCCTGTGGAACTCCCTTCCACAAGTCTGCTTTCCCGATAACTACAGTAACCAGGTGTTTAAATGTAGGGTCAATAGACACCTCGTATCACACTAACTCCCAATTTTTCTCAGAACACTCTCATTTACGCAACCCTCATTCTCGGTATCCTTACCCGCCTATCACACACCCTCTGACATTTCCTATATTTAACCATTCTTCGGTATCCCTACACGCTTATCACCCACTCTCAAACATTTCCTATATATAACCATTCTCGGTATCCCTACCCGCCTATCACCCACCCTCTGACATTTCCTATGTTTAATCCTCCTTTCTCCCTTCTATGTAGCCCCCTGCGCAGTAGTGGCAGTGACATGCCTTGCTCGGGGTGAAACGCTTATAAAAAATGCTACAAATAAAAGGGATGTATATGGGCAATGAATGCCGACATCCGGAAGCGAGAGACTACACAAATGACAACGACTTGATTGTCGTAAGCCAAATGGACAGTAGCACAGAGTATGAGACAAATAGCGACAAAAAATAAAAAAAGAACATATTATTAAGAGATACAAGGAACACGAAGTTGAAAAGGACCATGAACCAAAACATCCTAAATAGTTAGAACAAATAAATGAAAAAATACTAGATTGTCGTAAGCCATATGGAAAGTAGAAAAATTTGGGGAGAAATTACAAATATATATGACTTTTTAATAGATACAAGGTACAGAATTTTATCGTATGAACATCTACTTCTTTCCAAAATAACCGGGTAAGTGTAAGAAACTGACGATAAGTGAACCTATTTAATCCTACTGAGAACCAAAACATAATAGTAAACAAAATTTTAGAATGTATGCAGACACGATAGAAGTGGAGATTTGAATGCAATAAATTTAATTTTGTGCCTGAGATCTGGAGATCAGTTAGTGAGCGATGTAGTGTTTACTACTCAGTTAAAACGAACCAGCTGTTACTATTTCACAAAATGCACAGTATAACGAATAGATTTTATTTTTGTCCCGTTTGTAAATGCCGTACATAAATCTTTGAGACTTAGGCTTAACGTTCAATTATAGTGACTGTTTTTGGCATTGCTACTAAAGGCTACCGGCAGGCAAAATGGTCGAAGTTTTTTCAATAACAACAAAGACGAGAACATTTGTTGGTTTAAAGAATATGGTAATTAAATAAAATATGAATTATGTTCTACAAATTATGTTCTACATTTCTTTTTATATTACACTAAAGCATCAATGAGACAGGCGTCTTTTCTGTCTTGTTTCTACCCTCGAATCACTAAAATCATTTTTAATTGAGATATACTGTTTCTTTTCATGAATTGGAAGAACAATGGCTATTATGCTTTGAATAGAAATATAAAAGGATAATTATTTTTTGTTTATTGAATTTTAAACAGAATTGTAAAATTTAAATTAAACGATTATATTAGTGTATGCTAACTATAAGAAGTGCAAAATATTTAAATCTACTCAATATAAAAAAGAAAACATCAAGAAGATATATTCTGATTTTTATCGAAGCGAACATTTTCACCTAATGCAATTTTATTATGTATTTAATATTGCGAACACGATTTCCTAGGGCTGAATATTTAATCAAATGCGGCATGTATTATTGTTTGATATTTTTGCTGTAAATGTTCAAACGCTAAACGAATATGACAAGTACGAAAAGAGAAGAGTTTTCCACGTTAGAAAAAATCAGATAAAAAGTAAAGAAAGATTTTTAATAAAAGTTGAAATATCTGGAACAAAATTAACTATGCACTATAAAAGATATAAAGAGAATTTTAAAATTTCAAACGTAAAACCGAAAGTTAAATGTTCGGCAACAACAAAAAGCGAAAATAAGATAATGAATGCTGTCTAATCTTAAAAATATGGAAAGAATCTTATTGAGCTATGTTTAATATGGATCGTCCAGTCATGGCTCGGTGACTGCATGTACAGATGAGAATTTTGTTTTTTTCCTAATAATATTTAATAAGATACATGATGTTATACCTTTTCATAAATCTATGTAACTTTTCAAAAGAACTATAAATATAAATTCGAGTGGGAAGCATTCACACAATAAGCATTGAAATCAAAAAATGTTTATTAGGAGGTGAATGTCACTTAAAATGAAATGAGTGAGTAATATCACCTGAAACTAATAATTATCCGTTTTAAAAGTTGATACTTAAGTACGAAAATATCAAGGAAGTTCGCAATTTACAATAGCAAGTATTAAAATATACATTTTAAAAAATATAATGCGAAACAAAAACTAAATAGCCTCATTTTTAAGTTAAGGAATTAAATGGATCATTTATTCATTTTCTGCTCATCCATGGCAGAAATATTTTTAGATTATAAGAACATTTTATTTCACAATTAAAAATGATATATTAAATCAAGTTTTATAAATTAACCCATAATTTGATCTTCGGGATGTTATCAGTTCTCAACGTAAGCATTGATGCAGATGACATCTCCATTTACCCACCTCTCAATAGGATCATGCCAAAGCTAACAAAGTATCAGTCAGTTAAGTGCCATACGTGATACACGCTTTGAGCGATCATGTCTCGAAAGAGACATGACTGACTGGGCAGAACATTATCCCGCAGTAGGTTGCCATTGCTTTCTGCGGTAGACTGGTTGCCGACCAAGGCTATAGAACCCAATCTGTCCTGCTATTTAACCCATAACTGGAAGGAAGAGACGGATTAATACCTTTCCCAAGGGTATCTGCGCGTAAGTGAATACAATGGATTCAACTGGAATTCGAACTCGGCTCCCCGGTTTCTCGTTCCGAGCAGATATCCACTGTACCACAACGCACATCCATAACAAAGTATACTTGGCAGAAAAAAGACCACCATCAATGATTCAATGGGTTAAGAAATAGATCGTAAATTTTAATGTCTTCAAAACATAGCTGCTCTCATTTAATCACCATAGAGAAACTTTCCTGCCTAACATCAGAATGGAAGACATCAGTCACCTAGAAATTTGCATGCTGCTTCTTCGTCGCCTCAGTATCCCAACCGATTCAAATGTAATGACTACATTGAATCCATAGCTGCATCTACTGTTACGAAGTTTGGGTCATTGCTTCTGGCCACTGGTACATTTTCTTGTCGGAATCCATTTTGCATATTTATAAATCTATTAAACGTCCTTGCATTAAATACTCTTGCCATATCTGGTTGGATGATCCTGTTCTTTATTTTGAAGTTCTCGACGAATCTAAAATAAGATCTGAAATTATTCGATCCTGACTTGGTAATCCGCCTTCTGTTTCTTTTTAAACAGTCGTTATGTGATGTTTCTCTTTCTTTACTCAAATCACTTTCATGGCGACTTCCCTGATGAGTTTTTTACCCTTATTTTTTGATCGCCTGCATTTACACGCGCTACTAGATTGACATAAAGAGTCCACCATTTTATCTTTGAAATAGTTAAATATAACTCATCTTCTACTCTCACAGTTTCTTTTCTCGAACTTCCCATTTCACGTTTTTTATCTTTCCTCATAGCTACAACTTTCAAAAGTTTAAATGCAACGCCAATCGTTGTAGACCAGAGATGTCTACGAAACAGACGCACTCCGTATATCCTGTAAATCAATGATGATGATCGGCTTGAAAAATAACGACGTACATTTGTCTATAAAATTTATATACTTATTTAGGTTATTCATTGCTGTGAGAGTTGTGCGTAGAGGAGTAGCCAGAGAAATTACGAACATACGAAGGAGTGACGGCTAAAGTTGTCTTCTTGCATTCTCATCGAGCTCCGAGCCTGTCCACACGCACGCGCGCACACACACACACACACACACACACACACACACACACACACACACACACACACACAGCCACCAATTACGTCATTCTCGGACAGGTATAATCAAGAAATTGTCTTTGGCATTTCGACGTAATCACATTGTTGATTATATCATTGTTCAAATTTTTTTCAACTTTGACACGCTGATATAACGACTGATTATGTCCTCGTTTCTAGCACCAAAAAACATATTTTGTTGGTTTATTAAAATGTAATTAATTCCTCTAATTACTGCATTTTAATTAGAAAATAATTTAACGTAAATCATGTGCTGTCTTTGACAGTATGCACGATTTATTTTTCTGCATTCCAGCTTCGACTAAAAACACTGTTTAATTACTTTCCGGCCTTGAACATTGTTTCTTCATTTTTCGCTTTTGACGGAAATACATTCTTTTCCAGATCAATTATATTCTGTTTGTTCCTAGAATATATAACACAATTGCCATCGTCTATCTTGTTAATTTTCATCCATTATCTATCCTTTTCTTGATATTCTTTGTCAATTATAGGTACCTATATCAACCCAGATGAAAACAATTGTTCAAAGAATGTTATAGAATATTAATATTCACTGATATCACTAATGATATGCTAAAATTATGAACTTGTCCAAATTGTGTGGCTTTCAAATCTGTCGTATACTTGTTGTTGTTACAACAAGTTCTAAATTGATCCAGACTGTTCTTCAGTTGTTATCTGCGATTGTTTCTGAAAAGATGAGATTCATTTCTTGTCAATAATTACAACTGACAATAGGTATATTGTGAACGTCTCACTGTCAACCCCTGCACAACAGTGATGTTGCTGCTTTGATTTGGGCGAAAGAAATATAAAATATATGGGTAGAAAAGGTAAGTTTTTCTCTGTAAGTGAATATTATTAAACCCAACTGGAGTCGCAACTCACCTTTCCGATTAGCAATTACAAGCTATCCGGAGATTCCTATTTTACAGCACCTAATATTCCCAAGCAGTCACCTATAGACATAGAGATCTGTCTTGATGTTAATAAGTGATCAATTAAATCAGCAGATGAGAAAAGATGTTACCGAATGGCAAAGAGAAAGAAATGTAAATAAAAATTGATGAATAAAGCAACGTAGAGGAAATAGAGTGTTCTTAAAAAGAGAAAAATTTTAATAGAATTATTACATGAGATATATTAAGATTATTCAGACAAAACGAAATGTAAGTGTTTTCGAAAAATATGAAAAAAGAAGAACATAAAAATATTTGTTTGTTTAACGGTATATCAATAAATTATGGGTCATTGATAGCTGTAAATTAACTGACATATTTTGAATACAATTTTATGCTTTAAATTAAACACATTTAATAAAGTATTCAAATTAAGTTCATTTTAGTCATTTTACTTTAAAATGTGCAGGTGCGATTGGTAAATTGTTACGAGTTATATTTTTAATTCCGCGTATGCACATTGTTTGATTTTTATTTTGTCGACTGAATAGTATATTAGAGTAAGTTTGGCAACGTTTGTGAGAAAAACTCACAGCAATAGAAATATGAAATCGGCATTCTAAACTTTCAGAATTGGCTCCAGAATCTTCAATACGAACATTTCGGCGAGATTGGGTATCAACGAAAGGATATTAAAGAGGATTCTGAAAGATTTGGAAAAATCTAATAGTGGTTACCGAAGTACGGTAGGACAGAAAAGTCATTCTGATAGCCCTGATAAGAAGAGGACTCCTAAAATTGCTGATGAGGGACTCAAGCTCAACATGTAGGCATATATAAAATGCACAGAGGAGGTAGTGCAGCATTGGATTAAGAGGTCCCTGATAGAAACGCCATGTTTCGCAATATGACTCTGCACCATGACACACAGCAGGATAACCCAGTCATGACAATCAGACAATTTCTGCGACCACGTGCCACCTAATTTCTGACCAGTTTCAGCCCTTCTGCTTATGGAGCGCAGTTGAGCGAGAAACAAAACTTTTGTAATATTAAGCATGAACTGAAGTCAAGCTTTATGGGAGCATTCATCAAATCAAACAAAATGACGCTACAAAAGCGATGTCAGTGGTTCTCATATCATTTGGAGTTCGTGCTTGAAGCCAATGAAGGTATTGTTGTGTAATTTTACTAAATATATTTGTTAAATGAGATACCATTGTTATTTCTAACATATATATTTACCACATTTACGCTAACAATATTGAACACATTTATAAAATATATTGTTGTACATTTTACTTTAAAATGGTCTTATTAAAAATATTCTTATAAATAAATCTTTTAGAATAAATTGTATTTTTATCCTTTCATAGAACTTTAATTTTCTTTGGGGAGGTGGCATATTTGGCCATATCTGGGACTCTTACCATTGCCATCTCCCCGATTCAGGGTGGACGTTGGAACAACAGCTAAAAAGTTGTGGGTCCATGCTTCTCAAAACCTCAAATCTCCAGATCAGTAACATTGCTCCTGGATGTAGTTATTCACATGGTCTTAATTAAATAATAAGAAATCGAAATAAAATATATTTAAAGGAAATGAAACAATTAAAATCTGTAAAGAAAGGAAATGCTATTGAGGAATTTAAGAAAAAGTAAAATGATGGAAACTTTGAAAAAATGAAAACTTTTATATAAAGGAAACGAAAGAGAATAAGGAAAGAAGCAATATTTATTATAGTGAAAAGAACAGAGTACTTAATGTGAAATCTGGAATGAAATAAAATATTGATTTAAAACAAGACTGCCGATTCGAAATTCAGAAACGTCCTGACCATTGAAATTAAATTAGCATTTATAGAATTTATTACAGTTAATATAATCAATGAGTTCTTAGTTGATTAGCGGGAATTGGCGACGATATTGTATTTCAGAATTCTCGAGGTTGTAAGCAATTATATTCTTCAGAAATTGTTTACGACGAATATTTTATATGCAATTGTGATATTTTTATTATTAGTTAGGTAGTTCAGTTTTAATTCCGAGTTAAATTATATGAAATATTTTAGAATCATAATACAGCATCATTGTTAATAATTTAAACTTTTATTCACCATATTCTTCAGCAAGTGGGCAATTATGATACCACTTCTTTCTACTCTTTCTATCCATCACCAATGCTCATCATCTTACAATCCAAGTACTTGCTTTGTCATTTACGTACATACAAGCATTGGGTTAATCTCTTTTTCACTTTGTTCTTTTTACGAAGAATATACTGTAAGTGTCACATTCTTAGATCACGTTTCGATTGTATGTGTGCTTACTATGAATTAGAGAATTTCATGATAGACATAAAAATCTTAGGAATAATGACTGTGAAAATAACTAATTAAAATAATTAATATTCGAAAATTTCTACTTCTGAATTTATACACCTTATTAAGTTTTTTTTTTATTCTTTCACACTCAGTCACCCCTTTTCTTTCTTAGTAGCTTTATTGTCTGTGTAGAGTTGAAAAATATTTGACAGTGAGCAGTATCAAATATCTTTACTAATTTGCTTAAAGATCAATATCAAAATTTCTTAAAATTTTTAACAACTAAGTATCTAGATAGTGAAATTTTATCAGTAATTTCGTAAATATTCAATGTTTATTATTGTTGCACCAGCACTTGTCTTTTATATTTTGCAACAATTTAATAGAATATTAGACTATACAAGATCTACTGAAAATTCTTTTCTTTCAATTAAAAATTACATATATAGTGCAAGGTCCAAACTGATGTTGCAATCTGAATACACAATATAAATATTTGTAGTATTAAATATATATGCCTCTGATGAACCTGGCATATCGCATTAAAATATTATTGCATATCGCTACAGTTCTTCGTAGAGAATTTTATTTCAAAGTCAAATAATAAATATTTCTTATTTGCATTGTGTTTTTCTTTCAATCTTCTTTGTTCTGTGAACGATTTAGTTCCAGTTTTCAGTTGAAGGTACATGCTACAGTATATTGCAAGAGTAATTTAAAAAAGTAAAGAATTTGTGTTTATATGTTCTAAAGATTATATTGTCTTACGTTTATTTTTTTCCATTCTCTTTTTTTACCTATAGATTTAGTTATGTTAACCGAGTTATGTTTATATATATATATATATATATATATATATATATATATATATATTTCGAAGCTTCCGACTTTCTTTAGTCAACATATATATATATATATATATATATATGTATATATGTATATATGTATATATATTTATTTATATATATATGTATATATATATATGTATATATATATATATATATATATATGTGTTGACTGAAGAAAGTCGGAAGCGTGGAAATATATATATATATATAATTTTTTCAAAACATATACTGTTAAATCTAAGAGACAATGAATGTCCTTGTGAGCTCTCTAAAGATGGCTCATGTGAGCCAAAATCTTAGAACCAAATTAATAAATAATTTTCCAAATGTTGCAGAGTCTTTGCCTTTGTTTTCACCTGAAACTAAGCCCAAAAAGGATGTTTAGAACGGCTCATGATTAAACATAATATACATTCCCTGTCTCTTATATTTAACAGTATATATTCACAAAATTACCTTCTGCTTCGATACACTATATATATATATATATATATATATATATTAATACAGATACTTCAATCCAAGGGAAAAAAGCAGGAAGGTAAATTCCAAAAACCCGATCCTAATTAATATTAAAAATTTTATTTTAATATTAAAAATGATACAGGAAGAGAGCTCCATGTAATAAAATATTACAGTGCAAATATAAATTGAAAAAGGATTAATTCAATGATGTTGAATGGCCATTTCGATATGAAGATCCCCACAGGGAATAACACATCACCTCAGCAACAGAAAAATCTATTCTGTTGCTGAGGTGATGTGTTATCCCCCGTGGGGATCTTCATATCGAAATGGCCATTCAACATCATTGAATTAATGCTTTTTTAATTTAAATATATATACATATATATATATATATATATTTATATATATATATATATAAATGAAGAAGGAACGAGGAAATTATTGACAAAGTTCAATACATTAATTTCAAACAGTGGTCAATATACATTCAGAGTAAATATTATTTATTATATATTATACTTTAGAATATGTACAAACTACAATCGACTACAAATATATTGATTTTGTTTCAACATTGAAAGAGCAATAACTCGTCAGGTAGTGAACGTTATTTTTTAAAAGAAAATTAATGAAAACTGACTTCCATTTTTTTGCAAAATTTTTCATACGAAGTAAAGAGGATAGGAAACATGAGCAAAACATAAGGGGAAACAAAATTGGGGAAGGATAGAGAAGAAATAAATAAAAAAGAGGATAACAAGAGAGGAAAAAATGAAGAGACATGAGGAAAGAGTCAATGAAATAAGGATGAAGGACTCATCAATACATTCGAATTCATATAGAAGCATTCAATATTTTTGTTTTGTTTTCCGGTAAAGATCTAACACTCATTTACATAAAATGTCACTCACGCGGGCATATATGAATTTGCATGCATGCGTGTGTGTTTGTGTTCATGTGTGTGTTTGTTTGTGTGTGTGTGTATATATATATATATATATATATATATATATATATGCACACACACACATGTATGTATTCTCTTTGATAAGTTTTACATGAAACATCTATTTCGACTGGTGTACCTCATTTTTAGCGCGGGGAGACATTCTGACCTGGGAAGCGTGATCCGTTCAAAGGCCACAAACCTATAAAATCTTCCAATTCTGATGTCCACTCTATGTAAAAACATATTTCTGTTTGTTCTGTGAACAAGATTTTTGGAACAATTACCAATTGTGAAATACAATGCAATTTCATATACATATCATGTTACCCGAATCGACACATTTGCTCATAGAATTTTCGCATTTGCTCCGTTCAACAAAGAGATCAGTGATACCATACGTTAATTTCCTGTACCTTTGATGTGTTGCCTTTGAAATTGTATGTTTAACATACATGCTCATGACTGTAGGTCTGAAGGATACTTTTTTTCTTCTTTATAAGTGCATTTTTTATATAACTACAGACTCGCAGCTACATCACGTTAAAAAAACTGTTATCGTGTGAGTACCGAATTTAAGTAACGTCGATGTTTTATAGTAATTAGATAGGTGCTGCCTTAGCAATACCAGGTGTTGTAAGATTGGATAGACAGGTTGTTTAATGGATAATGCCTGCGAGTTGTAAATCGGTGAATCAAATTACAGTTTCGTCGTTATCATTGCTATAATGGTTCCAAAATACATATTCTTGCTGTAGAATAGATTGGACAGATATAGATAAGCCAAATTTTGTCCATTTTCAACTATTCCAGTTGTTAATTATCAGATTTTCTCCAATTTCAAATACTCCAGATGTTAACTACCAGATTTTGCTTATTTTTACTAATCAAGACAACCAGATATTGTCCATTTTTACTACTCCAGATATTAACTAAACGATTTTGTCGATCTTTACTGCTCCAGATGTAAACTACCAGTTTTTGTTTATTTGATAGTATCCCTCCTTCAGAATCAGACTATGAGGTATTCAACGCCTGATGATAGTGTATTAAACACGAAAGCATAATAGCTATTATGTTTCATTATGCTAATTATATAATAATTATAATAACTACACACACACACACACACACACACACACACACACACACCTAGCACGCCTTCTCATATTAAGCCTCGTTCCATCATCCACCTGTTTCGGTCCTTCACATATGTTATCTGTTGCTTTTCACTGTCTCTTTTTTCCTCTGTCTGGCCTGTTAATATCAGGTTCTCTAAGCCCTCCTTGCACGTCCCAGGAACTTCAGCTGTCTCTTCCTGATCCTCAGTATTAATTTCCTTTTTGCTTCCATCATTTCTAAAACTCCATCATCATACTTAACATCTTGTAACTCTCACTAATGCCATATTTTTTCTGAGTAATACTTCTTATT
Source organism: Ascarosepion bandense (assembly GCA_037127315.1). Lineage (NCBI taxonomy): Eukaryota > Metazoa > Mollusca > Cephalopoda > Sepiida > Sepiidae > Ascarosepion > Ascarosepion bandense. The sequence goes on along the minus strand of JBBBDQ010000980.1, from coordinate 1,662,017 downwards.
TCTACCAGCATCGACATTTACAGAGATGTCGTCTTGCAGCCACAATGCACTGAATCACCGGGAACCGTTTGACCACCAAAGTTAAACAACTTTGAACCTGGTCAATACCTAGATCAGACTAACCACTTGATTCACGTGCGGTGTAATATACAGTCAACATACCGAAATTAAGATTACTCTCGAAAATAAATTAATAATTCCTTATCTATCATAACGAAAATATTTATACTAATTTCTATTCACACAGTGACGTGTAATGCATAATATCACAGACAGCATATTGCAATATTCTATATCTATATCTATATCTATATCTATATATATATATATATATATATATATATATATATATATATATATATATAATTCTAAAATAAAAAGTGTGACAAGCAGTGAAAATTTTCTTTAAAATATGTGTTTATTGTTTTGATATTTATACAGGTTATGAAGTATTAATTGTTCATGATTTGCGCTACACGTGTTTCGAGTATAAAATATACTCTCTTCAGGCGAACAAATTCGTTGTTTTATGTTTGGGTTTATATATATATATATATATATATATATATGAAAGGAATCATAATCGTTATGTTTTTAATTGGAATGTTTTGGTAGATAATTATCATTGTGAAAATATTAATCGAATCGATGAGATCCAATTTTAGTTAGATATGTTATACTCATATACGCAATATAACGTTGGAAAATATGCAGCCATATCTTATCCCCAAAGCTACTGTTTAACTAATTTGAATACTATCAACAAATCCATCATTATCTCCAAAATAATAATAATAATAATAATAATAATAATAATAATAATAATAATAATAATAAATTTACCTAGGAAATATTTATATTTCGGCATACGGAACGATACAGGCTAAAATAAGCAACCAAATAGCTTGGCCTTTTCAACTGAAAACTTTCATACCATTTACGCTGATGTGAATCATCCATATGCCATTAGTATACAAATAGAAAAATCTACCAGAAGTAAAACTTATTCCTGGAAATATCCCCTGGCAGAATGTTTTTCTAATCTACACAAACTTTACTGCTTCATCCTTGGGTTTAAGTGATGTTTTTTTCATACGCTCATGGACCTCACATTTTAGCTTTTATCATGGACAATACAACACCACACAGTAATCTTGTAGTTTGGGTGCATCTTGTACCTTGTTTTGGTTAAACATTAGTATAAGTATCAACTCTTCCTAACGCTTGGGAATAAATGATCACTGGCCTCATCTGAAACTACGGTTGCTAATTTTGAGGACACCGTAAAATTACTCTCACGGTTTAATCAGAAAAATAATTAGTAAATTCATCATTACTTTCTTTTCTGGAGAAACTCGTAAGATGCATATAAACATACTTTCAGTTCACAGCCACGATTAGCTCATGTTTTCTGTTTTATATCACACACACACACACACACACACACACACACACACACACACACACACACACACACACACATATATATATATATATATATATATATTGCACTCTCCGTGAGTGCAATATGCTTTCGTGATATTGTCTAGTGTTTGTATCAATCAGGCTGCCTTATATACGGGAGTGACGCACATTATTTGAGGAAAAGATTTGACCTTTACTATTCTTTGTTTGCTTTTGCGAAAACACAAATTATATTACCCATGGTAAAGTTTGCATACATTTTTCTGCTTTTGCTAAGGTCAGAGATCGTGTAATTTAAAGGAGTTTGGTTAAAGTCCCTCTTGAACAATGTACAGAAGTTATTTAGATCGACAGACATCTTTCACATCATGGATCGCGTTATATCATATGAAAAATGACGTTTCTTGCTTTAGATATATAAAAAAAATGTGACTGTTGCTTTTTTCATTTGAAGGTCAAACGAATTCTTAAAAGTCAATTTCTCACAATTTCTCTCCGTTTTAAATCAGAGGGTTAAGTGTATGGGACTACGAGTATGAGAATGTTTAGGGAAATAAACACCAAATATACATATTTACAATTAGAACAATGGAAAGCTATGTCCGTATACTTATAAGAATTCTTAGAATTTCACTAAATAAACTTTCCTTAATAATGCTAATTATGAACGGTTATAATTTATAATGATTATCAAATACATAAATCGATCATTTCATTAATATAATAATCTTAATATGAACCTTGCTAAGAAATAATGAAGAGTAAGATGTTCTAATGGTGTAATATTATAAATTACTCGACATTGAATGTAGCTCATTTGAATGTCCATATAAATCTATTTACCTTAATTTCGTAATTTTCCTCGCCAAGGATAAATGCTGATCTCGAGACATTACGGGTAAATAGTGGTTTTCGTTCTTCGCCGATTCACTAATTAATTCACTGTGGATAAATATTGATAAACCTTGGGAAAACTAGTAAAATATTGTTAAATAACAGCAGAGAGAGAGAGAGAGAGAGAGAGAGAGAGAGAGAGAAAGGGGGAGCATTTTCGATACATTCTATAATGCATGTGATACTAAAATCAATATTTAAGCAAAAGAGAAAAGTTTGATCATATATTCTGCGAAAAGGATTTCCACACATACGATATATTCACTAAAAAACAGAAATATATTATATCAGAATTATTTGGATGGATACATTATTTTCAATTCGTATATATTTTATATTTTTTTACAAATATTTATAAAGTACTTTCCTGGGTAAGAACATAAATTACATCCGGCAGCAAAGTAACAATACATTTTATTATGTACAATCTTCTTCTACTACCATGTGCTATGCCTTTTCAAGACGCAGGCGATCATGGCCTTCCACGACTTCTTATCCCCTGCGGCTCTTAGCAAGCTTTCTCCTGTAACCCACCCAAATCCCACTCTGCCATCCATCTGCTCATGTCCTTCAAATATGTTATCTGATACATTCCCCCTTCTCTCTCTCTTTCTTTCCATCCATCTGACCTGTGTGTATCGGATTCTCAAAGCCTTCTTTCGTCCCAGTAATTTCAGCTGTCTTTTCCTAATGTTCAGTATTAACTTTCTGTTCGTTTTCATAATTTCTAAAACCTTGTTTTTGCTCACATGCTAGATCCATGTTATCTCCGGCATCCTTCTGTTGAACCACATTTCAGTTGCTTCAAGTTATTGCCTTCATCATTGATGATATTTTCACTTCCATATTAAAAACAGACCTCACATAGCAATCCAGTACTACTTTCTTTGTTTCTAGCAAAACTTTTCTTGTCTCGTAATATTCTGCTCAACTTCTAAAATGCCTACTTCACCATGCCAATTAAACATCTGATCTCAGTGTTGCACTTTCCATTTATCGTTAGAACACTTCTAAAGTACTTAATTTTTTATAATTCCTTGATTTTAGTATCTTTAAACTGTAAGTGGCATTTGGGTCACTGTTTGCTAAGTACAATACATTCGATTTTCTTGTAGTTTATCTTTATTCCTTTCTTTCAACTTTTTTTCATTTCCCTTTTCACAAGGTCTTGGAGATTTCTTTCTGTCTGCTATCAGCACTGTATCATCTGTGCATTTTATGTTGTTCAGATTATGAGCGTCAATGACAGCTCCTTGCATAATTTCTAGGGTCTGTACAATTTGAATCGATCCGTTGAAAATCACATCTTGTCTTACGCCCCTTTCTATTTTTGTTTATCTGCTGAATTCGTTTCCTCTCCGTATGCAGGCGGTTTGCTGCCATTAGAGGTTCTTGCTTACTCTGATCTCTTCCCTAAATTACGTCAAGGTTGCTAAGAAATCCTATCTGTTCTTTGTAGTGGACTTTGACTAACGCCTTGGCATAGTCTACGAAACACAAGTAAACGCACTTTTACATTTGTATTGCCCAACCTGATAGCATTTTAAACATAAATATCTCATTCCTTATTCCAGAGTCCTTGACTAAACCGGACTATTCTTCTCCTATTTTTGAGATGGTAAGAAGTGAAAATTACGCTAATTAAGAAGAAAGATAAAAGATTTCAGAAAATATATAAAAGTGCTTCTACTTTAGAAATGTACCAGCACCTTGAAAAACTCTGCCTGAATGGATGTGCTAACTTGCACATAAAATATTGAAAACGTATGCTTCGAATATGTGGAGGCAGTATGGCGTGTCATAGCTGTAAAGGTCATAACAAATGGAATTAATGAATGGCGGTCATCAGAACGTGAGCAGTGAAAATAAAGATAGTATTCAGACAGCAATACATTTTTTCATCAAAATTAACTAATTTTCTTCATTATTTTTAACCGTATCCTTTATTCAATCCATGTAGTTTAATTGTACTTATTCTATATTCCACATTTCATGTCAGCAGAATCTTACCATATACTGAATCGATTATTAACGAAGATCTTATAGAACTTCTAGAGAACCAATACGAGGACAGTGAACAATATATGCTGATTAAAATTGACTGGAACGGAAGAAGCCGAAAGATACATTCACAAACGTGCTACCTCGCTTTTACAACTGTATGGGGAATAGACTTTGCAGCCAATCTAGATTCTTCTTCTATCTACCACGTTTCTTTCAGGACTTAATCTCTTATTGCCTTTCACATCTACTAATCCATAGTAACTCTTAACATGATTTCTCCTGTTATCACTCCCAAACTCTGCTTTGTACTTTATTTGCTCAGGCCAACCTAGCTTGTTACGTGTCCTCTATTTTTCTTACCCGCTATCTGACCTATGTGTATCAGATTCTCCACGCCTCTTTCATTATTACATAACACAGGAACTTTAGTTGTCTTCCTTAGTGTTATGTAGTTGCTTCCTTTTTGTTTCCATCCTCTCCATAACCTCATCGTTGCTTATATGTTCGGTCCATTTTATTCCCAACATCCTTCTGTAGAAACATATTTCGATTGCTTCAAGCCTTTTTTCATCTTCGAGGAGTTTGTTTACCATTACTTACCATAAAAATCAATTAGGCCCTTTGTTTCCAATGAAATATTCCTGTCTCTCAATTTTCTACTCAGCTTCTGAAATGCATCCTTGGGCAAACAAATTTGCCTTCGAATTTCAGTATCGCACTTAGAAAACTTCCCAGGTATTTCAATTTCTGGACCTCATTATCTTTGTATCCCCAGGCTGTATTTGGAATTCGGGGACCTTCTTTTTACTGATTATGTCCAATACATTTTTCATAAAGTTTATTAGCAGTTCTTTCTTTCCGTTTCCGTCCGCTTCCTTCTACAGAGTATCTTGTAATTTCATTTTCGTTTCTGCTTTCAGTACACAATCACCCTCTTTTCTTATATAGTTCATATTGTGACCACCAAAAAGAACCCTGGCATAACATCTAGGGCTCTATTGTCACGTTCTAAGTCCGGTAAGATGACACATCCTTGTCTTACACCCTTTTTTTATCTTACATAAGCCCTTAACTTGTTTCCTTTTTATATGTAGGAAAGTTGCTGCTAGTAGAGGTTCTTGATTACTCTAACATCTTTCCTGAATATGCCTAGTTTCACGTGAGTCTCTATGAATTTTTGGCGAAATTTTAGTCTATGAAACACAGGTAAACGTGTGGTTAAATGCCTACACTTGTGGATCACATAAAAAGAAAGCCATATCATTTTAACGTGTATATTAAAATAAGAAAAAATATTGGCGAAGTTGACACACACAGATTATTTCGAAAGCAAGATGCCAGCGGGGGTATGCAAGCTACCTGTCGGATGTGTAAATGGATAGCGAATCAGTGGTGGAAATAAATTAGAAAATGTAGGAGAGTTATAACTCTGAGTAACTATAAACCTCCTTATATTTATAGATAAGAAAATACACGTAACAATGAGAATGAGCAAAAGGTTGAAACAAACGAAATGAGGATTATTTTCGTCTGCATCTTATGTACAGTTGAAGACACCAGAGACAGTAAAACTGAGTAAAGTTTGGAGTCAAATGAAGATAATACATTGATCGGAATTCAACATAAGGATAAGATAACGAATGAATAATATATATATACAGTCTTTCTCGTAAGTTTCCCTTTTTATAAATGTCTATAATGAATGTCAAGATAATATAGTTAGAAAATAGTAGATATATCTGCGGTCATCTTCTTTCGGAGTTTGTTGAGTACTAAGAGATAATTGTTATAATGACCTGACAATGAAAAATGAACCGGAATTTTCATTGACGCACATGAGGATGGCCACAGCATTTTCAATGCTTGTTCGATCATAAGAATTTCAGGTGTTTTTTGGTGTAGAGGACAAAAATGGGTTGGATTTTCATTGCTATAGAATTAGTGAATTAATGATTATTATATTTTTACACGTATTTTATTATTTATTTTTGACGTTATAATCAAATTAACATTTATGTATTAATATGTACATATCAAAAGTGACAAAAATTTCTAATCGCTTCAAGTTATAAGAGGTTGTTGAAAGCTATGGTCTCACTCTCCTTAAAGAACAGGGTACATAGAAGAAGAACAAGAGAAAGAAGAATTATAGGAACAAGAAGGAGAAAAATAAGAAAAAAAAGAGAAATGTGATAATGATCAATACAAAGGAAAAAGCAGAAGAAGAAGAAGAAGAAGAAGAAGAAGAAGGAAAGAAATCAGAACAAGGAGGAGAATATAAAACTGAAGAAGAAAAAAGAATAGAAAGTTAATCAAGCGAAAGAAAGAAAAGCAAAAGCAAGAATGAGGAGAAGAAACAATAAAATCAAGAAGGTGGAAAATAACTAGGAAGAAGAATAAAAATAATATTGGGAAGTAAAAGAAGTTTAGGAAGGAGAATAATTAGAAAAATTCGAAGACTGGAAAGTAAATTAAGAAAAGGAAAAGAAAAAAGAAAATAATAAGAAAAGGATTAGAAAGGAAGAGCAAGAGGAGGAAAATAATAATAATAATAATAATTCATTTGAAAAACTGTCAAAATATAAAGACCTGGAAAATGAAATAGAAAAAAAGTGGAAATTGAAAACAAGAGTTGTGCCAATGATAGTAGGTGCACCTGGAATGGTACAAAATGGAACAAAACAACACATTGAAAGATTCCCTGGAAACCCCAGCTTCAGAGATATAAAAAAATTGTCTTATTAAGTACAGCCCACACACTAAGGAGAAATTTGTTTATGTAACACTAGGGATGATGGGGAAGATAGAAAAAACATGAAATGGAGCCATAACAACACGCCACAACCTGCCTTAGGTTTTCCCGCAGATTTGGTTGGTAGTGCAACCATAACAGAAATCGAAATATGATGAAAAATGATATAATAATTCCAAATCAAGGACAAATAGAACCGGGTTCATAACCAGGTAAGCACACCATTACTCATGGGCAAATCACATAAAGCGTAAATCGCTAATCATCACATAAATATTAATCACCTTTGAACGATATCGATGCAAATACACAGTGTTAGACTCAGCAATAGTTGTGTATGCCTATTTGCCTGCAGACATAAATGCAACATATTATTTTTGGTTCTACAAATGTAAGCTTGTCAGTCACCTACTTACAACAGCTGCTGATTAACCTGACAGGAAGTATTCTACGTGCAAATTTTGCCATGCCATAATGTATGGACATGCAGAGAATCACGAACCATCTTCCGATATATGATATCAGTCAGAATCTCAATTTTGTGTCATTCACGTCTCGCGTCATCATTTCAAAACTATTTCCTTTATACATTTAATTTCTTTTACACTTGGAATAATCCTAGCGTTTATTTAGGTAGGTCTCTTATATATATATATATATATATATATATATATATATATATATATATATATATATAACTCTATTTGTGTTCATATTAAATTACATAGTTTAGATACTTTTAGAATAAGGTTTGTGAAGTTCAAAAATGAATATCTAAAAATAATAGCAGATGTCTAAACCTATGATATTATGAGACAAATATCTTAAACAAATACAAATTGAATGGGAATCACATTTTTATAAAGAATTATATACTGTACTATTTCAAGTGCATATATATATATATATATATATATATATATATATATATATATATAAAGGTCAAATTACATATATTGCAAATATTGTTTTCTTATGTTTAATAAAAATCAGTTCCTGCGCAGGATGTAAGAAATGAGCTGTATCTTTGACTGAAAATTATAAGATAATTAAATAATTTAAAAATTTAAAATTTATAATTTTAATTAAATAATAATTAAAATATTAATTTTTTGATGTTTACAAGTACTTTCAATATTTTCCATGGGTTTGAGTAGTTGTAATCAAAAATTGACCACAAAATCTGTTGCTAATTGTTACTGTAAATTTTCTTCTTCCTTCAAATGTTTGTGTTAATAATTATTATCTTTTATATTGTGAATATAGACAGGAATGTTGTTTTACTTCTCTAAAAATGGATGAATGAACAGACATATGTAATATAGGAGGTCTTTTAAACGCATATATCGGACATCCTTGCAAGGGACGTCTGAATATATATATATATATATATATATATATATATATATATATATATATATATATTCTACCGAGCGCCCATAGCCCAGATGTAGAATCACCGACTGACGCCAATTCGTTCGAGTTGCAATCTTGGGTTAAAAAGCAACCGGTGTCTAACCGTACTGATGAGCAGATCTGTCTGCGGATGACTACCTATATATCTATCTTTATATATATATATATATATATATATATATATATATATATATATATATATATATTATAACATAAATATAATATGACTACATATGTGTCGAATCAAAAGTAGCTACTTTGTAATGATATTTTAATATACTTATGTTATAAATTTTAAATAAATATTATTCGCTCTGCATTCTATTGACAACTCTATAACTTGATATATATATACCAACAACGTGGGAACGATGTGGTATTCTTTTCTAGGTACCTCTGCCTAGTTTTCTCTTGACCGAAGTCGTGTGTCTCCCTATTTTTCCACTTGTTTCGTACACACTGGCTCTTTTTAGACAGTACCTCTTACGCCTCCAGTCTAACTGGGCCCTCCTTCGGTACATCATGTCGAATGTGCTCGTCGTAGCGCCTCGACATACAGATCTCCTAACTGAACCTGGATGGCCGCATGCTCTATGACTTTCGCAGGATAGTCCAGAGATACTAATCTCTCCGCTCTTTTGTACACCGTTTCTCTTTCCGTCAGATCGTAAATCCGATGATATTTTCTATGGCCGCTAAAAATTTCTTAATTATTTCTCATCTCCCCCGAAGCTCGGCATCCTTGGTCCCCCCAATAGACTTCTGAAGCCCTTAGACGTTCTGTGTTCTCTATCGTCTACCTCCGACCCTGCCATTCGATGTTCATCCCCGTGGTTAGACATTTAAACAATATAATTAGTGATTAATAAGAATTGAGAAGGAAATTTGTTTACGGTAAAATGGTAGCAACCAGAATTTCAGTAAGGTATCAAAAACTGTCCTACCAGTTACAGGTTAATTTTCGATGAAATCTGCGTCCGTCCGTCCATCTTTCTCTCTCCCACCTCTCCCCTCTCTCACTTTTTCTCTCTCTCTTTCTCTCTCTCTCTATCTGTCTCTCTCTCTTTGAGCGTTTCGAACCAAATACCTAAAAATGGCTAAAGTCCTTACCGTTTTTCGCTCGGTGTTTATTCAGGGTCAAACCTCGGTACTGCCGACGGTTAAGGACGCCTAATGATGATTTTCGCAATAGCTGGTCCTCAAGACGTCTATTACAACAACGAACTCACTGCCCACGAGGTGGACTTTTGATATCAGAAATCACGTTGTGAAAACCCAGTAGCCATATTTCTACAATATCCAGACCGGCCACATATGTTCACTTCTTTTAAAACAAAATAATTATGGCACAAAAAATTAAATGAATAAGTTCGAAGACGCCTGCATAAGTTACGAAAAAAAGGTTTATTTTGCCTTGTCCTTTTCCTTAATTCCCTTAATATTAAAGCCAACGAGAACCCTTGATAAGAGCTAGCCGAAAGTTTCCTCGGGTTTAAATAATATGGCGTCTGTTCTGTTTAAAGCCATATATATATATTTTTTTTTTTTTCATATTTGAGTAGATATTCTGTTTTTGATTAAACAGTATATGTATACATTTATTTCTACCGGCCTGATCATATGAGATTAGGTTTTTACGAAAATGTGTGTCATTTGTCAGGATTCCAACCTGAGATTCTCGAATTGACTTCGTTTAGACAGCGGAAATATTCGTGGAAGAACACCAGATCAATTTGTGACTTCCCCGATGTTGATAGGTGTAGCAGTTCTGAATCCTACCGAATAAGATACATTTTCGTAACAAAATCTCTCTTAAATAATCAGGACAGTAAAAATAAATATATAAATATTCTTTTTTATTAAAAACATAATAGCTAAAAAATACGGGTATCGATTACAAATAATGTTCAAAGAAACACAATAAATATGTCGGTTGTAAAAAGATTTTCGCTAATCTTCATATATATATACATACATGAATATGCCTTAACGTTGTTCCTCTTGAAAATGTACAAATTAACAATTTTGGAAACTGATACTGTATGTGAAATTTTCATTATATTCGAGAAAATCTCTCAGAGAATACGTACCTCTCACAATTTTTACGCTGACGGAAATATTTTGCAATCATTGAAGAACAGTTATTTAATTTACAAAATGTATCTCTTAAAACATGGCTTTTTCTGAAAATAGATTTTCAAATCCAGAACGTTATCGAACATTCCAGTACTGTTGGTGTTTCCTTGGTAGCCTATTACTTTTAAGTAATAAAACTTGGAGGTCTACTACTTGATTGTGTAATTATTTTTTCTTTAAGTGTCCCGTGATGGTTATTTGAGATGTTTCTGCAGATGGAATCATCCAAATTCTTATTGACATTCTGTAACGAGAGTTCACAATTTTCGAAGAAGGAAGATCCTTGTTAAAACGCACACGCTCGAAAAATGTTTCGAGGATCGCGCAATTGTATACAGCTGAATTTTATTAAAATATATCGCCAAAACATTCGTGCAGAAGAATTGTTTTTATTTTCATATCACTTCTTGCACAGGCAAAAAGCAAAACATTGTGAGTGAAGACAACATGAAATCCCCACTTTTCTGTCATTTCCGTTAACAATGCTGTTAACATATTTCAAGAAAACTCTCCAAATATAGAAATGAATGTCCTTAATTACGCCTCGATTTTGCTGTCACGTAATTACAAACGATGGGATTGATTTTTATTAACACTATGACCAGCAGGGTGAATCACGCGCAGATTAAATTCTAATACATTTTAGTTTAGTCATTCTACAATTTTCCAAATTTTTTTCCTATGGTTTTTAATATGAGGTTTTCGTTTAAATGTTTATATTTGAAAAGAATATGAGAATCATTACTAGTTGAATGATTCCTTACAAAACGAAGCTACCCATATTAAAAGCATACACATTAAACATTGATAACGATTTTACCTAAGAAACGCAATTAATATCATTTACATACACACACAAACATATAATATATATATGTAAATATATATATATATATATATATATATATATATATAGTCAGATTTGATTTCTTTATATCACAGCTTATCAGTACGTTAAATATTCGATTGCTTCTAGATAGCATAGAAAGGCGAATTGACATCAGTCGGCGATTCTATCTATGAGCTATGGGCGGTCGTTAGAGAAAGGCGGACTTTATCGTGTTATATACAAAGTAAACAAACGCCTGTGGCCGAGTGTGTTAAATTAATTTTGAATAAACGATGATATGTGTGTGTGTGTGTGTGTGTGTGTGTGTGTGCGTGCGTGCGTGTGTGTGTGCGTGCGTGCGTGCGTGCCTGCGAGCGCGTGTGAAATTAAACGCACAGCGCTTTCCCCCCCCCATGCATTGAGTAGTGCAGCCATATCTGGTCCGGTGCTCCTGCTATCCACTTAGGTTTCCTCGACTTAATCCAACGGAGAATCTCTAATACGATCGATCCTGACTTGGCAGCTAGGATACAGTCTTTTTCTCACCGACTCAGTGTGGCTTCGTTGTGCCTCTTCTACAAATATATTGACGGCTTCTGCTCCGAGGAACTTAGCTCACTGGTACCCCCAATATAAGAATTTCCTCGAGCCGCATGATTACCAACTGGGTCCCACCCTTTTACTGTGAAACTAATATACTGTAAACGCGAATTCTACTTCATCAGCTTCTTTTGTCGCAATTCCCGCATGTGGTATTATCTTCCGCATACTTGCTTTCCTGACACTTACAATCTCCAAGATTTTAAATGTAAAGTCAATCGTCATCTCCTGTTTCACTAACCTACATGCTCTCTCTCATGCTTTTTCTTCGTCCACTTTACTCTCACCAGTAATCTCTTCCTTCTCCTACTCTCTTCTTGACACCCCGTGCAACCTCTCACTCCTCATAACAGTCCTCCTATGTAACCCCCTGCACAATAGTGGCAGTAAAATGCCTTGCTTGTGGGGACACGGTTATAAAATAAAACTCCTTTACTCTCATTAAGTAGTCATTTTTTGGTTGATATGTGATATCTGCTGTTTATCGTGACAAATTGACCCTGTGATTCTCGTTATCTGGAAAGTGCTGATGAAGAAGACTGGAAAATGTGCTGCCAAATTCTGAACTGACACTAGATTTCGTTTTAATCATTTAATCTTAAGGTTCAAGGCGGTTACTTAACGTTAGAATGTATGAGAAGAATATTTTATTCAGGAGAGAGTATAAAAAAAGAAGAAAGAATAAGAAGATTGAAGCTAACAATTGCCGATTAGCGAATGATGCTTTCCAAAATTTAAACTGAGAATTAAGAAACAAAAATAGATAGAGCATCGGCGATCAATCAATATATGAAATGTGCATTTGATTGATAGGTGAGCCTGCTCAGTGGCTGATACGGTTAAAGCGTATTTCTAATGACAGTTTCCCATTCCGTGTTCGAATCGTGTCAGAGAAGGCATATCATTCTTTAAAAACGTTTCTCAATTCTCAAACCGACAGGCGAAAATAAATAAACACACAGATTAATAAACAAATTGATTGTGTACTCAAATATGATTAGAAATTCACTAAAGTTAAATTTGAATTCATGACTGAACAGATATGAAAAAACTTCAACGAAATATTCCGCTTGCTCGTTGAGGCTTTTCTCTGTCGCCTAGACACTTATAGAACGCCACATTTAACAATGGTTTCACTTTGCACAGACGGGAGTAAATTCGAATGCTGCCAGTCGCTGTATATTTTTCATTAATTATCAAGATTTCCTTAGTATTGTAGATGGTACTGAAAAAATATACTGTTTCAAAAATAAATAGAGCCTCTACACAAGTATGAGCATTCAGTAAAAATAATTTATATATATATATATATATATATATATATATATATATATAGAGAGAGAGAGAGAGAGAGAGAGAGAGAGAGAGAGAGAGAGAGAGATACAGACGACCGGATTAACAGTTATAAATCCAAAACTTATTTCGAGAGTTGTAAAATGAAAACAGCATCGTTAGATCTGAAAAAACAGACAGTTTTATTTTTCGGGTCTGACGAAACTGCTTGAGTAATTACAACAGTAGAAATAAATTATAGATTTATAACCTTTATTTATATGTTTCGTTTTCCTCTCTATGTATCATATTGCTCTGGATAATATCTACTGAACTCTCTATTTTTATCTATTATTATTGCATATTAATTAGATAAAATTATGTTTTAATGCTTATTGTGTCGTTGAATAGATTAAACATAATATTATCTATTATATCGTACTTAGATTTATTTCTCAAACATAAAACTGCTGTTACCTTTCCTCTATAGTCTTAGTTCCGGAGACTCTTATTAACAAATTTTAAAAAAACTGCAAATAAATTTAAAATATATTATATTTACAGTGATAATTTTCTAATAATATTGTTTATAGACGCTATTATTTCCAGAAAAATGTACGCTTATAAATACAAAATAGATTTAACGTTTTTGAAAAATATTAGGATCCGGTGAATAGTATTAAATTTGCCACTTAAAATTAGTAACTAATGTTTTTATTTAGTAACGATATCTCTTAACCGTTTGAAGTTAATGTTTAATTTTAAAAGACTTAAATGTTTATAAATTATTCTAATTGAATATTAAAATAAATGAAAACAATTGTAATTCATTATAAATTTAATAATTGACACAAAATGGCCCATGATATACTAACTTCATAAAAATAATCAAAATATATTAAATTAATTAAGCCTTGGTTTAATTGCATTTTACTGTAGGATTCAGAGCAGAGTTTATATAACTATGGAGCCAGTTTAACCAAATAAAAATACAAGAAAACTGAATGTATGGTCATTAGTAAAAAAGATGTCCCAAAATGCCAACTGCGGTTCGAGGATACTAAATTAAAGCAGGTACAGACATTTAAATACCCGTGAAATATTGTAACAGTGGACAGAACGTGCGACACTGTAATTCGAGAGAGTATTGTCTCGACAAATGATGCATTCTAAAAACTAAACAGAGTATTGACATACAAGAAAATATCGTTAGAAACAAAGAATATAATACTGGAATTGTTTTAATGTCTTCATTCAATATGGCAGTAAACGCTATAAAATCATATCTCATCATAAAAGAAGAAAAATGTTGTTCTACAAAGGGATGCTGAAGATACCATGGACCAAACACCAACGAGGTTTTGGAGAGGACGGTAACGCAAAGGTAACTGATACACCAAGAAAAGACAGCTGAAGTTCCTGAGATTTTTAATGAAAAAGAAGAGCTTGGAGAATACGATATTCACAAGGACAGATATAAGGTGAGAAAGACGGGGAAGCAGCTCATGGCATACTTGATGTGCTTGAGCGAAGGGATGGAAGAACAGGGTTTGGGAGGGGCAAGAAGAGAGAGGATGTTATGTGGTACAAGGGATAGGGAGATATGGAAGGACACGCTCTGTAGAAGAATTAAATTCTTGTAGGTCTTATCCTTATAACTAAACATTATGCGCTACAAAGAATTAATTACTAGAAATGTGATGAAATTTAACAAGTGGTATGTGTAGTAGTTCAAGTTCCGTGTCTACGGTATTTGTGGTAAATTGTTTGATTTATTACAATCGTTCATATCGAACCGTGAAATTAAGGTTGTTTTGAACTGGAGGGCGTCTCAAAAGGCTGAATCCTAGGTACTACGTGGTTTCTGGTCATCATCAAATATGTTCCTAAAGTCATCAGTTACCAAATAGGTATCTGTACTCTGTGTTTTCTCTTACAGAAAAGTTTTGGCGGCTCCGCCTTAATTGGGGCGATGTGATTAAAACAAAAATATAAATAAATATTTTGGCTAGATTAAATAAAACAGAAAAGTTTTAATGAATAAATTAATCGATTTCTGAAAATGACCTGAAAAGTACAAATTTCGATAATATCTGATTAAGAGACACTATTTCAAAATAACGACCAATTTGAAAAACAAATGATGACTGTCTATAACTGTCTACAGTAAGCTTCTCTTTAATAATAGATAAACGAAACAGCAAACAAACAAATTTAAAAACAATCAAACAAGTTTATTTAAAACTATTTCGATTTATTTGCTAAATGTGTTGTCAATTTAATGTTCTTATAGTGTTTCTCAGCTAGTGCGCATAAGGTTAATTGAAAATTAATTTATGTAACAAAATATTTTTAAACATTTATAGACGAGAAGTACATAGTTTTTTACGTAATCGATTGACATTTCACCTGCTGGCGTTGGCTAATCGTTTACGGTAGATGTGCTGGTCCTATAATGCTGATCGTGGTTTATAAGTGCTCAGTCTCCATAATCAAATTGGTGCTGGCGTCGGTATTCTACTGACCAACAATATTTGGTGCAATAATAGAGGTGCTGACGCTTGAGTGAAATCCACAGGATCAGACCACCCTCAGTCTTCTATTGTCGTCTGTGCGAATACAGAAATAAAATTGACAGATAAAAAGTAGTTTGATCGCATAAAGGCAGATATTACACTTTGATTCCACCGAAAGGACAGGTAACTGAAGAAACTGAAATTGGAATTCTACTTGCTGCTTGAAATGGCAAATATTTTGTGAGAAGACAATATAACAATTATCCAAATTTATGGCAAATTCATTAAATTTGTCTAATACACTTCACAGTGTCTCTTTGGTCAACGAATCCCTAATGTTTATTAATGAGTTACTCTTAATATTGAGACATTAAGACATTATCATCTTCCCCATGAAACTCGTTAAAAAAAAAAACTCGTTGAAAAACTGTTACACTATTTCTTTCGTGCTTTTGCCGTTTTCAGTATCTCCTGTGAAAATTAAATTCGCTTGTCACTCATTTCTCGTAGTGTATCCCATAATTTCCAGCATTCA
The DNA here is from genome assembly GCA_037127315.1 of Ascarosepion bandense. Taxonomy (NCBI): domain Eukaryota; kingdom Metazoa; phylum Mollusca; class Cephalopoda; order Sepiida; family Sepiidae; genus Ascarosepion; species Ascarosepion bandense. Next base: position 1,645,638 of record JBBBDQ010000980.1, on the reverse strand, counting down.
ATATCTAGTAAATAGTTAGTATGCTTAACATTTAGTATCAGTTAACTTATAGTTTCTACACCATTTAAAAATTCCACACGTTTTCTTTTCATATTATTCTACGTATTATGTGGTAAAACTATATCTTTGGCAACAGACGGATATTTGAGAATTATAATCGTCAACCGAGCGATAAATGGTTTTATTTACTTGATTGATTCGTTTTCTTCGTCTTATCAACCGTTAGCAGGTTATTTTAAATCCAAAAGATATTTTTAGATATTAAGAAAATTACTATTTTGGAGATAATAATTATTTAGTGATAAAAGTCGTAATTGTTAATCCATTACTGTGGGGAGAAGATATGGATTCCTAGCGTTATTTGTGCGCCAATGAATGTAACGACAAACAGGAATTGGAACTTGGCTCTATGATTAACAATTCTGAGACATCGCCATTTACACAATCAGAACATCTTAGCTTAGAGCTACTGGTATCGGGAAGCTGAAATCTATCTATCTACTGACCAAGGTCGATGATGCATAACGTCGGCGATCGTACGGTGTTTAAACGTAATGTAGGCGTAAATAGAAAGATAAAGCGAAACGTATATTTATTTGAACAGACAAAGTAATATATGTAAACTTATATACATTGGAAAGCAGTCGTAATAGTGTAATATTTGGTGTAAATATAGGAAGGGTTATCAACTAACATTTATTATGATTACACGACATTTAATTTATTGATTCTATAAAATTTCGTCATTGACACAAATTAAATATTTTTATATCCCCAACGATAGCTTCCAAAAGACCACAATACAGCAAGTCAGATATATCCACTTCTTATAAGTGTTTCTGTAGAAAAGTGTGCGAAATGAGGTTTTGTCGAAAGACGTCTGTGTATCTTGCCAACCAAATTGACTGGAGGCTCACATCCACAATTCTTGCCACGAGGTTTTGGCACTCGCAGACGAGGAAGGTGAGCTGGTGCCAACACCCTGTGACGTAACTTCGAATGTAGTTCGCGGTCGATTTAACTCCCTTCTACTGGCACAAACACGTCATCACATATCTCTTTCGGTATATTGTCTGCTTTTTTCCTACATCCTCATCCGGTTCACCTGTTACCTTCCCGATAGTTGTGCCACTGGCAGCCTTTGCAAGTCAACTCAACATAAATTTTATGTGGTTTCATATACATTACACAAATATACACTCACACACACATTTATATGAATATAGAAAAAAAGGATAACTTATCTTAGCTGACATGTTTTATCCTCTGAGGAATTTTATAAAGGCAAATATGAGGATTTTGTATTGCCAGAATTGCATAAAAACGAAAACTAAAATATTGTTAAACTAATGCAAATTATTTTTAAAAAAATCATTTTAGAATAACTAATAAATATTCATCACACTAACTGAAAACTCTTGGTAAATTATGATGGGGGCAAAGTGACAGTATTTATGTGTCAAATATTTTAAATAAAAACAGTGCTGCTATTGAAACCTATCAAAATATATAATTGCAATCTGGATTTTAAAAAAATTTCCAGTTCCGAAAATAATATTTTTTTTCAATGACAACATACTTGACAATAAAAATGGTCAAATTAAAAGAGTAAATTTGAATTCATTACCTTTTTTATATAGTATATAAAACGTAAATACTAAAATAAAATAAAATACATAATAATCACATTATAGAAAAATTAATACCAGTATCATTTACTCAAGTTTTTTAATCATTGAATTTACATTTATATCATAGCTCTATTAGTAATTTGACGCATAACGTTACATATATATTTTCATTAACTTTTTTTTCTTTAATTCGTAAACTAGATCGAGATTTCGGCTGTAATGTGTGTAAGTATTGTCCAAATTATTTGTAGATCCAATCATATTCGATTAATCAATTAAACCTAGATATCGAAAACTGTTTGGCAAAAAACCTGTTTGTCATAACATATTTTTATCAATAAACCTCTGACAAACAAAATAAATAGACACAAAGCATTATCACAACTCAACAATATATATATATATATATATATATATATATATATATATATATATATATATAGTAAAAACTATTAAAAAGTTGTAAGTTTACAAATGTATTTTTTTGACAGTATTTGTTTATTTCTCTTACTATATTTTATATTTCAGTCCGTCCTATATTATTCTGGGGACCTACGTACAAATGGACTCGCCCACACCTTTATAATATGGCTACCAACTCTGAGCGGGAGTCCTTGAGTAGTAGCCACAGAGTGAGTGAATGAGTGAGTCATGACGTCTGCGAGAGAAAAGACTCTCCACTTCACGTTTATATTTTTACTAGGTTTTCAAAGAACATACTCTTCAACCACATATCCGAGTCCGTGTTATCTTTCTATGGCCCTTCGGTCATAACACACACACACACACACACACACACACACACACACACACACACACGTATATATATATATATATATATATATATATATATATATATATATATATATATATATTTCCGAAAAGTTTTCCGAAAAGTACATGTGTCTTGAAGAAGAAATTCAATGCTAAAAATGCACTCAAATTCCGAATTCGACTTTTAATCAATGTCCTTATAAATCGCATACATGAAAATACCTTTGGGAAAGGTGTAAAGGCATTTCATATTCAATGTGAATTTTAAATATATAGATATATATCTATGAATGTGAGTTGTGTCACAATGGATATAAGCTCGAAACGAGAAATCGAAAAGCCGAGTTCGAATTTCCTTTGAAATCGTTGCATTCCCTTTTGCGCAAATGGAAATCATTAATCCGTCTGTTCTTCCTCCAGCTACGGGATCGAAAACAGGACAGATTGGGTTCTACAGCCTTGGCTAACAGCAAGTCTATCACAGAAAATAATGGCAACCTTCGCGTGAAAATCATTAGCCCAGTCAGTCAGTCATGTCTATTTTGAGACATTATCGCACAAGTGTGTATCATATGTGGCACTGAAATGACTGATATCAGAACAAAATATTGTAATCTCTAAAAAATATTTTAATGCCAAATGTCCTTACTAAATAGAAAAATTCTTAAAATTCAAAAAATATTTTTAATTTTTTTTTTTTTTTTTTTTTTCACATTTAGAAACTTGTGTCCTCGGATCGTCCTTAGGTTTATGCTGATAGGAGTAATCTTGACAAATTACAAGACTGAAAACTTTAATTAATCATCGGAGATAGTTCTACTCCTCATGTAAAGTGAAATCGTAGAGTTCTTCTTTTTATTTACTACTGTTTAGTTATTGCACGCACATTTTCACTGAGTGGATGCAATCAAGGATGGAACTCACAATCACTGTGTGAGAAAATTCATAAACAAACACTTTTATCAACTATACTAACTCCCAGAAAAAATCTCTGTTTGAAATAACTTACAAATATTGACAATGCATACAGAGCAATCATTCAACAGTTATTTTTCGATAGAAACTCACCCTTTTTCTTCAGATATTACACACACACAAACACAAACGCACACACGCACACACGCACACACAGACACACACACACACGTATATATATTTGTTACCCTATCACTAACCCCCACAAACATTGTTTCCCTATCACTAAACCCAACCAACGTTGTTCCCCTGTCACTAACCCCCACCAACACCCCAAACATAACTGACCAAATATAAGAAAAGAGGCTTTCCATTCCTATACATACCGCTTGATAAGACAATGAAGCTTCAATGTCGAAACAAATCTACTTTTGTAGTGGATATATATATAATGAAATTATGTACATGTTCTAAAATATAATATAATATATATATATATATATATATATATATATATATATATATATTCGCTACTATATAACCTATATAACCCTTTCATCATCAGCGTTAAAAACGACCTTACAAAATCCGCAAGCACATCTCCACAAAAAAAAAAACAAACAAAAAAAAAGGCATATTTCTCAAAATGATACAAAATCATATTGCATTCGAAAACCTTTCAACTAAACTGGCAAAAAAGTAGAAGCCGTCAATTAATTTAAAGTGTCATCACGACGAAGGTAGTCATAGACAAAACCGAATTAAAACTTATAAATACACGAGTTAAAAATATGCCACTTAATTTATATTTCAAATGTTTCTGTAACATTTTGTAAAACTACATACATATCGGCAATTTTTAATTTCGTTCGATTTGCTGACAATTGACATTTCTTGTTTGAAGGAAAGAAGATTTGCACCCAACGAACATAAACTCTGTTAAACCTTGATTTTCTGATTTACTTGAGAGTGTTCTTCCGTTTATCCTTGATCACAATCAATCAACCATCTAACGCTATTCATTTCTCTATTGTAAAACTGATATTTATGGTTTACCGATCTGTTGATCAAATTAGGTCTTGTCATGATTTAAAACAAGTTATCAATTCGTTAATTGTATATCGTTTTGGACTGATATCACTCAAAACGTTTCTTGATGCAAAAATATCCTGATTTATACAACTGACTTTGCTTTTTATATTAATTTACTTTTTTATTCATTTCTCCACAAGCAGAACAGTGTAACCACTAATATACACGAAATTAACGAATGACATTGCATTTAAAATATTGATGATCAATGATGGCAGGAAAGCTTATAGCTTGAAGCAAGAAATATGAGGAAAATAACAGTTATCAACCCAGTAGCACCAGGAACTTCCAGAGTTCCTTGAATAACAGCCCAAGATGACTTTCCTCTTCGAAGAGAGTTCCCTAACTTGAGCATATTTTGCCTATCTGAGAGATGGCCTCGACATTAAACAAGGGTTATTTCTTTTCTTTACTTTTTTTTACAGAAGCATTATAGATTTGTATTGAAGATGGATGTCGGGACATTAATGAGTAAAATGGTGACGCTCATAGCCTTGTATGCAAACGTAACATTAATTTTTTCTGGTGATGCATGGTCGGACAGGGACTTCGTATGTTCCACGATTCTCTCTACATTGATTTGGGCGGGCATTTTTTCGTTTATTCTATTTTTGTCTTCTTCGTTCTCATCTTTCTCAGTCGCTCTCTCCATCTTTTTATCTCTGTATTGCCTTTTGATTTTTTCCTGCTCTGTTGCTGTTGCTGCATTGGGTGCTCTCGTATTTGCTGTTCTTCATCTTCATTTGATTCTGTTGTTGTTGCAGCTGCTGGTATTGTTGCTGTATTTGCTCTTGTGACTGCTGCTGTTGTTGCTGTTTCTCTTGTTGCTGTTTCTCTTGTTGCTGCTGCTGATAGTTCTGTCCGTGCTTGATATTGTGCTTGAGTTGGGGGTCGCAGTCCTTTCAATTTTCCTTGACACATACTGACATTTACCGGGAGCATGGCCGAACTTGCCAGGTCCCAATACTCCTTTGCTTCTCTTTGCTTGATGGCTGCTGAGGTTTGGGCGCTGGATTTCCGACGGATCACTCTCCTGACAATTGTCTGTTGACGCAAAATGACCAGTAGAGGGTTTGACACTCACTTCGATTATAAAAATATCATAGTCACGACAAATTGAAACCAAGGAGATCCGAAAATCATTTGCAGTTCATTGTCACGTGTAAGACAACCCCGCCAGTAGCAATGTCCGCTTTGATTTACACCGATTTGCCTCCCAGACTTCCGCAAAAAAAGTAATCCATAAGCATTTCGTGAAGTGTGATATTTGCTTTTCTTGTAGAAATATTCCATTTGAAATCTCACCCCTTTTCTGATGATAATGCCCTCCGGCAGATCGTTCGCCTCGTCGGTGATATCCAACAGTGCGAACCACATATCGTTAGATCTTCACGCAAGTACTTTGGGCATATACTGAGAATTGATTTCGTTTATTATCTACCTACTGACGCCGATCAATTTTCTCGTTATTACATCAGTAATCAGCAAGCAGAACGTCCTATACGAGTCTGCCTCAAAGTTGGAGGGGATGGTGAGCAACTCGTTTCCTGATGTAAAGTATTTTGTAAACTTATTTGTGGGATTCAAAATAACCTTGGCCTTCCTTTTCTTTTTTCTTTTTTTTCTCTTTGGTCTAAACATTGGCCTCACCGATTGAATTAGAAGAACACAATTGTTTAATTACTACGGAGATGCCCACTCGTGGAATGCTTACTCAACACACATTAAGTTAAAAATTCTAATAAATAATACATTGGTACTGGCACAGAGAAACATTACGACAAACATCTTGGAATATAATAAGAAACAAATGTGAGCAAGTATTGGTCACTTACACACATAAACTAATTTGACTCATTTAAGAAATCTTAGCGAATCAAGTCTTCACAATCTGCTTTCGAATGACTTCAAAACATTTTTCGCTTTTATAGGCATATTCACCCAAACGCATACTAGAATCTTTTCGTAATCAATAAAATAGACTTGTTAACTGTTTTATCAGTCATTCCCGGTTAGTCTTGTCATAAAAACAGAACGATATGTTCGTTTGTGCAAACTTACATTTGGATTTCAATTCCAATTCTTAGTTTGTTAATTTTTTTGCAATTTTAGAGTTCACTTGCCTAGCCCTGTTTCTTTCTTTTCTGTACTTTTCGATTTTTTTCGTATTTAAAAATGGTTACTCAATCAATTCTAGAGTTACATTTTGCATACGTTCTAAGAACGTCCCGCCAAACGATAATAGTCTATACAATTGTCTTCAAGAAACGTATTTTCTTCTGCGCAAATCTATTGCAATAATATTAACTGCAGCGATATTTTTATAAGATAAAATAACAAGTGTGTTTTTCGTCTCATCTATCACATTGTGAGTAAATGGGATTAGAATATCTATGATAGTTGAACAGAAAATAAAAACATTTATTTTTGCAAGCTGTTTTGAATATTCCGTGAAAACATTCATTTCGAAGTTGTGTACGCTGGCATGAGGGAAATTTGAACACTGCTCGCCGATTCCTACTATTTGTTGCTAACCGTTACACAACACTTACATCTGTTATAAGGATGATAATATGAGGTTTATTTGGCTGCCAACCCAGGTGCAGCGAGTGCACACAAAATGCAAGAAATTGTTTCCCATTTTTCTGAATATGATTCTTTCTTGTAAGCCTATCACTGTAGTATCATCTACTTCGGATAATAATCTTTTGATGGAATCTCTTTGAAGCGGATCATTGTCAAAGCGACATATATTTATCAAAACGAGAGAAATGATCAGATTCAACTATGTACAAATAGCTTAAAAATTCGAAAAGATTCAAAGAAAGTAGATAGAGTCGATAATCACAGTTACGTGGAATCAAATTATGGATTATCTTCAATGCACTTGCGGTGGGATCGGCAAGAGAAGGTCAGCAACATCTGCACCACAAATGAAAATTATATTTGAGTGTTGTTCCTGTGCGTAAGTAATGGTAAATATATCATTAACCGCTTTCATACAAGAAAATTATCTGCATTCAATAACCAATGATTTAGCACTACATTTGTTTACTATCTATGTACGTGTGCGCATGTGCCGCCAAAAATGAAGACAAAATATTAATATCGAAAGGCCATCTAAAATGACGACAAAATGCATATTGCTATACGTACTATTGAGTATCTTATATTATGATAAAGAAAAAGAATCTAAACTCCTGTGAGTGACAGAAGGTATATATATATATATATATATATATATATATATATATATATATATATAGATAGATAGATAGATAGATAGATAGATAGATAGATATTAATGCATGTTTCATTAAATAATACAGACAATTATTCAATTGTTGCCTATTTATTTTATGTAAATATTTTAATATTCTCTGATTAAATGAAGAAGGCAATTTTAATATTGATACACAATCTATTTAATAATCCAGTCTAAGATTTCGGCTTACATTATCCATTTTCAAAGATGTCAATTACATTATATATTATAAACACGGACAGACGATAATGACAGTAGCAACTCACGCATTGATGTATCGTTAATTCAGTAATGCATTTGAACACTCTCACCTAATGGTCTATGTTTACTCTGTTATATAAGACGCTAAAATTCGCCTTCCTCAACCGACCGCCCAAAGCTCAGTGGTAGACTCACTGCCTGATGTTGATTTGGACTGGTTTTAATCCTGATTAGAAGCAGTCGGGTGTCTAACAATACTGATGTGCTTAGCGTCCATCACTGACCCATTCGTTTATATAATGTTTCTTTCACCAAAGCGTTTCAGTGACACAAAACTATCTTACACAAGCACTACAATGTCTGATTCTCTCTAAGAATTCATAATAATCCCTTTATGTGCAATGTGAGGGTGGAAATTATATATAATTAAAATAAAAAAAATATTCATGAGTTCAAAATTATATTTATAAAACTAAAAAAAAAAAATGACGTTAGTATGGAGAAACCACCCACTGTCTAATCGTTGCAGAAATAGTAATCGAAATACTGCTGGATGAGTAAATAATTACCAATTATACAATCTACATCCATCTACATTCACACATTCAATCACGTATTTTCACAATAACAAATACGAAATCTCATACTCGAAACGAAATGCTTTCCGCAGTTACCACAGAACTGTCATCAATGTCACCTAAATAATGTGATGGGGTAAAAACAGAGATAAATTGGAGAAAAAATAATAGGTATATGACCATCAATACGCAAGCTAAGTTAAATTTAGTTGTTAAAACTAAAGAGAAAATTGTCTTTGGCTAGCCTAACAGTGGGCTTGGTTGACAATGTTTAAATCAGCTGACCAATATTCTTAAATCAAAAAGTCTACCCCCACAGCACAGCGTAGACACATTGGCGTATCTGCCAAAATTCTGCAGCACAGTTGTTGTCGATCCGGACATTTTCTGCAACAATAGACAAATGAGTGATGTAGCATCGATATTGAGACACTTCCAACAGGGTGCCCGAAGCCACAAAGAAATAAACTCTTTATTCGTCAAATCTTAACGTTCCCTCAGATTATGTTCGATCCCCCCCATCTTACTCTGAAACATGATACAACGCTTTAAGAGATAGCAGTAAGGTGTCCGAAAGGCCTATCTTTACTGGTGTGAATTCCTTCATGGCAAGTCGACACTCGCGATGGAAGTATCACTCGCCTCGAGGATTCCGGTGAGCCTCCTATTTGCCATCATGCATACTTCTCAAAGCTGGAAAAGTTTCTTGGTGTCTTATATCCTTCCCAAATAATGAGACCTATATGATGGAAAAGGAGGTAGCAAATGTATGGTGTATATTTCTTTTTTATATATTGTTGTCTCAGCATATTCAGTTCTTTTGATTGAACATTGAGATCTTTTTCCATTAACCCTCTATTTTTTACTGGTCTAATCAGTAACATTGCTAATTTTAAAATTATATATATATATGCATATATATATATACTGTTTGATGATAAAAAATACCTACTTAAATAACAGTATTGATCAAAATAATGTTCAATTCGAGGGCGGTCCGAAATATAAAATATAATAATAGAAATAAATAATGTTACAAAAACACATTTTTTACTCACAACTTTTTAATATTCTTTCATATATATATATATATATATACATATACGATTTGTGACGAAAAAAAAGAAACCGATCATTTTTTTTTTTTGCGATATGAGAACCGTCATCCAGATAGATGTTTTGACACAGTGACACACGAACAGCCAACGCGTCTACAAAGACAAACATTGGCATTTTTGAGAGTTAAGGTAGAACAATTGGCTGCTTCCCCATTAAAAATAGCCGTTGTCTAAAAAAGAACTTTTCTTTTATCCTACCTTCATTCGTGTGTTTATTTCATTTTCCCCAATCTCAAGGGGCTATTATGACGGAAATGACGACAGAGCTGCGAAGAAATGCGCCAGAATCTTGCCAAGAGTGCAACGGGGAAACGGTGCAGAAGTATAATAAACAATATATATTTTTGCTTTAACCTTTTTGACAATAAAAATATATCGGAATTAAGACTAACAATATATTCTTTAGAAATATATTTGCTTAATTTTTCGCTACAAAATATTAGCACTAATGAGTGTCGTAAATATATGAAAGTGTAAAGTGTGATTTAAATGCAAATATCAGCGTTCACTATTCACATTGTACGGATTGTTGTCCTCATTTTTAATGCCATGTTTACGACGTTTTGGCCTTTGTAGGCTTCGGCATTCTTCAGCTGCTAGGTATTCTTAACAGTACCTTTTGAAACAGTGTATCTTATTCTCAGTCCCACGTGGGTCAGTAAGTAACATTAAATCGTGTCACCACGTACCGGTAAGACAAAACGGGGAAATAAAATGAATGAATGAACGCTTTTTCTCAAAGAAAATTTTACATATTATGACATGAACAAAAATACATATATACAAACAATCATCCACATATGGATGTAAAATTATATATTAAGTAAAACACAAAGCAAAGTCAGTCAGTTAAGTGCCATACGTGATACACGCTTGGGCGATCATGTCTCGAAAGAGACATGACTGACTGGGCAGAAGATTATCCCGCAGTAGGTTGCCATTGCTTTCTTCGGTAGACTGGTTGCCGACCAAGGCTATAGAACCCAATCTGTCCTGCTATTTAACCCATAACTGGAAGGAAGAGACGGATTAATACCTTTTCCAAGGGTATTTGCGCGTAAGTGCATACAATGGATTCAACTGGAATTCGAACTCGGCTCGCCGTTTTCTCGTTCCGAGCCGATATCCATTGTACCACAACGCACAAAGCACAAAGCAAAGTATCAAGCGATAAAAAAAAAGAAATGTTTTACATATCACATAAAGATACTATTGTTATGACTCCGGATTTGGAAGGGTTGAATTTATCTCTATCACAATGAGAGACGGCACGAATCATCTATGTCCCAAAGGGATGGCATTATGTGTTTGTGGATTCATCTGTGTTCCAACGGGACTTCAGTATTCATCTATGTCCCAAAGGGATGACAAGATTTTCTATTTTCGAATGAAACATGACCGTAGCAGATTCTGCCTGGGCATTTGGTCATTTTGTCTTTTTCTTTCGAAGTTTGAAGACGCTTTTATAAAAGTGAAACTTTGAGATACGTTTTATATATACGCAGTGGAACCTGGTGTATGCGACCTCCGTCGTCACTGACCACTTGCTATTAACGACTGCTTTTCTATGCACGGACAATTTGCTAATGTTAATTGACCCCCAATTAGGGACCTCTTCGTAAACGCGAACATCGACCAACATGAAAGGATGAAAAAATGGTCAAGCGACCAATTTATTAAAAATAAATTTTGGCAGTACAGTCCTCACTTCTAAATTAGGAGAATATAAGTTAGTATTTTTTTCATTTTCCTTTAATCTCTGTCAGAAACACTTTCTCGTTGTTTTGTTATTGTACTGAAGTGTCAATGTTTTATTATTTGATGAAATGTCGGTGGTCAAATGTCGGCTGTCTTGTACCTATTACATTTGACAAGTTCAAGAGATGTGTCGGTTTCTGTAACAACTCGGATAAAATCGGGCGTAGGAGAAACATCACATCTATCTGAAATTTAAATTTCAATGTTTATCTCTTTCATTATCCTTATTTTTCTTAATCGTTTTGCTCTCTCTGTCTCTCTCTCCGCTGAACATTGTCATTTTTTTCTTGTAAGTTTGTTTATTTTTCTAAATATTATCGCAGATTCTCTTTCACTATCACTGACTTCTAAAAAAACATTGAAAACTTATACATCGCGAACTTTTCCGACGTACATTCTTCATAAGAAATAAATGCCAACATCAAAACATTAATTAGAATCTAAGTGGTTACATTACAAAAAAAAAAAAATCACACCACACAGACTGCAATAAGTCTACCCCAGTGTGAATAAATAATGTTTATTTCTTTTGTTAACTGTTGTAAATAAGTTTTTAATAAAAAAAAGAAAATTATGCTAAATAATTCATTTCAAAGTTACGATATATTTTCTCATTTATTTATTCAGGATTACATAGTAAAATACTAAAATATGTTCATTCTGGATAGTGAAATATACTGTCGTACGGACGATAGGTCAAAAGTCTTTAGTGAAGGACCACAAGCCGTATGCGACCATATTTTGTTGTCAGTAGGGGTGGTCGCATACAACAGGTTACTATATATATATATATATATATATATATATATATATATATATATATATATAGGAGGGGCACGTTTTTGTGAGGGTATGGTAGTATTTTGTGACATGGAATGTAATATAATATTCAAATAAGTTAAGAAACCGACACAAATGGAAGAGCGAAAGAAAGCAATATATGTAATCAAGAAATCCAATCCTGTCCTTTGTCAGGCTTAAATGCTTTTTTAGTTAGAAACAAATTATATGCAGTGCAAACAGAATTCGTCTTGTTGACCTTTATTCCACATAGATCTATCGAAGAAGCTTCCCATTCTCATTCCTCTGACCGCCTGGTGGACACAAGCGTACATTGTGATCGGTTGTTGCAGGTAAGTGCTCCATCAGATTACGAAACGCTTTTCACTGTCATGCATCAAGTAAAAGTTCCAGCCAACTCTGCAATAATTCTATGTTCGCATCGACACATCTTATCAAGTGGCGTTCATAGAACATAGGAGTCTGTCGAGAACCACAAAACATTTAATATATCTGGGCTTCATTGTTGTATTTATCACGGTTGCTTTATTTCCTTCTCTGTTCCTATCTCTTTCTGTCTCTTTCTTTCTTTCTTTCTTTCTGCATAGCAGTCATGATTTTCAGTGAAGTTTGTGTCATTATTCGGCCTGGTTTTAATTCATATTTAATCTAGTTTCAAACGCTCTTGTTCTGTAATTAATATCCATTTAAATATTAAATAAAATTACTGAGAAAGAGAAACACAAGGAAGTGTTGTCTGTTCTGTCAACATACGTTTTTATCTGAGCGCGTTCCTGTCAAACTTTAAATTTTTAATAATATGGTTATACTGCTTAAAAATTTCCAAAAGTTTGATTCTACCATTTGGGTTTAGAAGAATCGGCGCAAAATTAAACCAGGCTTCCAATATTTTAATTTTATTTAGTATATATTGTCAGGCCAAATATACATTCTCACCTAGAATTTTTTTTATCATATGATGATAATGATGAAAATAATAATAATAATAATAATAATAATATTTGAATTTTTTCTTTTCTCAATATGAAATTTTGTTTTAATATAAACAGGATTTTTTTTTCTCTTAAGATATTATAATTTTTTTTTAAACAAACTACTCTAGTAATATTGATGTTTTGTTTCGTTGAGCCGTCTTTCTCCTTGAATTCCAATCGCGTCTATGTCAGATGTTGCTTGGCAGCCCATTTAGGAGAAGGAAAACTCCGAACAACAACCCGCAACTCAAGGTGTTAATCGTGCCGAGGAGTGAATGGCTACTGCGTTATGAGGTCACAAACGATTCCCTACAGGCTTCGGGACCCTGTTTGTAAAAGACCGTTACCCAACGTGCCGGGCAACTTTGGGTGGACTTTCGGACCCGTGCGTCACTCGTGGGAAAAACATGAAAAACACAAATAGAAATAAAAAGTCCAGTATGGCTCTTCCAGTGGATAAACAGGGAGCCCGTCCTTCAGGAGGGAACCTACCTGAGGTCGAAAAATCTGCCATAGGAACAAAATCCTACACAAAGAATGTATCTTCAGGTCCCCACAACCAGGATAATCCTAATGATGGTCCTGAAAATTCACCAGCTAGATCTACAACCGTATATTTAAAGAAAGAAAAAATAAAATGGTCTCGTGAGGAGTACAAAGTCGTTATGACTGCATTTCATGAAGCGTTACTCAAACCTCAAAAAAACATGACTCGCCAAACATATGACATTTGGCGTGAAAAAGTTGGTCAAACAAATAGAAAGTATATTGACGAAAATAAATTGGCCAATGTACGTAGGTACATTATTCGTAATAACAGACTGTCAGAGGCTGAGATTCAAGAAATTAAAAGAATTGTAACAAGAAGAGTCGAATCAACAAAATATGAAAAGGAACCGGAACCAGAAATAAAAAGTAATAACATCAAACAAATCACAGGTCATAATGTAGAAACCGTGAAACACGCAAATCACTGCGAAGATAATGATGTAAGTCTAAAAGTGCTGGAAAGGTGCGATCTGAGTCTGAGTCAGTTAAAAGACAAAAATAAAATTAGTTCAGAACACATCGAAGATAATTATTTGACGGAAAATAACAATATACAGGAAGCCAAGATAGAAATAAAAAACCAGCTAAGTCAAATACAAAGTATTACAATGGAGGAACGTGAACAGCTCCCAAAATTCCAACCAACAAAACAAAACCTCCGAACTATTAAATTGTACAATGCAGCACTGAAATCAATACTGGATGAAGACCCGAATACAAATCTTAACGAAGTAATATATGCATCAGCAACAGCAGCAACAAAAAAATTAAACATCAAAATAAAAACAAGGCAGTCACGCAGACGTGAAGATCCACCTTGGAAAAGAAAAATCGAAAAAGAAATCGAACAACTAAGAAGTGAACTGTCAGTACTGGATGAACTGAGTAGAGGAATAAATGTAAGAACTCGGAAAAGAAGAAGAGCCGAAAAAAAATATAACATCAGGAATGAAAATGACGTCTTATCAAATAAAGAAAAAATAAAGCAAAAAATCCAACTGAAGGCTCAAAGAATAAGACGCTATGAAAAAAGAGCAAAATTTTACAGACAAAACAAGATCTTTCAGACTGATACAAAGAGATTTTACAGGGAAATAGGTAAAAAAAGAATTGAAGTGACAGTACCCCCCAGAATGGAAGAAGTCACACAGTTCTGGGAAAAGATATGGGCTTGCCCTAAAGAACCTAGCAAGGAAGTACATTGGATTACGCAGGAGATAGAACGAATGAAGAATAAACCCGAACAGACATGGTCTGGAATTACAGAAGATGATATTAAATTTGCACTAAAAAAAGCACACAATTGGAAAACTCCAGGTATAGATAAAATTCCTAACTTTTGGCTATATTATTTAAATGCAGCACATAAAAAAATAGCCAAAGAACTCCAAGAAATGGTTGACGATCCCAATAAAATTCCTGCATGGATGACAAAAGGAATTACATTTCTTCTACCCAAGAATGGTGACACAAACAACCCGAAAAACTACAGACCAATTACATGTCTTCCGACAACATATAAACTACTAACATCTATTTTAACAAAACAAACATATTTATTCTTAGAAAGAAATGACATGATACCGCTTGAACAAAAAGGGTGCAAACGTGGCTGTTATGGCTGTAAAGACCAATTGCTAATTAACAAAATGATCCTGGAAAACTGCTACAAGACAAAGAAAAATCTTAGTACTGCCTGGATAGACTACCGAAAGGCATTCGATAGTGTGCCACATGAATGGATTTTAAAGACTTTAAATATATACAAGATATCGCCCGTCATCATCAATTTCATCAAACAGTGCATGTCTATATGGAAAACAACCCTTTACCTCAATCATATAAATGGAACCTATAAGTCTGATGAAATAAACATCAAAAGAGGTATATTTCAAGGTGATTCTTTATCTCCCTTACTATTCTGCATATCATTAATAGCACTAACCAGTCAACTTAATAAGACAGAATGTGGTTATAAAATAGGCCAAAAGAAAATAAGCCATCTATTTTACATGGATGACTTAAAGTTATATGCTAAGAATGATAATGAGCTGGAAGGTCTTCTGCAAACTGTAAAATGCTTCAGCGAAGACATTGGAATGAAATTTAATTTGAATAAATGTGCTAAAGCTACAGTTTTACGTGGATCAATACAAGAAACATCCTCAATTAGCCTAGACCCTGCTGTAACAATAAAAGAATTGAAACCAGAAGAAGCTTATAAATACCTAGGTGTAAATGAGAGCGAAAACATTCACCATAAAAAAATGAAAGAAATAGTGCGTAAAGAGTACTATAGAAGGCTGCGAATGATATTAAAAACTGAATTAAATTCACAGAATAGAGTTATGGCCATTAATAGCCTTGCAATCCCAGTTGTCCAATATAGCTTCAACATCTTAAACTGGACTCTAAACGACATCAGGCGAATGGATGCTAAAACAAGAAAGCTTCTTTCTAAGCATAGGATGCATCACCCAAAGGCTGATGTAGACCGTCTATACATACCCCGTAAAGAAGGTGGAAGGGGTCTTATTCAGCTGGAATTGTCATACAAGACAACAACTATTGGCTTACTAACATACATAGAAACAACAAAGGATTGGATGATACAATTAGTAAGGCAACATGAAGAAAGAAAGAAAAAATATTCAATAATAAAAGAAGGCAGTAAATACAAACAAGAATTACAGTTAGTAGATTCTGTAGAAAAGCAAAACAGTAGCCAAGAACCAACTATTGCGGCAAAAAATATGAAAATGAAAGCCAAAGATAAAGCTCTTGAAAAGATGAAACAGCGCTGGCAAGACAAACCTCTGCATGGCCAATATCCAGTACGTGCCAATAAATCCAATGTTGACAAAGTTAATACTCATCGATGGTTACGTGCATCTGGATTAAAGTCTGAAACTGAAGGATTTATACTTGCAGCACAAGACCAAAGTCTTTTCACGAGAAACTTTCAGGCAAATATTATGCATAATAATATGGATCCAAAATGCAGGTTTTGTGATAAACACCAAGAAACAATAGACCACCTAATCTCAGGCTGTTCTGTGCTTGCCCCAAACGAATATAAAAATCGCCACGATAGAGTTGGGCAATATTTACATTGGGCAATGTGCAAACATTATGGAAAAGCTGTAAACAAACACTGGTATGAACATCATCCAGCACCGGTTACAGAAATAGAAGATGTAACCATTCTATGGGATTACACCATCTACACAGACAGAAAAATTGAAGCAAACAGGCCAGACATTATTGTTAAAAACCAGAAGGAGAAAACTTGTCTATTAATTGATATGGCTTGTCCAGCGGATTGTAACATAGCAATCAAGGAATTTGAAAAACTGTCAAAATATAAAGACCTGGAAATTGAAATAGAAAAAATGTGGAAATTGAAAACAAGAGTTGTGCCAGTGATAGTAGGTGCACTTGGAATGATAAAAAATGGAACAAAACAACACATTGAAAGAATCCCTGGAAACCCCAGCTTAAGAGATATACAAAAAATTGTATTATTAAGTACAGCCCACACACTAAGGAAAACGTTATCTATGTAATGCTGGGGATGATAGGGAGGATAGAAAAACATGAAATGGAGTCATAACAACACGCCACTACCTGCCTTAGGTCTCCCCGCAGACTTGGTTGGTAGTGAGACCAATGCAGAAATCTAAATATGATGAAAAATGACATAATAATAATAATGAAAATAAAAATAATAATAATAAAAAAGAAAGAATAAATATTTATTTATTTTATATTTATTTATTTTATTAAATTCATAATTTAATTTATTTTGATGAACCTGTTTTCGACGACTTTAATGAAATAAAACTGAATATACAGTGGACGAACAAATTATTATTTTTAAATTTCATAGCAGTAATAAACTTAAACGTATGTCAACTTTTTCTTTTCCATTAAATTATTTTTCTTAATATTTATTTTCAATTATTTTTTACAAGGACTAGTGATGGCAGAAACAACTTTATTTATTTATTTATTTATTTATTAACAAAGTACTCTAGTGTAGTGATGTATTGTTTCGTTTAGCGGCTGTTACGTCGAAGTTTTTTCGTTTTTTTTACCAGCGTTTTTTCTCTTTGAATTCCAATCGCGTCTCTGTCAACTGTCGCTTGGCAACCCATCTAGGAGAAGGTAAACTACGAACAACAACAACCCGCAACTCGTGGTGTTAATCGTGCCGAAGAGTGAATGCCTACTGCTTTATGAGATCACCAACGATCCCCTAAAGGCTTTGGTACACCGTTTGTAAAAACCGCTACACAACGTGTCGGGCATATTTCAGTGGACATTTGGACCCGTGCATCACTCGTGAAAAATATAAAACTTACAAATAGAAATAAAAAGTCTATCCAATGGATAAAAATGGAGCCCGTCCTTCAAGAGGGAACCTACCTGAGATCAAAAAATCTGCCATAGAAACAATCTCCAACACAAAGAATGAATCTTCAGGTCCCCACAATCAGCATAATCCTAATGATTGCCCTAAAAAATCTCCAGCTAGATCTATAGCCGTATATTTAGAGAAAGAAAAAATAAAATGTTCTCGTGAGAAGTATAAAGTCGCTGCATTTCATGAAGCGTTACTCAAACTTAAAAAAGAACATCACTTGCCAAACATATGACATTTGGCGATAAAGGGTATGACAAACTAATAGAAAGTACATTGATGACAATAAATTAGCCAATATACGATTATACATCATGCGAAATAACCGATTGACAGAGGCTAAAATTAATGAGACAAAAGAATTGCAACCAGAATAGACGAATCAACACAATATGAAAGGGAACCGGAATCAGAAATGAAATGTAGTAACACATGCCAGTGGTCATAATATAGAAACCGTGATACACACAAATCACTATGAAGATAATGCTGAAAGTTTAGATGTGCTGGAAAGGTGTGATCTGAGTCAGTGAAAAAAAGGCAATAAAACGAGTTCAAAACACATTGAATGAAATTATTTTACGGAAAACAAGAACAGTATACAATAAGTCAATTGAGAAATCAAGAGCCATATAAATCAGATTTCAAAATATTGTCGGAGGGACGAGAAAAACTCCCAAAATTAGAACCAACAAAGCATAACCCAGAAACAAATAAGCTCTACAAATCAGGACTCAAATTAATTTTGGATGAAGAAGACACTCATATAAATCTCAATGAAGCAATAGCAGCAACTAAAAAATCAAACAGCAAATTAAAAACAAGACGCACTCACCGACATGAAGATCCACCTTGGAAATGAAAGATAGAGAAATAAATCAACCAAGTAGAAGTGAATTATCAGTACTCGATGAACTGACAAGAGCAATAAATGTAAGAACTAGAAAAGGCAGAAGAATCGAAAGAAAATACAATATTAGAAATGAAAATAAAGTCCTATCTACTAAGGAAAAATAAAGCAAACAATACAACTAAAGGCTCAAAGTATAAGACGCTATGAGAAAAGATTAAGATTCTACAGACAAAACCAAATTTGCTGCAAAGACATTTTACAGGGAAATATGTAAAAAAGAATTAAAGTGACAGTCCATACCAAAATAGAAGAAGTTATACAATTCTGGGAAGAAATATAGGTTTGCCCTAAAGAACATAACAAAGAAGCAGACAGGATTGCACAAGAGACAGAACAAATGAAAAAATAAAAGAACAGACATAGCTAGAAACACAGAAGAATATGTTAAATGTGCACTGAAAAAGCACGCAACAGGAATAGATATAATTCCTAACTTTTGACTATATTATTTAAATACAGCGCAGGAAAAACTAGCAAAAGAATTTCACGAAATTCATAACGATCCTACCAAAATTCCTACATGGATGACCAAAGGAATTACATTTCTTCTACCCAAGAATAGTGAAACAAATTACTCGAAAAATTACAGACCAAGTACATGCCTTCCGACAACATGCAAATTATTAACATCTGTTTTAACAAAACAGACATAGTTCTTCTTGAAATTAAATGACATTCTACTGGTTGAACAAAAAGGGTGTAAACATGGCTGTTACGGATGTAAAGACCAATTACTTATTGACATGATGACCTTAGAAAACTGCTTCAATCCAAAGAAAAATCTAAATTTTCCTGGATAGATTATCATAAGGCATTCGATATTGAACCACCTTCTTGGATATGAAAGACTTTAAATATGTACAAGGTATCACACATCATCATTGATTCCATCAAACAACATCGATATAGAAAACAACCCTTTACCTAAATCATATAAATCGAACTTATAAATCTGGTGAAATGACCATCAAAAAAGTATATTTCAACGTTACTCTTTTGCCCTTAGTATTTTGTATATCAATAATAACATTAACCATGCAACTTAACAAGATAGAATATGGTTATAAATAGATAAAAAAAAATAAGCCATCTAATTTCAAAGGATGACTTAAGTTGTATGATAAGAATGATAACGAGCTGGAAGGTCTTCTGCAAACTGTAAGATGCTTCAGTGAAGACATTGGAATGAAATTCAATTTGAATAAATGTGATAAATCTACAGTTTTACGAGGGTAGCTACAACAAACATTCTCTATTAGATTAGACCCTGCTGTAACAATAAAATTTTTTGAACAAGTAGAAGTTTACATTGGTGTAAATGAGAGTGAAAAAAATCACCATAAAAATGCAAGCATTGTCCCTTAAAAGTACTATATAAGACTACGACTGGTATTTAAAACTAAATTGAATTATCAGAACAGGATTATGGCCATTAATAGATTTGCCATCCCAGTGGTCCAATATAGTTTCAGAATCATTCACTTGGCAATTAATACTAGTAATAGTATAAGATACATCATTTCTTTTAAAAAACGCGTGGCCTAATAACTATGGCTGGTAATGCACGTGTGGTTTAGTTTCTTCTTCTGCATTACATTAAGTGTGTTTTGATGCATCTATTCACACATTATTTCTGGTTTAAAAATCACACTGCTATAAACGTTTTATTTTTTTTTCAAAATATTTTGAGTGAATTTAACATTTATTTATTCATCAAATATCTGAAAGTGGCAACTGTAAAAAATGTCTTTACATTACTGAAAAGGTCCTCGTTTTAATACCGTTTAATTATATGTTGTGTTTTCAATAGTTTTTTTCTGGATAATATCCGTCTATCTCTACTTCTGTCTAACTTATAATTTATATTCATTAGATAAAATCATTTTGATTATCCTCTCCGCCTTCATCGTTTGCTATTCACACTTTTTCTCCCTTTCTCCCCACTTCTCTCTCTCTCTCTCTCTCTCTCTCTCTATATATATATATATATATATATATATATATATATATATATGGTAGGTATGAATGGAATATTATTCCGTATCCAAAGAAACACTATTTTCAATATATATATATATATATATATATATATATATATATATATATATATATATATAGCACATTGAGTGCTGGGGTTAATAAGCTCAATGTAATATAGCTGAATTTTAATTTATATAATAATATTACACCAAGATAAGGATAAGTTATATTAATCTTCATTTTGATATCGCTTTATATCTTTGAATAATCAGATACTGTTATTTACATCGAAAGTTTATCCTCAACTTTTTATTATTTGGTTAGCGAGAAACTTTTTTGGTTATTACGTAAATGTTAAATTTAATTAAATAATCGAAATTTGTAGCCAAACTGATATTACAACGTTCTACTTACACACGCCCTTTGTTATATTTCATTTAGTTATTGATTTCTAAAATAATTATTCCTTTATGACAACTCTTCTGGTTTGTGGATATATTTTCTTAATCCATTTTCTTAAACATTTTGGAGAAATTATTTATCATTTTTCTATGTAAGAGTTTTATTTCGTATGAAACCCATTCAGAAATATCTAAATTGACAGCTTTATACCACTTTATCAGATCAATGACTAATCATGATTTAAAGCGTGTAAAGCCCGTGGAAAATAGCGACGCACTTCTTCGACTGGCGATATAAAATCTCAATGTATTCTTCAATATAAGTGAAACAACTTCACTTGAGGACATTAACTAACAGCAACAGCTGAAACTCGAATAGAAATAATGCCAAAATGAAGAGGTTGACATTACACAGGTCAAGTTAGAAAGGCAACCTTCATTAATATAGAGAGAGTGATAACACATATATTCCTGGAAAATTGTTTTAAGAGAGATTCTTTGACAATTTAAACGAGAATATTACTGGCTGCACGGTACAATGAATTCTAAATATGTATTTATAAGAAAACAGTTAGTATTCATATTTTATTATTACCGATTAATTCACTTTCTCATGGAGGATATTAGACATGGAATATGTCAATAAAATTTTAATTTATTCTTTCACTGTATTTCAAGGTCTTGATTTAATTTAATATATATTTAACTTAATATATGACTTAAAATCGTTTTCTTGATGTGAAATATTTATTTGAACGATATTTAATCAGAAAAATGATTTATTAAAAAGTATTTGAGGTAAGTGGTGATTTGCATAATATTTTTTCATAGAATTCCCTTGATTTTAATTAAACAGTGAATTGAAATATATAAGAAAATTAATTTAACCTAGGTAAATACAAACAGTCGCTTAAAGTATTTAAAAAAATGTTCAGCAGACGTGGTTTTGTTTACGTATAAGTATAAAAAATATACATATATTCATTTTGATATCGCTTTATATTTTTGAATGCTCAGTCACTATTATTTACAACGAATTAATATATTAAACGCGATATTTGCCGATTGCATTACTCGGTTTCTGTAATACAGTGTGACTGTAACATAGAGCGTTTATCACGATCATCATAGGATTTCGACTTTTGGCAAAGATCAAAATGTAGTACCTGTTTTATCAGCTTAATCTTATTCTTTCTCTACTTCACATAAGTAAAGAAAATTATTGAAAGACCTAGTACTATAACACTATAATTTGGAAGATTTTATTTGTATGCATGTATATTTATTATTTATAGTACTTTATAGTATTTCTTGACTAAATTTTTGTACAGATATTATTTGAATCATTTTATTAAAAGCAACAGTTATGATTATTTAGGAATTTCAAGTGTTCAAGTTCATCCTAAGTTTCAAGAATTGTTTCCTAATAGAAATGCTAACTTTCAGCAGGATAGTGCACCCATTTATAGAGAAAAAGGTTTTGGCTAAATGTCACGAGGACCATTCTTGTGAAGTAAAACATCTCTCAGGCCGCAACAGTCCTCAGACCTTAACATTACTGAAGATTTATGGTTCATTTTAGTAAAACCAATGAGTCATTCATCGTTATCACTGAAATAAGTGGAGACTATTTCACCTGAGAAATGGATAAAATTTCCTCTGGAAATATTCATCTTTGTACGTGACAAACCCACGAAGAATTCACGGTGTAATTGCAGCTAAAGTTGGTCCTACCCATATTGAAATAAAAACCGTGCTGTTGTCATATCTGGTCAGGCCTCCGTGCTGTTTATCTCAGGGTTTCCGACAGGCTCCAAAGTAGAATTTCTGATGTGATCTATCCAAATATGGCAACTCGACTCCAGCCAGTTTTTCACTTGCGGGATGTGGATTTCTCCTTTCTTTTCTACAAATAATTTCATGGTTTCTGCTCCGACGAAGTTAGGTCATTGGTGCCACCTACACAAGAATTTACTCACACAACCAGACTGACAATAATGAAATCTACCAAATGCAGCCGACTGTTCTACTCCGGCAGCTTCAATTCTCGCACTTCCCGCCTGTGGAACTCCCTTCCGTATATATCTTTCCCGAAAGCTACTACCTCCTGGAATTTAAATGCAATGTTAATTTCCATCTCTTATCCACTTGAATCCTGTCCTTCCCTCGTCTTTTCTGCATCATCCCGTGTATCTTGTTATTTTCCTCTCTCACTCTACCTTTGCAACTCTCATCACACCTGTGTTCCAATTCGTCTCATACCCTCTCTCTGACACATCCTGGAACTTGCCTTTCTGTTCGCTCTCTACCTGCTGAAACTTTTACTTTCTTATGTAGCCAACTGCGCCTCAGAGGTAGTACCGCCTTGCTTGTATTGAAACGATTAAAATATTGCATGACATTTCAATGTGTCTTCATTATTTTGACGACCCCCTGTATACTTTCACTTGTTTCGTTCTTTCTTTATATTCTTTTACAAAAATGCCATCCTGTACTTACCCCTCTTTTCATGCGATCAAAACAGAATGATCCATTATGTAGGAGATATTGGAATGATGTAACGGTCGTTTGAACTAACAAAGATATGAACTAGCACGATTGTAATAAAATGAATAACTCAAGATAATTTAAATGATTCCCATATTTTTTATTTGTTACTTCAAACATACAGAGTAAATAGAAAATGCCAAATATCTCAATTACCGAAGTAACCATTATGATTTCCTTGTTCTTTACGGTGCAAAAATTTATTTCTTATTAATATTATTATTATAAGACACTGACTCAATTGTACGAATTGCTGTAGACGAAAGATTAGGGGAATAAAATTTAACAAACATGAGTGCATAATTTGTGCAGTTTACTATAATCTTAATCGTGAGTAATTCATTCATTCTCCTCGAAAACAATAATATAAGCCGTTTATGCATATTATATCAGCAATAGATATGTCCCCATATGAATATATAACCCACCTACCTTCATCTGGCTCAATCTTGTCGGATACGCTCTCAACTACAAAATAATAAATCTTCTTACGTTTACTTTGAATAAACCATTTCTTGTCTTAATTCATTCGGAAAATGTACGAGTACATTTGTGTACGAGTCTTTCAAAAGATGTTTGAAACTTACATTGTATGAAGGAGGTATGCGATATGCTTTTTTTTTTCATTTTATATTCGATAAAAAAAACTGTATATATAGAATTATATAGAATGTTTATCTTTTACTGCGAATGAAACCTACGTTACACATATATTTATCGAATTTAGTTTCGTTTGGTTTGTAAGTTACGATAATATTTAATTCGTAGCATAAACTTTAGAACCAAATATTTCCGGATATCTTAAATCACGGCTCTAAACAATTTCACGGATATTCTCGGCTATGAATTTTACTTGTTAAGACTCACAACTCACAATGTTGTTTTTACAGAGAAACATTAATTCATGACCTTCTCTAGTTTCACGGACAATTTGTTGATGGTGATATGTTTGGGAAAGTGACATATATATCAATACGAGACACTTAAGTGGTTTAGGGAAATGTAAACGGGTAGGTCAATCTAGTACGTAGACGTAATCATCTTATGCAGTTTTCTGAGACGTAGGCGTAGTCAGTAGACTTGTGGTGGAAAGATCCCTATATCTCTCTCACTCCCTTAGGACGTCCTTGCCTCGCGTCTGTATTTATGTCAGACAGCAGCCAATCACACTCCAGCGAGAGGAACCAAGCTGTGTACTTATTCATTACCTATCCATTACATCAGATGTGTATTGCATTAGTCCTAGAAATGCGAAAAGCACCTATGTATAAGCCAAAGTTAAAAAAGTATATGTCGGATCACGGAATAAATCGCGTACGATCAATACAAATGTGTATTAGGAATGTGAAGAGAAATTATGTATAAGCCAAAGCTAAAAAAATATATGTCCAATTACGGAATAAATCGCGTATGATCAATACAAATTAGTATTAGGAATGTGAAGAGCACTTAAGTATCAGCCAAAGGTAAAAAAGTATATGTCGGATCTCGGAATAAATCGCGTATGATCAATACAATTTTTTTTTTATCATATCACCCCAAGCAAAGCAGTCCACTGCCACTATAGCGCATGGTGCTACATAGAGCGATTGGGTATGTGGAATGTCAGAGGTTATGGTGATAGACGAGTTAGGAGGTACGTAGGGAGAGCGTTGGAGGGAATGGGTGCGAGATTGTGTGTTAGGAGGTGTCTATTGACCTTACATTTAAACTCCTGGAGGTTGTAGCCGTCGGGGAAGCAATCATGCGGAAGGGAATTCCACAGGCAGGAAGTGCGAGGAAAGAAGCTGTTGGAGTAGAAATTGCGGTTACATTTCATCGGTTTCACTGAAAAGGGGTGGGACCTAGTTCCCAATCTAGTATCTCGTGCAAATTCACACCTAGGGGGCACCAGTGATTTATGTTCGCTCGAGCAGAAGCCGTGAAAGTACTTTTAGAAGAGGCACAGGGATGCCACGGCACGCCGGTGAGAGAGTGACTGCCGGCGGTCAGCTAAGTCGGTATCGATCATATTACAGATTCTCCGCTGTATTTTGTCAAGAAGCCCGAGGAGAATAGCAGGGGCACCCGACCAGATGTGGAAGCAGTATTCAATACACGGGCGGACGGTACATATATATATATATATATATATATATATATATATATATATATGCGAAAAGCACCTATGTATAAGCTAAAGCTAAAAAAGTATATGTCGAATCACGGAATAAATCGTGTATAATCAATACAAATTAGTATTAGGAAGGTGAAGAGCACTTATGTATAAACCAAAGGTAAAAATAGATCTATCTATTGACCGGTTCACACTCCAGCCACGTCTATTGAACAGGTTAAGAGGATCATGCCTTGTTCCCTGCTTAGGATGTGGTTTCCGGCTTTCTCTTTTCCAATCTTTTCACTATTACGTAGCCCCCTGCACATCAGTGGCGTTACCGCCTTGCACGGGGTGATACGATTAAATAAAATAAATACGTCGGATCACGGAATAAATCGCGTATGATCAATACAAATGGGTATTAGGAATGTGTAGATCATATATATATAAGCCAAATGTTAAAACGTATATGTCGGATCACGGAATTAATCACATATGATGAATACAAATATTAGAATATTAGGAATGTGAAGAGCACTTATGTATAAGCCAAAGATAAAAACATATATGTTGGATGATGCGAGTAATTTGCTTATAATCAATACAACTGAGCCTTACAAATGCAAATCAATACTTTGTTTAAGCTAAAGTTATAAAACTGTATATTTTGAATGACGCAAGTAAATCTCAAACGCAATTCACAATAGTGTGAAACATCTCGTGCCATCCATTGTAAATGGTTGTGAAATGATAGCGTTCTCGTTCAATCACGCTAACCACCTTGCAATGAACTTTACATCCGATTCCACATTAAACAGCAATGGTCATTTATTACATGACTTTCACAATCTCTATATGTCCCGGGACGTTTTCTAACTGACCAAAAGCTTTGGCATTGCGCAATCTAAAATGATCGATAAAAATTATGTAGCAAATCACAAGAAACTTGACTTAGAAGTTTTTAACCACTACCTGAAAAATACATGTTTACCAGGTTATACATTATGCAGAGTATATGCCCTGTGAATATATATATATATATATATATATATATATATATATATATATGTATGTATGTATATATATATTCATTTAGAAACGACTTATTTCGCGAAAAAATCTCTATTTACAATAACTGATAATAAATGATTTTGCCATTTTAAGGTAAAATCATTTATTGTAAATCCCCTAAAGATCACGAAAGTTAGAAAGCTGGTTAACAAAATGACGCGTTTCTAACTTAAAAATGTTCAAAACTTCCACAACATAACTGTACATAACATTTTTTATACAACCATATACTGGTCAAATTTAATCAATACCAAGAATTAGATAAAAAATTATATATATATATATATATATATATTATTATTTTTTGTTTTTTTTTTAAGTGGAAGAATAGGAAGGTAAGTTTCTAGAACCTGATCCTAATCAATATTAAAAAAAATTACCATTTAAAATTGAAGCAGGCAGAGAGCTCAATGTATTAAGAATACAGAGCCAATATAAATTAGAGAAAATATTCAAAATTCAAATGTGTCGGATGTACCTTTCGACATAGAATCTCTAATAGAGATTCTACGTCACGTCAGCTACATTGCTTTTTTTCCAAATGGCAAAGGGCTTGGGATAGAGTGTGGTGGGGTTTTAGGTTAACAACAGTCACAAAGTAGAAAAGGACAGATCTGGTAGTCGCGGGCTTGCAGGGTCTTGAAACGGTATATTTAGGAAGGGGAGGAATAGGAGTTCATATTTTATAAAGATAGACAACTAAATGAGTTACATTACTTTTATAAGGTTAAGATTTTGGGCTGTTTGAAGAGGTGTATTTAGGCGAGAACGAATGTGTTTCAATATAAGATTTTAATTTTTTTTTTATTTAAGTTAATTGATTAAACCTTTTAGGTAGAAGCGAGCTAAATGACAATTACAGGAAGTTATCAGTTTCAAAATTATTAGACAAAATATTAGAGAAAAAATATTACAGAAAAAAAAGTATAAATACATATATGTGTTAACCAAGGAAAAAGGGGTTTTAGTAAAAGAATCCATATTTTCAAAAGATAGGCAATTGAAGGAGCTTGGGATAGGAAGGTAGGCGGGTTTAAATACTTTTTAAGGTTAACTTTAGGGTAAAATTTAAATTTAAATTTAAATTGAATCCTTTTAATTTATATTCTAACATCTAGTCAACGGGGATTTAAATTCTATATTTAAGTATTCAAAAAATTTGCCTTGTGGCGGCACTTACTGATGAATTCTCTCCTAAGATTCAGTAGCCGGTGTTGACGGGGGTATTTTAATATTGAAATTTTTTCCAGTGAACATAGACAGCACCGATCATGAAAATTCCTCGGAATTCGGCCCGAACCTATCAGTTTCCAGCTAATTTCAGGATCTTCCTCTTCATTTTCCAGAATGCCCGCGAAAGGGTTGTCTGGTACCTCTGACCGGGGTTCGAAAAGGAATACCTGTGGTTATAGAGTCTTTGTTTGAAAGGACCGGCGGACATACCGATATAAGTCCGGAAGTCGTTTTTTTTTTTGTTAGATGGAGAAATTTGCTCTTATATATATATATATATATATATATATATATATATATATATTCTTCTTCTGTGTGATTTTTTTTTCTGGATGTAGGCGATCATGGCTTTCTACATCTCCCTATCCCTGATAGCTCTTAGCAAGCTTTTTCCTTTTACATCGCACAACACCCGTTCTGCTCATGTCCTTCAAATGTGATATCCGCTGATTTCCCTTGTTTGCTTTTTTATTCTCTTTGGCCTGTTAGTATCAGATTTTTCAATCCCTTCTACATAAATGCATGTCCCAGTTAATTTAGCTGATGCTCAGTATTAATTTTTTTTCCATTCCATTATTTTCAGAACCACTTCATTGCGCAAATGCTCGATTAATTGTATCCGCAGCATTATTCTGTTTAATTACATTTCAGATGCTTCAATTTTTTTATTTCATCTTTGATGATATCGTCCAGCATTCACTGACATATTGAAAAATTTACATCACATGACACTCCGCTACTCTCTTCTTTATTCTAGCGAAATTTTCCTGTTTTTAAATATTCTGCTCATCTTCTCAAACGCGTCCTTTTGCCATGCCAATTTGCCTTCGGATCTATGTGTCTCACTTTTCTTCTTCTGTTAGAAAACTTTTGCGTATACATACACGTACACACACACACACACACAAACACACACACACACACACACACACACACACACATATATATATATATATATATATATATATATATATATATATATATATATATAGTTTGCTCTACCTTTGTATTTAGTACTTTCTGTTAGATGGGTACTCGGGTAGGGTTTTTTTTTCTTTGGTCTTCGCGCTGACTATTGTTCGAACACTTTTGACAGACAATCATGTCCTTAGCTCTTTCTTTTTTTAAAACCATTTTTTCCTTCATTGGAAAGTTATCCCGCAATGTCTTTTTAGATGAGTATAACTATAATCACGTTTTATATATATAAAATATATAAAAATATATTTTATATATATATATATATATATATATATATATATATATATATATATATATATATATATAATGTTACGAGGCTGCAGACAATTTCCTAAACAACTATTGTTTGGTATAGCTGACAATGGATATCTACTACTTTTAAACATGTGTCTTTCTAAACGTCGTATTTTGGTTTAATCTCAGGTGAAAATAAAAACATTTTTGTCTTTATTCACACAGACATACACACGCCGCCAGACGCCTATATATATATTTTTTGCACTTATATTCACATTCAAGCCAAATTAAGTTACAAAGTTTCATGAAATTATTTCTTCTCTGTTGATCTATGAAAAACATTCTTTGAAACCATTACTTCAATATATCTTTTATCCATTTTTCACAACAGGTTTTACTTTTTTCTTTATGCTTCAATCTTTGTTCCTGTTTTTTATTTGTTCTCTTCTCGGTTCCATCCAAAACGTCAGGATCCTTGTAATTGGCGACCAAACCGTTAACTGCATTCTAAAACAGCATCCCTGAAGCCGAACAGCTTGGCTCCTGTTTAGTGATGCCAAAATGCAACCTCTCTTCACTGAAGACACCGAGAAAAGCTGACTGTCCCCAGAAATGCCGTCAGCTAGAAAATTATATCCTCGTGTTGGCTGAGCTGCAAAGTTTGTCCTGCAGGTGGCACACTTATACGGCCTCGTTTTCACCTGTATATAAGTAATGCAGCTTAGATGTTTGAGATGCTTGCTTAGATGCCAATGTGTTGTACTGATATTGACGGTGGCCGAAACCTTTGATATACAGTTAGGTATATGTGTATAAATTTGAAAAAGAAGCCAATTATTTTGATGCGTCTTAGTTTAAAATATCAGAAGCGGCTTTCTACGTATACATCTGCTTATAAATGGCATCCAAAGTAACTAAATGCGAATAGTTACAGAATAATATAAATAGTAATTATTTAAATGACATGTAAGAGTTACTGAAGTAAATATTTATTTGTGTGTTTCACTAGATATAAGTGCATTTATTTTTAAAAGTTTTTGTTCAAATTGATTGCTTGTCTTCGGATATTTTGTAATAACAAGATCAGTGTTTGCAACTGATTGTTGGAATAAGGTGATTAAAATAGATAAATTTCCCGGCTTTAATATGTATTTTGCACTAGGGCCTAATCACATCTATTGTGTAAATATCGTTTTAATCTACAATTATTTTTATAAATCAAAGAACAATTATATTGGCTATTATATATATATATATATATATATATATATATCCATTCTCTCACATGTTTTTTTCTTATATCTTATAAGAAATATTTTTTTTCTTATGTAAGATAGTCAATGTTAAGTATAACAATATATATATTGCCGTCATTTTAGACGGTATATCGATTTGCTGTCATTTTTTATAGCACTGAACAACTCGTTTTGATATATAGATTGTGCACTTTGCATTCGCTTTTTTATCCCTTTTTTGGTGAAAAAAATGTTTCTTGATTCACGGAATAGATAAACGCAACAGCTCAAAAATTTAAATCAACGACCTGGATAATAAACAAAAAAAATAACCAACGTTTAGTATTTGGCGTTTTGAAAATAAATTACCAGGGACGATATTCTAAGATGATATTTAACTTGTAATAAGATGAACCAGGATTTGTTCTGAGGCATCTCATACTCACACAATAAGAGTTATCTTAATTCCCCACTCAACTTTATTCTGGTAGGAGATATTTCTCCTTTTACTAAGTTAAACAGTAATAGACAATATCATAGTCTTAGCTGCTTAGATTACCTATATCTATATCATTCTTCTTCTTCTTCTTCTATGTTCCCTGTCCCTTCAGGACGTAGGCGATCATGGATCTCCACGTCTCCCTATACCTTGTGGCTCTTAGTATGTTTGCTCCTGTTGCTCCTGGCAACCCCCGTTCCGTCATCCACCTGATCAGACCCTGCAAATATGTTATCCGCTGCCTTCCTCTGTCTCTCCTTCCTTCTATCTGTCCAGTCAGTATCAGGTTCTCCAGGCTCTCCTTCCTCATTGCATGTCCCAGGAACTTCAGTTGTCTCTTCCTGATGCTCAGCATCAATTTCCTTTTTGTTGCCATTCTTTCTAACACTTCGTCGTTGCTTGTATGCTCAGTCCACGATATCCGTAGCATCCTTCTGTAGAACCACATTTCGGCCGCTTCCAGTTTTGTCCTCATTTTCGATGATATTGTCCAGCATTCACAGCCGTATTGAAGAACTGACATCACGTAGCAGTCTAGCACTCTTTTCTTCGTTTCTATTGAGATCTTCCTGTGTGTTAGTATTTTGCTCATCTTCTGGAACGCGTCCTTTGCCATGCCAATTCGCCTTCGGATCTCCGTGTCGCACTTTCCATCTCCTGTTAGAACACTTCCTAGGTACTTAAATTCTTGGACTTGTTTGATTCTGTTATCCCCCACCTGTATTTGGCATTTTGGGTTGTATCTTTTGCTGATGACCATGCATTCAGTTTTCTTAAAGTTTATTTGTAGTCCCTTCTTGTCACTCTCCAGTGCTACTTTCTGTATGAGATCTTGCAGTTTCCTTCCCGTGTCCGCAATCAGTACTGTATCGTCCGCGTATCTTATGTTGTTCAGGTTGTGGCCTCCAATAACAAATCCTGGTGTGTTATCTAGGGTCCTCAAAATATTCTCGCTGTATAGGTTGAACAAATCCTGTGAAAAGACACATCCTTGTTTTACGCCTTTTTCTATTTTTGTGTATCTACTGAGGTCGTTACCTGTCCATATGCAGGCCGTTTGCTGCCAGTAGAGATTCTTGATTATTGTTATGTCTTTGCCGAAAATGTCGAGGTTGCCTAGCATTTCCATCAATTCTTTGTGTCGTATTTTGTCGAATGCTTTCGCGTAATCAATCTATATAATTAGCCTCCGCTAAACCTCAGTCAATAACACCGCTTTGAAATTCTCCTCTGTATATGATGTGGGGGGACTATAGAGGAAAACGGAATTATGGTCTCAAGTTAATCAGTAAGGACAATTTGATCCCCTAACCACCCATACTTCTTTGCTCATGGACTGTGGACTGGTTCATTCATTCTACTTTCTTTGAAAAATAGAAGTAGATAGATCTAGATGCCCCGTCCATACACCTTCCATTTATTTTCAAGAGGTGTACAAGCACATCTCGCTTTGGATAGTTTTATGGTTCCCATCTCGTGGAGCTTTAATTATGCTGGCTGGCAAATTTTTATTTATCTGACTGGATTGTGGCGATGACACCCATACTTAGGTTATCCGTTTGACAGTTTTATGGTTGTGGCTTCCCGAATGGTAGTTGGGAGCACGAAATCTTAGCGCCCGAGGGATGCTGCTCTAATCAACACATGTATAATAACGAGGTTGTTACAATAGGAGGTCACATGTAAATGTGTCACAAAAAATACTTTCAGTGAGCTACCCAAGACCTTCCTATGTTATCGTCTGCATTCATTTTCAGCCAGTTTATATTTAATAATTTAAGCGGTCGGAATCAACTTTCGCTCTTTTCAAGCTTAAAAAATCCCATGAGCAAAAGCAATAAACCAAAGACAAGTAAACCAGATCGCCCAAAAAAACAACGAAACTGTTCATATATTCTTTTCGCGGTATTCGTACCAATATATGCAGTGTGGAATCGTTTTACATGGAACACTCGACGGGCAACATTGCTTTCTGTGAGCCTAACTCAATTCTGAATTCTCTTCCATTGAATGCGGTGATCTTCATTTCATTTTGAAAGAATTCTAAAGCCCTCTAGCATGGCCTTGACGTTTATGTTCGGTAAAATCTTCCGGTTTCTCTTGACTATCTGGACTATACTTTACATTTTAGTAAACAAAGCAAATTCTATATTTAAATCTAAATCTGACTCCTTGATTTTGTTAAAAAAACATAAAACAAAACAAAACAAAACAAAAATTCAAATAATCTATTATTATCAATAATAAGAAAGACAAATTCCTTTTACGGACCATATTCCCGAGCCGACGCGATGTTTATTTGTCGTCGAATGGAAATGCCAGAATCACATCCGGGATTGAAGTCCAAAATGACCTCTTCAGAGTCCCAGAAAACGATATAAAAAGATGAAACAAGAAAACGGTTGCATTGAGAAAAATACGAGCAATTAACACGTACCCTTGACAAGCATCAAGCCATCGTTGTTATTATTGTCTTTATCTAGACGTCATTTTGTCATTGATAGAATAAATGCAAGCGTTTCCTCAAATTATCAACATTACTATTTGCTGATTGAATGAAATATCTCATAGGTATTTTTCTATAGATTGCTTGTGGCTCTGTAGAAATGTACTGAACAACAGAAAATACTCATTCCCTCCTCTCCTTTGACGAACCTAGTGTACCTCTGGCAGATTTTCCCCCGAGAATGGAGCCGATAACGAGGGATATGCGCATAAACCAGTCACTGGTTTATGACATATTTTGTAAATTAGATTAATAAAAGGCAATTGAATTTCTAAGTATCGTAGACGTCGTACTAAATATTCTCCTGAGTTTGTCCCTGTTCTATTTAAACTTTACACCAAATGTTTCGCTGCTTCCTGCTTTCCAACTTGTTGCAGTTATTCGATTCTATTTCCTGTTTTTATATGGTAAATAATATGAACACTCATATTATCACTTCATTTTCCTCTAACCTTTTACAGAAAACAGAAGATTGCACAATGTCAATATATTTTGTTTAACCACATATTTCGACGGAAATTTGTCGCCATGCATAAGACTAAAGAGTTCAATAATGTCATTGTAGGTCATTCTAAATAACTTGTGTATCTTCAATGGCATACCTTTGTATTGTAAAAGGAATCACATTTCCTTTTTCTATATTTCAATTTACACGTTTCATTTCGAGATTTTTAATTGACTGCAGGTGAGTAAAGTAATAAACTTTAATCGCCCAAATAAGTTTTTTAATCGTCTGAGTCGATCGGGTGAGTGAAATCTCCAAGGATGTAACTGCATAATAATTCAAGTATTTTTCTGTAAGAATTTAAAAATTA
Organism: Ascarosepion bandense; assembly: GCA_037127315.1. NCBI lineage: Eukaryota > Metazoa > Mollusca > Cephalopoda > Sepiida > Sepiidae > Ascarosepion > Ascarosepion bandense. Next base: position 1,611,043 of record JBBBDQ010000980.1, on the reverse strand, counting down.
ACCTATATATTAATAAATTTGTGTGTCGATATGTATGTCTATTAGATCTTATGTTTGTTTGTTTTTGCGTGTTGATTAGGGGACATTTTTAGAGATATTATTTTTGTTCAATATTCCCTCCTCTCTTTTGACGGATCTAAAGTACGTCTGACAGATTTTCCTCCGAGAATAAAGGCGATGCAGTGGAATATGCGCATAAACCTGTCACTGGTTTATGACATATTTTGGAAATTAGATTAATAAACGGCAATTGTATTTCTAAGTATCGTAGACGTCGTACTAAATAAATATTCTTCTGAGATTGTTCCTGTTCTCTCTAAACTTTACAACAAATATTTCGCTGCTTACTGCTTTCCAACTTGCTGAAGTTATTCGATTGTATTTCCAGTTTTAATAAACGTGTTTAAAAACATGAACACTCACATTATCACTTCATTTTTCTCTAACCTTTTACAGAAAACGTACAATCAATGCAATCACTGTCGAAATCGTTAATCATCTTCCTACGCACGACGTGTTTCTTTCACAGAAACAACATCTTCCGTTTCGTTAAGACTCCTAGCGACATGTTAATGGACGTCAGCAAATTCGTTTATTTAGCTGTCGAAGCCTTAATTTTAGTTCTAAATACCACGAAGGGGTTCGAAAGAGTTTGATATGCTGCCCTTTTACGCAATCTTAATGGCTACGGTATGACGTGAAGAAAATATTTTAAATTCAATTATTCATTACGAAGATTCTCTTAAAACGCTATGCTTCCAGATAATTTGATACTAACTTACTGTACCCCATGATTTTATCCTTGGACCTACAATATTTTTTATTTTTATCAATTTACCCCACCGATGATATCATTTTGAAACTAGGTATTTAAGCAGATAACACAATCATTTACACCTGTTTTAGTAGCAAACCCAACAGACACCAAATGTTAAACCTGACAATGGCCTTGAATAAACCACTAGCGTGATTAATAGATTGTAAATTTTAACTCCTCCAAAATAAATCTGTTTTCGTTTCATCAGCACAGACTGATGATTGCGTCCATGCATGAAGCACACCCTCGTCGTTAAATTAATTTAATATTCACGTTTAAAGTTACATGCACTACACCCTTTATACTGAGCATAAAAATACATACCTGAAACAAAATATATATATATATATATATATATATATATATATAGCGAGAGCCCATAGCCCAGATATATATATATATATATATATATATATATATATATATATATATATATTGTCCTAACTCGATGGCTGCATTTTTCACACTGATAGCTGAATATATTTGAATTTAAGTTTACTGTCTTATGAGTGGTACGTTTTATAATGTTATGTTAATGCTTTTTAATAAAAAAAAATAAAAATTTAAATATACTAAAGATACTTTCTCAAAAATGATTAAATTTAATTTTTGATTAAAATTAGATAATTAAATATATAAAATAATATTGAAATGCAGGGAGATGAAATGAAAGTAGGGCAATTCATAATTGTTAATAGTAATACTTTGCGAGAGGAAGGATGAAAGAAAAAACAGTGAAGTAAAGAGAGAATAAAAAATGACAATGTATTTTTTATGGCATTATGTTGTCATTAAATCGTTTTATTTTTTTTTTTGTTAAATAGATTAGGGTTATTAATATGAGTTCAGATGATAAGGTATTTTCTGAAAGACCTAAGTTACATATATCCCCTCTTTCATAATAAGATTTTAATTTATTGACGACATTACAGTTAAGAATTTGATTCTTGAAATTGTTTTTCTTTAATTTTCAAAAATACATGGACAAAGCAGTGTCTTGCTGTAATTACTGATGTTTAACGACAATATATGATTATTTGCAATTTAGTGGAGGTACCTAAATTCGTAGTTCTTTCTTCTATTTTATTACATCCGCTATCTCACAGATGATAAAATTAAAGAATCTATTAACGATTTTTATGAAAAAAATACTTGCTTGTATAAGTTATTTTTTGTTGCGTGATTGAAAGAAGTATGCGTATTTTATTTTCTTTCTAATGTTCTAATGTTCATTTTCACTTTTCATAAGCAGGGAGGAAATATTGATTTTGAATCAAGGATAATATTTTCCAAATGAGTTTCTAAAAGTCTGTGAACGTCTTTAATCTGGGCGACATAGACTTTTTGGCTCCACTCTGGAATCGTTAATTAAACGAATGTTTAAAATGATCGGGAAGATTAAATCGAGACAGCAGTTTGTCGATTTAAATTTCATTATTCAGATCTTCCTTTGAAAGTTGCGGCATGTTACTGTCGTTTGTTTAACCACACATTGTGACGTAAATTAGGCGACATGCATAAGACCAAAGAGTTCAGTAATGTCATTCTGAATAACTTGTGTGTCTTCAATGGCATACTTTTGTGTTGGAAAAGGAATCACATTTCCTTTTTCTACGTTTCATTTCGAGATTTTTAATCGACTTCAAATTAGTAAAGCAATAGACTTTACTCGCACAATTCAATTTTAATCGACTGAGTCTATCGGGCGAGTGAAATCTCTAAGGCTATAACTGCATAATAATTCATGTTTTTCTGTAGAAATGAAAAAATTACCGTATATTAATAAATTTGTCTGTTGATATGTATGTCCATTAAATGTCATGTTTTTTTTATATTTCGCGTGTTGATTTGGAGATATTTTTACGTATATTACTTTTTTCAATATTCTTTAAGAATAGATTTAATAAAAGATTTTGACCGCTAAAAGTTCCGCCATGATTCGTCATTTGTGGCTGCAATCTGAACAAAATGCGCAGATGATACTGTGCTTATAGCAGACACGGAAAGGAAACTACAAATCCTCCTACAGGAAGTAGTTACAGAAAGAAACGGCTACATATAAACTACAAGAAAACTGAATGCAGGATAATCAGTAAAAAGAAAAGCCCAAAACATGCTAATTCAATATATAGGAGACTAAAATCAAATCTGTAAAAAATTTGAATAACTGAGAAGTGTCCTAACAGAAGACGAAAAGTGCGACACTGAGATCCGAAGGTGTATTAGCATAGCAAACGATTCATTCAATATACTAAAAAAAGGCAGAAAATTTCGTTGGAAACAAAGAACAGAGTACTGCATCTTTATGTTATATCTGTTTTTCATTATGGCAGTGATTGCTGGACAATCTCATCAACGACGAAGAAAATAGTTGAAGCAGCCGAACTATGATTCTGCAGAAATATGCTGAGGATAACATGGACAGAACATATGAGCAAAAACGATTTTTTAAGGAGTATGTATACGAAATGGAAACTGATATTTAACAACAGGAAAAAACAGCTTGATGGACTTGAGTATATGGACGATACAGCAGGGTTTAAGCGGGATAACAGAAGAAGGGTTGTTAAGAGCTACAAAGCATAGGAATATGTGGAGGGCTATAATCGCCTACCTTCTAAATAAAGTAACAAGTCACACAGAAGAAGAAAATTTAATTTTATGTGTTTGACGTGTTTATAATGTATAATATTATTATTAGCAGATCCTAAGACTAATACCACTTAATGAATGATTTTTTTAAACAATGTAAAATTCAGTTTATGGCTTGTTTTTTCCTGTATATTACGATATATTTGAATGGGTGATTAAACTGTTCTTTTTATTTTTATGTTTAAATTTTAATGCTTTTTTTTGTAATCGTAGATATAGGCTTTTATACTTCATGCTAAAAGAGTGCTGGATTGCTCTGTGATATATATCCTTCTGTATGGAAGTCAATGCTAAACGATCTCATTAAGGATGATGGAGAGGCTTGTGGCAGCAGAAATGTGGTTTTACAGAAAGATGCTGAGGGTACCATGGACAGAGCACGTGAGCAACGATGAGGTGTTGGAAAGAATGCAAACTAGAAGGAAACTGATGACAAATATCAGGTAGAAACAAATGAGGTTCCTGGGACACGTAATGAGGAAGGAGGTCCTGAAGAACTTGATCAGAGGTCGGATAAATGGAAGACTGGGGAGAGCAGCCCGAGACGTACCTATTACGTCTAAGCAAATAGTTGACAAGGCTTGAAATAGATAACAAGAGAAAAATTATTGAGGGGAACAAGAGACAGAACCAAGTGTAAGTCCATGATCGCCTACGTCCTGAAGAGACACGACACCAAATGAAGAAAAAGATGCCTCTCCAACATGAGTTATTTTACATTGTAAGCAATCTATTTGCTAACTACTGGCATCATAAACCGTATTGGATGCATATTTCTCTACAATATCTCCGACTATATAATCAGTGATGGTAAAGACATCAGCATTATGGAAATATTTACTGAAATGTTTTGTATAACAACTGTTAAAGAGTTTATTATTTCGACGCGATATGATTGTTAGCTAATTTATCTCGTTAGGACAATTACAGCTGTCTATGGAATTCATCCTTAGGGTACATCTAAGCTACGCTTAGAAAATCGCCGTGCACTTGGACGTGATGTCATTGTTAGCAAGCTTGCTTTGCTAGAATAATTACAACCAGATGTTTAATGTTGTTGAACATAGACTATATCTAAGCTATGGTTAAAATATTGCCGTGGACATGCATAATTGTTAGCGAGCTAATGTCGTTAAAACAATTACGACTCTCCAGTGAGTACCATCCACGCTGGTTGCCTCATAATTTCGGTTTAGTTCCAGGTTTATGCTTAGAAAACCAACGTAAATAGCAGATCTTGATACGCTTCATATTATTTTTCTTGCAATTGGGATTTGATTTAATCGGTTGAACTTCTCTTAACAGGTTTCATATAATCTATAATTATCATCATTGATTTAATTTAAAGAGTTGTTCACAAGGGATTTCGTTATATAATAATTGAGTAAATAATAAATATCTATTTCAATTCTCTTTTGTTCGAGTTGACTTGTAGTTATGTCTGATTATATTAATTGTTTAAGCTAATCTAGTGATTTTATTTTTCATACACATTCCTTCTTTACACAATAACGCGAAAGATGTTTTGTCTTGCAATCCTTTGATATGTTAATTTAAATTGCTCGTGACTTTATTTCGATATTGTTAAAAATGACGACAAATAAAAAGAATGCGAAATCCGTTTTATGCATCTTCGTTTTCTTTTCTTCAATTGATTCTTTGTTTATTATAACTTTAATTATACTGAGGTAATTTCTGTCACTTTCGTTATTTTTCGGAGAAGCATCTCGGATAATTTTGTTTTAATCTTCTGTTTCATCAACTTTCTGCATCTAAAGAATTATTTTCTTTCATGAAGATATTTTCCGGGCTTACACATTAACAGCAGCAACATAATTTAATCATAATTGTTCCATTCTTAAAAGAGATCAGTGCAAATTGAACTAATTATTTCTAAGCGTCCATAGGTTATTTTTTATTTTTTAACATTCAATTATCTCAGATTCTGAGAAGAATATGACCTGGTGTCTCCGTTTTACTCTCTTTCCTGCCACCAAAACATAGCTTCCCTGTGTCTTTTTTATAAATAAATTATTAGTAGTTGTTCTGATGAGCTATCCTCTTTGATATTTCTACCTTACTGAATTAGGTGCAATTCTAAATTCGTGGCAAATTGATTATTCTGTCCCTCTCATCTGCATATGCTGTGTGCGTATAGTTCTGCAAGCTCTTTTACTCATTATGTAAACTCAAGTTATCAGCACATATGTTATGTTTCAAAAATCTTCTAAGCCAACCAACCATAAAGATGAATACAATATGGAAACCAGTGTTATGCAGTGCCAGAGAAAATCATTAGAGTTAAAAATTGCAATATGAGCTCTGGTAAAAAATACTAGTGAAAGCCATTAACATCAGAAATACTAGAGAAATCCATTACAATAAAAATGAATTGCAATATGAACTCTTGTAATAAAAAAAATAAAAAAAATATTTTACTGGACATTAAGTTTATAAGTCCTTAAATTTCAGTTGTTCTTGTTCTTAAGGACACGTGCCCTTGTGGACAAAGACGATAGTTAGTTCCTGACTTGACTCTTAGAGTTGTGAGTTCAATACCATGCTACAGCAAGTGTGAAAAAGTAACTCATGACTTCCAAACGAGGTTTTCGCAAGAAATTCAGTTCATATATCCAAGTGATTGTAATAAAAAGTTTGGTTCCAAATTCCTAGCACCTGAAGAAGGACGAACCATACAACAGACAAAACGTCGTACAAATGGCAACAAAGTTGAGGACAATAATCCGAAAAATGTAAATACTGTAAATATTACATAATCCTAGAAATATAGACAAATTCCATGCATTCTGTTTTCTTGCAGTTTATTTATAGTCCTTTTTTCACTCTTTTCAGCGACATCCTGGAGGAGGTCTTGTTGTTTCCTTTCCGTGTCTGCATATCAGCACTGTATCATCTGCGTATCTTATGTTGTTCAAATTGTGGCCTCCGATGACAAATGCTGGCGTAGCATCTCGGGCCCCAAAAATAGTCTTCTTTTTTTTTTAATCATATCACCCCAAGCAAGGCGGTAACGTCACTGATGCGCAGGGGTCTACTTAAGAGTAAAAAGATTAGAAAAGAGAAAGCCGGAAACCATACCCTAAACAGGGAACAATGGATGAGCCTCTTCATCTGTTCAAAAGACGTGGGTAGAGTGTGAACCGGGCGATAGTGTAGTCTATCTACACCATTCTCTATTCGAGAAAAAAAAAAGAAAAGAGTAAGAAGATTGGAAAAAGAAAGCCGGAAACCATATCCTAAACAGGGAAAAAGGGATGAGCGTCTTCACCTGTTCAAAAGACGAGGGTGGAGTGTGAACCGGGCGATAGTTTAGTGTATCTACTCCAATTGAGAAACAAAAAAGGAAAAAGTAAGAAAATTGCAAAAAAGAAAGCCGGAAACGACATCCTAAACAGGGAACAAGGGATGAGCCTCTTCACCTGTTCATAAGACGTGGGTGGACTCTGAACCGGGCGATAGTTTAGTCCATGTAATCTAATTGCGAAAAACAAAACCCAAAAAACTGACTTACTAAGTTTTAACTTAGTTAAAGTCCAGTCAAAGAAATTTCTGCTAAAAACAAAATCAATCCTTCAATTAGCCATGAAAAGTTTTAAAATTAAGCAAGGATTAGGCTAAAACAAAAAAAAAACGTGGCTTACTTATTCAAATCATGATTCCATCCCAAAACATACATTGTTTCTGCCAGTGAGTTGAAAAAAAATAATTTTTAACTTTTTGGCCAGAGGGTGATGGGGAAATGGGAGACTATAGCCAATTTCACCTATCCACCCGCAAACAGAAAAAAAGTAAGAAAGAGACTGACATACTAAGGAAAAATAAAATAAAGACGAGATTCCAGTCAAAGAAATTTCTGCTAAAAACAAAATCAATCCTTCAATTAGCCATGAAAAATTTTAAAATAAAGCAAAAATTAGGCAAAAAACAAAAAAAAAATGCCTTACTTCTTCAAGTTATGATTCCATCCCAAAACACACATTGTTTCTGACAGTGAGTTGAAAAAAAATAATTCCTAACTTTTTGGCCAGAGAGTGATGGGGAAATGGGAGACTATAGCCAGTGCCACCTATCCACCGGCCACCAGAAACAAAAAAGAAAGAAGTCTTGCTGTACAATAGATATAGTGAAAAGACACCACCTTGTCTTACGCCCCTTTCTATAATCTGTTAAAGCACTTAGTAATATTCATTTTTTTTTCCAAATTTCACTTCTCTTATCTATTCACACAAGCGAGTCAACGTGGCTGTTTCTCTTGGTTCTTTTTCCATATATCCAGAAAGTGTTAGATTTTTCATTACCTTCTTTACCTTTTCTCGTTGCAGCAACTAACTTTGTATTATTTAGATTATAATTATAGGTTGTTTTAAAGGTTTTATGAAAATAATATCAATACTGAAGACAAGGATTATCATGTCTATTTTTCAGATTACTCGGGAATTATTTTTCAATGTAGCAGGTTTTTTCAGAAGGTGTGCAATTATGGCTCTGCACAAATTTCTATCGATTGATGTTCTAGTCAATATTCGCTTTTTGCGACACAATTTCTATTTTTCTATACATTTACATAACTTTGTCAAGATGTCTTCTCCCATTTCTCTCCTTTTCTATTCAATATCTCATATGAGTGACACATTTCCCTTTCCTCTTTTTCTTTTCTTGTGGCAACAATTTACCATGTCTATTTCTGATTATATTATATATTGTGCTGATTTTTTTCTTGAATGACAACATTCTGGATGTTTTTGCATTAATGCATCTGTTTACTAAGTCTCTAATGGTGGACTTACATTGTTCTGAAGTTCCATCAACAACTTTCCTGATTGGATCAGTATACAACTCCTTGATTTATAATGATGTTATAACTTAATCGAGTCTTGTATATAAAGCTGATCTGTAAGATAAGGTCAAATTGACAGATGGCCTAAAAAGTGACATGGAATGTACATGACTTACATTATTCCCCTTGTCCCCATCTTTGTTGCAATTTGTACGATGTTTCAACCGTTGAACACTCCGGCCGTCTTCGGGTGCAAGAAATTTCAAACCGAACAATTTATTGCAATCACTGGGGGATATCATTCTCATCCCTTGTGTAGTAATGCATCTAACCCAGCAAATTACTTGCTCAAAATTGCTGTAAATTGCTATTGAACTCCCAACTCTTTGCGTCATGACACAGAAAACCAAGGACAAGAACAACTGAATTTTGAGTTCTAATGTACAGAGTTCAAACTGCAATTTTTTATGTAAATTGTTTTCTCTAGTATTTTTATGTTATTGGATTTCTCTAGTATTTTTACCACAGCTCATACTGCAAAACTTTTACACTAATGATTTTCTCTTGCACTCCATATTACTGTTTCTCATATTGCGTTCATCTCTAGTCTAGGTTGGCTTAGAAGATTTTGTATGCCTAGCAAACGTACTGATTACTTAAGTTTACGTAGTTTTTAGTGGCGTTTTCTATTATTTCAACTTCCTCATATAGGAGGCGGTGATCCCTATTCTTCTTCCATATATGGTCAGCTACGCCTGATTTTTCTATCACTCCTCGTGTTTCCGTCTTGCAATATTCTTAAAAGGACGGCCTGTTTCTCCTTTATATTTTTCAGAACTACATGGAAAGGCGTAAACACAGTTCTTAGTCTTGTCCTTCTCTGTTGGGGTCTTACTCGGGAGAGGTAGCTGCAAAGTACAGAACCACTTCTGAAGAAATTCCTGATGTTATTATGAACCACAGATCCATTGTATTTTCTCTGATAACCATATCACATAGAGTAGACAGACCAAGGCGCTTTTCTGAGTGTTTTTATCCTCATACACCCTTCCTTCCATGTATGTTAGAGTCGTTGTCATGTACCATGAAGGATTGTTTCGTTGTAGGGTACTGCTTATACTGACCATTTCCTGTTCGGATGTTATGAACCCCTTCTCTGTTCAAATTATTAGCACATCCAGGAATGCCACTATTTTCTTTAGTGAACTGAATGGATAGTCATATTGAGTTTACAAGGTCGAGTAGCGTCTGGACCTACTTCTGGTCTGGCCTGAGTATGAAGGCATCACCAACGTGTCTCAGCCATAGGGTTGGCTTTAAAACTGTGCATTCTAATGCCATCATTTCAAAGTATTTCATGTGTATCCTAGCCAGTGATAATGATAAAGGCGAGCTCATTGCTAAGCTTTCATCCTACCGATAGCTGTATGATCCCAATCCGAAGTGTGTTGTTTGTGTGCAGAAAGTCTAGTGGAACACTGGTACGTTCTGCTAGGGATGGGTCCGGGGTCTGAATAACCCTTACTACCAATAGTGTGTACCTTAATCGTGTGTACGTTAATGAACAGATTCACCACATCCCGGTTCACCATCTGGTTACATTGATGGGAGCATCATTGATAAGTTTCACGAAGTGGGCCGAGTTTCGAACATATGATAGCGACTTTCCTATCAGTGGGTAAATTATATCTAAAAGAAAGCCACTCAGAGAGTGGCACACAAAGCCTAGGCTGCTAACAATAGGCCTGAGCGGAATACGATCTTTATGAAACTTAGGTAGACCATTTATGTGATGTAGCTTGCTGTAACCCTAGGACAACTGCCTGTGTGTCCTAGGCTGGGAGGGATTTTTGTTCTCGATTAGGATCTGCGGCAGCTGTCATTCTGTTTTCAACGTAGGGTCTTTCTTTACCTTGCTATAGCTACCAATTGTAATGAGGTTTTCCGGTTTTTTGGTGTATTCAGTTTTGTCCATCATTACATGTGCATTGCCTTTATCTGCTGGTAGAATAACGATGTTTCCATTCCATTTTAGGGTCCTGATTGCCAGCCCATTTTCTTTCGTGATGTTTGGTTTAAGTGTCTTGAATTTCTCCAGTGACTGTCTCACTTTCCATTTTAGTTCATCCCCCTGAAACTGAGCGATGTTCAAGACTATTTTCTCGATGCGGGCAATGATGTCCAAGTATTCTATCTGCGTATTTGAGACCCTTGTTCAATACTGACTAATCAGAGGCACTTAACTGATGTTGCCTGATGTTGACAACTGCCTTCACAGGTGGGTGATGGAACTCATGTGTCTTCTTCAGATCTTTTAATCTATTTAGTTTCTGTACTTAGCGAACCTTGTCTACCTCGAATTCTTGCTTGAAGAACTTGTCCAATTCGTGCTGGATCTTTTTTTGGTTTTCTTCATCAGTGATCTTTCTGAGGATTGATTTGAGATATCGGTATATAATTTCCGTTTCATCCATCGGTTGTACTGGATACCTTCTCGGATTAGGGCGACAGGACGGACTATCAATGAATTTACGGCAAGTCTGGGTACCAAGGCTGCAGGAATGAGTGGTAGTTTCCTGCATTGGTGTAGGAATGTCAGATGATTTGATATTCGGGCCAACTTAAGGTAGGATTTTATTTGTCTCCATATTTTTGGTGTATCGGGTCCGTATTGATATTATGTATTTGCCTATATTTCTGCGATAGTCCGAATAATGTGAACACTGTAAATATTACCTCATCTTAGAAATATGTAAATGGAACCTGTATTTAACTGGGGTAGGTTAAAGCTTGTTACATTTAACATTTCTAAAACAAAACTGTCACCGAGAACAAAATTTTAGCCTTTAATTTGAATGACATTATCTTCGAAAAGATTGACTAAAAAAAAACTGGAACTAAGATTTTCGGCAAAATCAAGTTGAAATATTATATTGAGTCAGTTCGTAAGCCTGTGATTAAAGAGTTATTTACCTTTGTTGAGTTAGATAATTTTCTTCTCGTCAGATTTTATCTTACATATTTATAGGCCTTCCTTTCTTTCTTGCGGCGAATATTGCTGCCTCATATTTTCTCGTGCTCCTCCTATATATTTAGAGATTCCTGATTAAAATCAAAATAAAAATTTGCAATGCTATTGGTCTTGACCTGGCAACTCGCCTTCAGTTATTTTTTCACCTCACTAATTTAGCATGTCTTCATAGTAATCGTTTTGATTATTTATTCACTATGGTAGCTAGTCAATATAAATTTAAGTCCAATAGCAGATTGGCAAAAAATTATCATCCTTTTACAGTAGAAATCTAAATGTATGTAGATGTAACCGAAAATTCTATGCTAACAGTTACTTCTATCGTATTTCTTGTTTGTATTTATAAATGCAATGTAAATCGACATATTCTGTTCTTCCAGTACTTTTATTGTTCTCTCGCCTAACCATTGTTTTTATTCTTATGTCCTCTAACACACAATAATCTTTTGCGTCTTAGTGGCTTTTTTGTCATGCGTGAGTTGGTTATTTGTTTTTGGCGTCATATCAAACACTTTGCCGAAATCTATTTTGTACACAATTTTGTTTTGGACACAATAACGGTTTTTAGTGTTCCAAGTTTTACTAATTAACCCATATATGGGGAAAATTGTGGATTATTACTTTTCGCAGTGTTATTTGCGCGTAAGTGATTATAACGAACCTAACTGAAACTGGAAGTCGACTAACACATATTAACAATTCTAGCCATCTTCAATTACACCAGATGTTCATCTATGCTTACAACACCTGGTATTCCCACGATGTCACCCACCTAAGTACTGAGTAGAATCGACGTTGCTTAACTTCAATGACCGTACGAGAAACGTTTCATTGAGAAATGGCTTGTTGGAGTTGAAATAATTTAAAAATTGTATGTTTTATGATTGAGTTTCTTTTAAGTATTTTTTATGTATATTTGCACCTTTCCTGGTATTCTCAGTGTGCACTCAAAGATATGCATTTCACTTTTGTTGCATGACGTTCCTGTGTTATCAAATAAAATCTTGGGTGATAGAACAATCATATAGCGGACATTTTACATGCAAAACACTGCTTATATCAGCGAAAGTATACTGAGAAAATACGTTGAAAATTTCAGTTCTTGCTCGTCTCTCAAAAGATCTCATGTTAAAAGTTATTTGCTGACCCGTCTAGCTCTTTCGAACATCCGAAACGTAAATCAAGTGTTTTTCAATAGCCGAATTAAAGCAACAAAACAGACGTCAGGGAAGGTCCTGTCAAGTTCTTTTGTATAATTCAGGAACTATTACCTTCCACTCTAGCGGGTGTTATGCTTATTGCAAACTGAAAGCGCCAAAATGGTGCACTGCTAGCATTTGTTTTTAATTGACGTAATAAATTACCCATGTCCGAGTCAAAACGGTTTTTATTGAGTGGATGTAAGGATTTTTATAGCTAGATTAGTTTTACTGCGTTTCTGTTTCTTTTCTAATAGCATCTCTGTCAGCATTATCTGGCGTCTGACAAGATGATTGATGGTCTTTGGTGAGTAATAAAAGTTTTATCAATTTAACAGCCAATAAAAATGCGCCGCTTGTTTCATATAGAAAGAAGAATAGAAAAATCGTAAGAAAAAGCGAAATGGCCATATACATATATATATATATATATATATATATGTGTGTGTGTGTGTGTGTGTGTGTGTGTGTGTGTGTGTGTGTGTGTGTGTGTGTGTGTACACCACTACTACTGCTGACGAAAAAACAATTTCGGTTGTAAAAAAAAGTAGACAATTTGCCAAAAGACCTCACACCTAACAAAATAGAAAATCTTGAACAGGTCCTCAGTTAAAGTTACGTGGCAATTAATGACTAACTTCAAAAATATATATACGTTAAAGATATATGGAAATAAAATTAAAAACCACCTGGGACATGCATCTTTTACTTACTGATATATAAACTATAAATTACATTTTTTCTTTCATTTTAAGAGATGCTGCAGAACGAAACAATATTTTTACACAGGCCGCATCTGAAATGAGGCAATGGGACAGACTGTCACACATGATACAGACCTGCTTAAAAACATGCAATGCACTCTCAAAAGAAAGCCGTGAAAAGTGTATGACCTTGTCACGTGAGCCGATAGTCTTTCCACGAAAAACCATCTTGAAACAAACTTATGCAAAAATAATTAAAAAAAACAGATGGAAAAACCTGATACATGCAACCAAGAAAAGTAAGTGGTGTTTACCACGTGTTCCGCTGAACATTGTTCCTACGGTCATATCCAGTCATGTGATTGATAATTTTGCCGATATTGACTTGTTTTGCAATTGATAAATTTTTATTTATTTAATTTTTCCTTAATTAATGATAAACTGAAATCTGATTTTAACAATATATGGCTACATGCTTGTAATTTTATGATTCTTGACTTATGGATAGATCTAATTGTTCATCGAAATTTAAAGTTTTTTTTTTAAAATTTCAACCGAAATATACAGTTAATTAGTTAAGTGCCGCGTGGGATGCACGCTTAAGCTATCATGTGTCGAAAAAAGATTTTTCCGCAGTAGGTTGCCAGTATTTTCTGAGGTAGACTGGGTGCCACCCAATACTATAAAACACAATGTCTTAAATTTAACCAATGACCGGGGGAAGAAGTGGTGTATTATTAACCTTCTTAAGGGTAATTTAGTGTAAGTGAATAAAACGAATTCAACTAAAATTCGAACACGGCTCTCCGATTTCTCAATTCGAGCCAACATCAACTGCACCACAATGCACATTCATTATACCAAGCTGCTCAAATATGAATAATTATATTGGATATTTTCTCGAATGGTTTAACATAATTTTATTTTATATTTCTAAGTTCCTTTCATGATTCATTTTCTTTATGATTTTATGAAACGCTACATTCGCATAACCTTAAAAGTGGGTCAAGCGTTCATTAATGGAATGAAGATTATTGTTCCCTAAGCAATGAAAAAGCTGAAAATGATAAGTAATGATGAATTTATTATGTTAAATCAAGAACCAGATATAAGAATATCAAGATGTATGTTAGCTCTAACGTTCCAAACTAAACAATGATGTTTTTGCTATCACCGTTGCTAAACACAAAAGAAAACATACTGAATCCAGAATTTAGTACCTGAAATAGTTAAACAGGTATGTTTTAGTACCCGTCTCATCAATGGTCAAATTACAAATGGCTTTATTTTATCAGCATCTATAAAAACTTGACGTCAAGCTTCATAACCCAGATATTTTTTTTTCTGTAGGTTTAAACATTTGTTGGCATAGAGGAGAGAAAGTTAACTTTTCGTCGGACAAGTGCAGCGTTTGGAAGAAAAGAAATGTGTTTTCGAGCGTAGAGCTTTTATGAAGATAATTACTTTTTCCATGACGGACCTGGTGAAAGAATGTAAAGAAGGTAGGAAACATTTCTTAGTGAATAGTTGATAATTTCTTTTCATTTCTATGATAAGATCCGTGGGTAAATATGATTTTCCAAACTGAAGTATACCTGAAAAAGCTGAACTTTTATTTCTAAGAAGCAATAGTTATAACTCTGGATAATATTCAATGAACTTACTTTTTTCTCAATAATGGAACTAACTTATTAAATAATTAAATTAAAAATGACATATTTGTGTTATGTTCCTCGTTTACGGATTTGATATTAAAAATAAATTAAATAAATTCAATGAGATAAAAGTCATATGGAGACATTGCAAAATGTTCAGCTTAGAATATAGGTAAAAGAAAGAAAAAATATATTGACTAACATGCATATACACATTAATTCGCTTAAGGAAAAATTTAATTGATGAGATATCCAAATATAGAAAATTGTTATATAATTTTTTTTATAATTTTTTTTTTACAAAACAAAAAAATATATATTTACAGAAAATAAATAGTTATTAAAATGATGGGTTAATCATAGCAGGTAAAGCGGAAAAAATAGAAATGTTATTTTATGAATCAATGGTTTTGAAAGAAATTAGAAATGGTTACGCATTAATAAGAAGATTAAATTTACTCAAAAGCCCTGTTAAGGTTGAAAATAAATATAAAATTATTGTCTTTCTTCGCCCCTGTCCTGTTTTCTAGGAGAAGAGGTCAAAATATAAGGAAAACACAAAGGAAATTGTTGGTACTAAAATAGGCACATCGAAGGTAATAAGATAAAAGGAGAAGCAATACAAATGAAAATGAAAATGAAAATTAAATAAAACTAGGTTAAACTAAGGCGGACATTTTGATCGTTACGCCAAAATAAGGAAGGAAAGAGTAAAGAAAGGATAGAAAAAAGAAGGAAAAAAGTAAGTATGCATTCCCTAGAAAATACTAGCCAAATTCCAAAGTGAATCTTTACTCTGATTAGTTAAATGGAACATACACATATATTTTATATCTTCTCACACACATAAAGAGCAAACCGATGGTTCTTGTATTTAAATATAAATCATTTTCCCAACCAACAACCAACATTGCCAGATGAAAAGAATCTATCTCGAAACATAAATTTCCCTTTCTCTCCACCTATGAATCCGTCATCGCACCTGCTTTCTCAACTTTCTGTTGTTTCTTTCTAACTAGTTTGTACTCCTCACTCTTTTCTAATTAATCTTTTTACATTTATGTAGCCCCCTGCACATCAGTGGCGTTTCTGCCTTGCTTGGGGTGAAATGATTAAAAAAAAAACATCGGCTGAAGCCTCTGATCTTGTGGGATTATTCATTCTCTATAATTTAACAGCTTTCGAGGGTATAAATACGGATAGTATAGGTTTATATAGAGATGATGGTTTAATGATTGTTAGAGATTCCACTAAAATTAAGGTAGATCGTATTAGGAAGATAATACATAGAGAATTAAAGAGTTTAGGGCTTAAAGTAGAAATCACGACTAACATTAAACAAGTAGACTTTTTAGAATTTACTCTGGACCTTAATAATAATTCTTTCCAACCTTACATGAAGGCTAACTCTAATCCTATATATATTAATCCTCATTCCAACCATCCCCCATCAGTCATTAAACATATACCTTCTTCTATCGAATCTAGACTGAGCAACAACTCTTCTAGTAAAGTAATTTTTGATAGACATAGTAAATTTTACAATTCTGCACTCAGAAACAGCGGTTATAAGGCCGCTGATTTTAAATACAAAAACCCTACTAACTATAATATTAGCAAGAAAAGATCTAGAAAAATAATATGGTTTACCCCTCCCTACAATTTGTTGGTTAAAACTAAAGTAGGAAATAAATTCTTAAAATTAATTAACAAACACTTTCCAAAAACTAATCCTCTTAGTAAAATATTTAACAACAATACTCTCAAGTTAAGCTACAGTTGCACGGATAATCTAGAAAAAAGTATTAAAAAACATAACAACAAAGTCCTCAAAAAGTATTATGATACTAAAAGCATTGTAAATCACAATTCTCAAAGTGATCGTACCAGAGACAAAGGTACTAATACCAGCAATTGTAATTGTAGAAATCCTAAAGATTGCCCTTACATAATAACTGTCTAGTTAGCTTCATAGTTTATATTTGTACCGTATCCACAATTGAAAATCCTAGTAATATAAAATTTTATATCGGTTCGACTAAGAACTCGTTTAAAACTCGCTGGTATCAACATACATTATCTTTCAGTAATAATTCCTATAAACACAGCACCTCATTATCAAAATACTATTGGTCCTTAAAGGAAAAAAACAAAACACCCACTGTTAAATGGAAAATCCTTACAAAGGCCCGAATTTGTAACTCCGTGCACCTTGCTACCTCTGTCTCAACGAAAAATTAGAAATTATCAAATTTAGGGATAAGGTTAAACTGTTAAACCAGAGGAATGAGCTCACAGTTCATTGTAAGCATAGTTCAGCATTTACATTAAAATACGGGCTGTAATTTTCAAGTAATTAAGAAAAATATCCTCAACTGTCTTTTTGATGGGTGTTTCTATTCGGGTTGGACGTTCTGGTTAATTCTGCTGGGTACTTTGTTCGTCATATACTATACTATTTTTGCCAGCCATTAGACCTAATATTGTTAGGCGGGTTGTGTGGCTGTGTGGTGCTCTGCCCGATATTGGTTTTTGCAGGGCAGGGAATTTATAAATAGTTAAGAAATTATGTGAGATGTTGGCCTCGAGTATGATGGTTATTATTTGTTGGTCTGTCAGTCGTTACTATAGTGAAACGTGTTATACTCCGGCCGAATGACTTATATTGGTATAGTTTCTGCCATGTTTTGACGCAATGATCGATGTCGGACTGAGTGCCTCATGGCTATTTGGGTTGGCATTCGGTATTGGATTCTGTGCTTGTAAGTTTTTGTTGTGTTGATATGTGCTTGATTGTGTATCTGGGGAGGTTATTATTGGGGCGTCTAGGTCGGGTGGAGGTACCCATCGGATATAGGCAAATTAATATTTAAATATTAGTTTATGTATCTATGTATATATATATATTTTTATGTATGTACGTGTTTGTATGTGTTTGTATATGCATGCATGTATATGTATGTATGTATGTGTATGTATGTGTATAAGTATATGTGTATGTGTGTGCGTATGTATATATATGTATGTATATATTTTTGTGCGTATGTATGTATAAGTGTACATTTGTCCTTTTGTGCTTGTAGACATATTGAGATTTGCTTTAATTACTGATTTGTATATATATATATATATATATATATATATATATATATTTGTAGATATTTGTACTCATCTGTATATGTGTGTAGGCTTTACATGTTTGTCTGTATATTTTTGTATATGTATATATATATGTGTGTATGGGAAGGAATTTTTTTTTTAAATTTCGTATTTGAAAATATATATATATATATATATATATATATATATATATGTGTGTATGTATATGTGTACGTGTGTATATATGTGTATATGTGTGTATGTATATATACATATTTTATTATTGTTTTATATTTCTGACCGCCCTCGGTCCTTCATCAGAAACAAGTGATTTCCAAATATGAATTAAAAACGTATTATACGATCATATATGTATATATATATGTGTGTGTATATATGTGTGTGTATATATGTGTGTGTGTATATGTGTGTATATATGTGTGTGTGTATATATGTACGTGCAGGTGTTTGTGTATGTCTGCATATTTGTGTATATGTCCGCACATGTATATATGTTTGTTAAAGTGTCCATGTTTCTATATATATGTTTGTTTGCGTATGTGTGTGTGTATGTATGTGTTTATATATATATATATATATATATATATATATATATATATATATGTAATACCTATATATTTGTATGTGTGTGTGTGTGTATATGTATATGCATATGTATGTATATATATATATATTTGTGTATATTTCTGTGTATGTATTTATATTTATGTATATTTCCGTATATATTTGTAAGTGTGTATATATATTTATATCTGTGCGTATGTATGGACAGATAGATAGATAGATAGATAGATAGATAGATAGATAGATAGATAGATAGATAGATAGATAGATAGATAGATTTCTTAAGTTTCATGCTTTTTTGATCGTCTAACTAACTGTTTTAATTTTATTTCAAAATACTGGATGTATACGGAGATACGTATATTGATGAACTTTTGTTGAAGGTGGAATTGACTTTGGTGGGAATATGTATTTTTGTCATGACGCCTCTTACGCATACTCAGACATAATTTTACATATATACAACCATTGACATGCGCAGAGACACACGCACACGTGAAGCTAAACAACCGAGGCTTACAGTCATAACTTCATATGAACAGTATTGAACTCTCTCTCTCTCTCTCTCTCTCTCTATATATATATATATATATATATATATATATATATATATATATATAAATATATGTATGACGTTTTGCACATGCATACGCATTTAAGTTTGTTTTATGTTTTTGCGTAGGTATATATTTATTCCCGCTTATGTGTTCATGCATTGAAATATGATTATGTCTATCCTGACCCCATTCATATGAGGCCAGTGATTTTATGAATCCGCCGTGACTGTATCCAATATGTAGCAATTTAGTCTGCCTAAAATTTAACAGACAAATTGACATCTCGATAAAGACTAAATCTTGAAATTTGTGTATGTATATATACATGGGTGTATTACTATGTATATGTTTTTTCTCACTAATGTTTGTGAATATTTCTCCATATGTGAATGTTTGTAAGTTTATTCATGTATGCGTTCTTTTTCTCTCCTCCGTCTAAAATATGAATAATTTTCTAAATGTACAAAATTGTTAAAATATATATATATATAGTTTTTTTTTTAGCAACAAAAATATAGTAGATATAATAGTTAATTAATAATGCTGATCTTAATTTTATAAAATTTTAATACCAATGCCCACCAAGATTAATTTTAAGTCTTCCCACATATTCTCCAAAGTAAAAGTTGCTTTACTCTGATTGGTCCACATTGTACATGCAATAATGCCTCCCTGATGAAAGAGGTCTTGCTTGTTCTTAACCTTTTAAAGCCATTCATTTCGAAATAACAACATCACTTGAAAAGACACAAAAAGTGTCGAAACAAAATAGCTACTTTTGTAGTGATATTATAACATATCAATGTTATAATTTCTTAATAAATATTATTATTATATATATATATATATATATATATATATATATATATCATAGTAACAATTATAATATATATATATATATATATATATATATATATTATAATTGTTACTATGATTATCATTATTATTACGTTAGAACATGCGACAACTATAAACCTACTAAAAAGGTGTACAAGGACCATCATTGTTAAATACCTGATGGGAGATGTTTCTTTCAATATCAAAACAAAATGTACAATTTTGTAGTAGATTTAGTTCTGACATGTCCTAACATAATAATGCAGAATAAATATTCATTGGTCTATATATATATATATATATATATATATATATATATATATATATATATATATATATATAATTTGAAAATAACACGAACTGTTGAATTTAATATTGCACATGTATTTTAATGCTTTAGAACTTTTTTTTATCATGTTTCATATTGAAAAAAACACTTTACGACAGAGGATATATACTTCGTCGTCCACCGTAAAAAAGTTCTGGAGACGTGAACTTATTTAAAGCGTACCTGGAAGTGTTCCACAGACTTGATTTCATGACCTTCTTCTGCGGCACATATCGAATGAGACATGTAGAATTAAGGATTGAAACTCTAACGGACTGACGCTTAACCTGGGTCTTCGTGTTCGACCCTTCAGACATGTTGACTATACCATTATTTAACAACTTCCCATAGCACTACTTTTACAATCCCTTGACCACACACACCTCTTCACAAGGAAAGGTGTGAACATTATGTAGATAGAAACATTTACTCAACACACATATATATTTCACGCTTGGTATCAAAGTAAACATTACGACGACATTAATTTTACTTTAGAAACGAAACAATAAATAATATAAAAATACTAGTTTAATATTGTTGTGGTGTGTGGCTTATCTAGACATAACATTTAAGTGCAGATGTTCAGTTATGAGTAAGGTATTTGATACTCTGCTAGACAAGTAACTGCATTATCTTATAAGCTTTTTCTACAATTACTCATGGCTACTTATCACGACCGAGTTATCTGTTCAGGATAGCAATGAGATTAACTTGCTTTTATCGCTACAAAATAATCATCGAATATATGAGAAAATATTATGATCTTTTACGTCTATAAAAATAATCATCTATTATATATATATATATATATATATATATATATATGATTATTTTATAGACGTAAAAGTCCATAATATTTTCTCATATATTCGATTATTATTTTGTAGCGATAAATAATCTATTATATATATATATATATATATATATATATATATATATATATATATATATAGATGAGTATTTTTATAGATGTAAAAGATGATATATTAGAAAGATATGATAGATTATATTTATATAGACAGCTCAATGGATGTTATCCGGTGCAATATGATATTTATAAAGGAAAAGTCAACACGTCATTTAAATTGGTTATAAATTATAATTCATTTCATTCAGCTTAATTAGCTCCTTTCATCAGATCATACAATATTCCTTCCATTTGGTACAAAATATCTTGCCGGAATAAGCATTATTTTCAACTGAAGAGAAAGATATAATTAAAAATAAAAAAATAAGTAGAAAAAAAAAACGAAAAAATGAAAGAAAAAAGAGTTAGGACTTAGGCATTTGCGCCAGATCAGCTGGGATCATTCAGACCAGTCTTGAATATGTTGGCCGCTAGAAGAAACTTCTAAATTCCATGGAAACATGTGTATGTGTAACACCATAAATTAACCCACCCGTGTACAATAACTTATATCTATATACACATATGCGCACATCTCCACATATGCATACAAATGTGACTGTGTTTATGCTTATACATACTTATCAACCTACAATTTTTCGTGTCTACTTACGAATCTTGCGTTCATATACTCACATATATACATTTCATAATGACGGGATTTCCGTGCGTATGTTAAGTATGAAAATATATGCGTATTTTGGGAGTATGTGCTAGAATTACTAGCATAATCATATACATCCTCACATCCATACGTATATATGCTCATAAGTGTGTTCTTCATACGCACATTTATCTCTTTATATCCCCAGACATTTATTGTGTTCACACACTCGCAGTTCTCTCCCGAGCAGTTTTTTTTTAATCATTTCACCCCGCGCAAGGCAGAAATGCCACTGATGAGCGCGGGGCTACATATCTGTAAAAAGATTAATTAGAAAAGCGTGTGGAGTACAAACTAGTTAGAAAGGAGCAATAGAAATATGAGAATGCATGTGCGATGACAGATACATAGGTGGACAGAAAGGGAAGGATATACGGGGGTGGGGAGAGATCTAGAGTCCAGTGGTTAATAGATGAGTATTGACATTGAATTTAAATTTCTGGAGGTTGTAGCGGTCAGGAAAGCAAGAACATGGGAGAGAGTTCCACAGACGGGAAGTGCGAGAGAAGAAGCTGCAGGAGTAGAATGGTCGTCTGCATTTGGCTAACCTGACTGTGAATGGGTGGGACCCAGTTGCAAGTCTGGTTGCACAAGTAAACACCTGTTGAGGAGGCACCAGTGACTTAAGTTCGTCCGAGTAGAACAGAGAAATGTGAGGCCACATTACGATCCTGGGGAAGTGGCTGTAGTCGAGCCGCCAGTTGAGTACCAATCACATTACAGACTCTCCTTGGAACCTGTCGAGAACACTGAGGAGAACGGCAGGGGCGGCTGACCATAAATGGCAGCAGGACTCCATGCAGGGTCGAATGGTAGACTTGTATATATGCAGGATGAATTCAGTCGGAAGGAATATCCTGGATCGACACAGTGACCCAACCTTCTTAGCAGTGGATTTAGCTATGGATTCGATGTAGCTGTTCCACTTGACATCAGAAGGGAGGGTAAGGCCGAGGAGGCGCAGTGTATTGCACTCAGGGAGAATCGCTTGGTCCATGCTTATGTGAGGCAGGAGAAGTTGCCTGTGATGATTGACAGACAACAGCTTGGCCTTGGATGCATTGAAGTTGACAAGCCACTTCTTGCCCCAATTCACTACAGAGTGTAGATCCCGTTCAAGGTCAGCATCGAGATTATGTCTGTCCGCCATGCCAGGTTTCTTACTTGTGCGAGAGTATATTGTGGTGTCATCTGCGTAGATGACAACTCGGGACTTGATCTCATCTGGGAGGTCGTTAATGAAAATAAGGAAGAGCGTCGGGCTCAGGATAGAGCCCTGTGGGGCACCAGCATTCGTGCTGTAGGATGAAGAGGCACGCCCATTCAAAATGACCTTCATTTTGCGGTTATTTAAAAAAGATTGGATTAGGTCAAGCAGGCGACCAGTAATACCGTAACCCCGTAGCTTGCATAGGAGGCCAGAGTGCCAAACCCTGTCGAAAAATTTGGAGATATCCAGAGCAACCGCGCGAGCCTTGTCAGACACATCAAGGGCCTGGAGTATGTACTCCGTTACGGTTGTTAACAAGTCGGCCGTGGACCCGGCAAAGCGGAAGCCATATTGCCTGTCAGAGAAGGGTTTGTGGGCAGTGAGATGTTGAAATATTTCAGCATTGATTATGGCCTCGAATACTTTCCCGAATATCGGTAGAAGACTGATAGGGCAATAGTTGGATGGGTCCGAGGGTTCACCACAATTCTTAAATAAAGGAACGAGATTCACGCATACATGTATATACATCCATATATATATATATATATATATATATATATATATACGAGCAACTTTTTATATACCCATTTGCCTAAAGAAAATGTACATCTGTGTACATTTAACTCCCAACCACGTTACATATATATATATATATATATATATATATATATATATATTTACACACGCAGGCATACCTCATTCGGATTATTGATACTAACCTGTATATATATGGGTAGTATGATCAGTACATGAAGTTATAATCAGTTCAAGAATGCACAATTGACTGCATCCAAGATTAATATAACCCACATAAAATCTGGTGTTCTCACATGATGGAAAAACGTATACATAATTAGGTCCATTTTTGTATATGAAATACACTTATACTTAGGTGCCCCCTTATACACACAATAATAAATACACTAATGTATGTAATCATGCACAAAATTCTATAAAAGCATGCACAAATTTATATATGAGAAACATATCTCACCTTACACTTAGATGCCCGATTATACACGGGAAATATTTATGTCGATGTCATTATAGTGAAATTATTTACAATTACATAGTTCATGATAGGTTACTT
This sequence comes from Ascarosepion bandense, assembly GCA_037127315.1. Classification (NCBI taxonomy): domain Eukaryota; kingdom Metazoa; phylum Mollusca; class Cephalopoda; order Sepiida; family Sepiidae; genus Ascarosepion; species Ascarosepion bandense. Next base: position 1,586,904 of record JBBBDQ010000980.1, on the reverse strand, counting down.
ATTTTTTAAACTTCGTGCACTAAAATATAAAACATAGATGATAGAACAAGAGATAGATTCTCTAAGTAATTGAATATAACGAGGCCGAATGTAATTGGAGCTCTGCCCTCTAATATTCATTACATCAATCGCGCACCAAGGTTTACAGCAACAAGTATTACCAATCAGCCACCCATCAAGGAATTGACGAGGCTAGACTTTGGTTAACTTCACGAAACTGGTTTTATAACGTAATATGGCCGCAAGACATTATTTCTCTCGAGGCTGCTTTAATCTTCACAATTATCATCACCATAAAAATGGAAGTTATTTTGACCAGGTTTAGCAGGATTGTTTCGTTTTTTGAACATCGAGAATGAGGTAGCCAATGTCTTTCAAAAGGTACATCCTCAATTCTCAATCACATATTGAATGAATAAACTATCTGAAGCGAAAATGTAAAGCGATGTTTTTATCAAACCTTCTCATTACTGAACTGACATTACGCAGGGTTGCCTGTGTCTGGAATTTCTTATTAGATTAGTTTACATGAAGGATATATGAGTTTCACGTTTAGCTCTGTCAGTTAGTTCATTGTCACACGTGAAACACGCTTAGGCGATGAAGTCTTTTCGAGTCGTGATGACTTGACAAAAGATTTTGAACTCGGCACTGTGATTTCTACTTCCATCACACTACAACGCACATCCTTTAACTCTATCATTCAATAAGAAAGGTGAAGGTAAATGTTTGTCGTTCATTTGATCGTTTTGATACTGTTTTCGGTAGAAGAAGGCACACGATCTCGTGGATTCCTATCCTGGGACATCACATTCAACCTTGAATAAAAAGAGGGTTTGGGTCGATGGAATATCGATGTCCAGGGTGACAGGGACAATGTTTTCCTTTGTTCCGTGTGTATATTTATGCGTGGGAGCTCCTCTGCCCTCTAAAACTACCTTGTCTCTCATCATGGCAAAACCAGGTAAATACAAGAACTGTCTTTTAAATTATTACCCGAAGCGAAATATCTGTTCACTTCATCTTAAATAGAAGGTGTTTGGTTCCGTTTTTCTAAACCTGTAGAAACATACCCCTCATTGAGGGGTGTTTTCGGTTTAACATTGACGCTACAACGTCGTGTTAGAGATGTTCGACAACCTGAACATTTTCAAAAAAACCTAAAAATAATGAAGAATCTATACTGGCAGCAAACCAACTGAGTAATTATAGGAAATTAATTCTGCAGGTAATGTATGTGTTTTCTCACCTTATCTATTTAACCTGTACAGCGAAACTATAAAAGCCTTGCTGGGATTTGTCATTGGCATTCACAGTCTCTACAAAATAATATTCGCGGATGACACAGTTTTGACAGCAAACACAGAAAGGAAAATGCATAAACTTCTACAGAAGCTAGCAAAAGAATGCGAGAAAGGTTAACTATCCAGAAAACCGAATGGATGGTCATTAGGTAAAAGAAGATTCTAATATGCGGACGACATGGAGTAGAAACAAAAATAAAACAAATAAAAATATTTCAATACCTTGGAAATGTTCTGACAGAGCATGGAAAGTTCGACATTGGCATGGCGTCTGAGAGACTGAGATATTTCTGTATGCAAATGATTGTGGGACGATTTCATCAAGGATTAAGGAGAGACTTAAGGGAACGGAAATCTGATTTTACAGAAAAATGCTGAGGATGCCATGCACTGAGCACGTGAGAAATCAATGAGGTGTTGGAGAGGATCTAAACGAGAAGAAAACGCATGCTTAACATCAGGAAGAGTCAGATGAGTTTGCGCGACAAGTAATGAGGAAGAAGAATTTTATACTCATGAATAAAAGAAAAAAAGACAGGGGGAAGTAGCGAGAGAAATATTTGTTAGGCCTGTGCAAAGGGATTGGAAGCAGGTTTAGGAGAGATACAAAGAAAATGTTAAGAGCGAACAGAGACATAAGCAAGTAGAAATCTCTGATCGCCTGATGATGTCATCTACAAAGCTTATGCGATTGCTTTAATTAAATTTCTTGTAATCAAAAGTGTGAATCGCTACGTGCGTGTTAGGCAAACAGTTTTAAAAACAAAGTTCATTAAGCGACTGGAAATTGTTTGAGATGTCGAAGAAATATTCGGTGAGGAATAGACAAATTACGAAGCAGTGCCATCATGAAATTTCCGATAACGGACGAATAATGCTGCCAACCTAAATATTTTAGCATTTTAAATCGTAACACGGATACAAAATTACTCCAGCTTATATCCAAATGTAATTGTGTGAGTTTTGATACAGTTGGTATCGGCTCGGAACAAAAAATCGGAGAATCAAATTCGAATTCGAATTCCAGATAAATTATTTGTATTCACTTACTCGCAAATACTCTTGAGAAAGGCATCAATCAGTCTCTTACTCATCAGCACACTGGAATACGGGAGCGAAACATGGACCACATACCCCAGGAGAAGAGAGGCGTCTGAACACCTCCCCGCGTGAGAATATCCGACGTATATTGGGAATCTCAAGGCAAGACAAGGTGTTCCAACCTGAGGTCCTGTCTCGCGCGTGTCTGACCACCATGTCCACACTCCTTAAACAGCACAGACTCCGCTGTCTAAGCTATGTCCACCGCATTCCAAACGGTTGCATTTCAAAAGACCTCTTGTATGGAGAGCTTGTCTCTGGAAGAAGACCCCCTGGGTGGCCACAGTTGCGGTCTCGGGACATCATAAAACGAAATATGAAGGCTGTGGCCATCAACATGTTAATGATGGCAAGGCGAAGCTCTCAACCCAGCAACACAAATGAAGGAAGGAGCAACTGACACAAAATCGCCATGGAAAGGCGGGTTCGCAGAAAGCAAAATGAGTGTTCCGACAGACGAGAAACAAACTGTCATTTCCACATTGGCTTCTACAGTCACAGAGGCCAATGCTCCAGCAAAGCAGACAATTAGTATACTATCCATGGTCAACTCTGACCGATAGGAGGCCTACTACTTCTACTCTTACTACTATTCTTCAATGAATTTAAATTTGGTTGGTAACAAATCTACCATAGAAAGTAACGGCAACTTAGTGCGGGAAATCTTCGGCACAGTCAGTCATGTTTCTTTCGAGACCTGATCGCCGAAGCGTGTATCGCTTATTAACTGACAGACTACATGCATATTAAAATTCCGATATTCATAATGTTTGCAAGCATCGAAATGAATGCACGATTTCGTCTGCAGGCAGTAATAATTCAGTTCACGTTATCCTCAGTATCTAGTTAATAAAAAATTTGTATGGAAAATGGGATCCTCCACAAAAATCGATTATGATCACAATCAGAGAATTTAAAGGAATTATATTGAAAAAAATCTAGTGCTTAAATTATTTGACACTGAACCTCTAGAACATTGATTCTTAACCTCTGTGCTTTGGAAAACTAGTCTGCGGCACGATCCTCTTAAATTTAAGGTTTATAAAATAACCAAAGGAAGATCTACAATATAATCGATCCTGACTGGTCATTCTGTCTTTAGGCACATTCTCAGCAACGTCATGAGACGTCCGTTCGTCTTTTCTACAAATATTTTCATGGCAACTGTGGAAGTTATTTCTGTCTGAAACAATCATGCATTTATATAAATCTACAATCCGCCAGTGCATTGAATCTGGTCCGATTCTCCTCCTATCCACCTAGGTGTCCATGCCAAAATCCAACTGAGAATCTGTAATGTGATCAATCCCGACTTGGCAGCTCAGATACAGTCACTTTCTTACCGGTGCAATGTGGCTTCCCTGTGTTTCTTCTAAAAATACTTTCACGGCTGCTCCTATGAACTTAGCTCACTGGTGTCCCTTATATATAAATTTACTCGAGCCACAAGATTAGCAACTAAGTTCAAACATTTTACTGTGAAATCAATAAAATGTAAACGCAAATTCTAATCCCTCAGCTTCTTTTCTCGTAATTCCCACCTGTGGAATTCCCTTCCGCGACAGCTAAAATCTCCAAGAATTTAAATATGCAATCAATAATCATCTCCTATCTCACTAACCTGCATCCTTTCTCTCATGCCCTTTTCTCCGTCCACTCTACTCTCATCAGTTTTCTCATCCTTCTCTTACCCACTTCCTGACACCCACTGTAACCTGTCACTCTTTCTCATAACTTTCCCCCTATGTAAACCCTTGCATATCTGGCAGTAAAATGCCTTGCTTGGGGCGATAAGATTAAAAAAAATTAATTGATGTGTTTTTTTTTCTCGTTGTTCCCCGACTACATATATTTAAGCATACTACAAGTTTGGCTTCAAGATCCTATTTTTATTGTAGAAATCGTTAAATGAAACCCTCTCTTCTACTTGAAAACCTTTTTTCCTCACACTTCCCATTTGTGGAATTTCTTTCTAATTTCTAGTTTCCCTGATGGCTACGATCTCTAATAGTTTCAATACAACGTCATTTCCCATCATCTGTCTCGTTGATGTGTGTGTTTGTGTGTGCATGCGTGTGTTTGTGCCAGTGGAAATAGTAATGGTACAATTTTAGTTTTTAAGTAAATAGCATTAATCATTATTCAAATAATTTTTCACTATTCTTTATATGTTTTCGATTTCAGTACAAAATAATATCCCACATTAGCCAAAAAAACGTAATCTGTTTTATACACTATTTTTTTTAACTTTTTATTTATGTTAATTAGGCTTCTCAACCAAAATAAATTAAGAAAAAATAATGAATATGCTCATCTGATGTACATTGACCAAACTTTGAACAAAGCGCAAAAGACGCAAGTGTCACGCAAAATAAGCTGCACAAATATTTGAATTGAATCATTGAAATAAAGTAACTTCATATTTGTGTGTGAATATTTAAAAATCTAATGTTTTCTTTCATACAATTTAAATCTGTATCCTTGTAAAATTTGTACTAGATGAACCGTTGCTTTGAAAAGTTTGAGAAATAGTAGTCCAGACATGATAAACTCAGTATCGAAACACAGCTAATGCAGTAAATTTATATTTCTCTCTTTTTTTATTGTATAAATATTCTCAGTAATTCATTGGGGAAAAATGATTCCGTTTTTATGTATATGTTAAATAGCAAGTTAAACTAGGTTCTATAGATTTTAGTGACAATCAACGAAGCTGCTATTTGTTAACTATCACTCCTACCGCCCATTAGCATGGTCAGGATATTCTCCCTGCAAGCAAACACAGCGCCTTCTCGGGTTAACTCTCTCAGCAGACCTCAAGGGGAATGATTCTAGCAAATACGTAGCTAAATCCGCTGCTAAAAAGGTTGGTTAACTGTGTAGGACAAGGATGTTTTTCCCGTTTAGATCCATCCGGCACATATATAAATCTACCAGTCGCCCGTAAATTGAACAATGAATGATGCTGGCATATCTGTTCCGGTTCTCTTGCTATTCACATCGGGGTTCTTGACAAAATCCAACAGAGAATCTGTAATGTGACTGATCCCTGCTTGGCAGCTCGGATGCAATCAATTTCTCACAGGCGTAATGTGGCTTCATTATATATCTTCTTTAAATATTTTCATGGCTTCTGCTTTTCTGGTTACCGATGAATTTCTCTCACTGGTGTTTCCTATACATAAATTCACTCGAAGTGCTAGACTAGCAACTTAGTACGACCCTTTAAGTTGAAACTAATAAAATACAACCGCAACTTCTACAAAATTTTTTCTCGCACTTCCCGCCTTGGAATTCTCTTCTGTATACTTACTTCCCCGAGAGCTACAATTTCCAAGGATTCAAATGTAAGGTCAATAGTCATCTCCTAACTCTTTGAGTAGCATCCTTTCTCTCATGCACTTTTCTCCTTTTACCCCACTCTCATCACACCTGTAATTTTATCCTTCTTTTACCCACTTCCAGCCACCCCCTATAACTTGTCCCTCTTTCTCATCATTTTCATCTTAAGTAAACCCCTGCACACCAGTGGCAGTAAAATATGATTGTTTGGGTTCAAATTATTGTCATTATTATTATTATTATTATTATTATTATTATTATTATTATATATAGACTTCCTCAGGCAGATCTGTTTCACAGATCAGCAGCACTGTTAACATACGATTGCTTCTAAACAAGATTAAAACCTGACCGATTTGACATCAATCAGCAAATCTACCACTGAGCTATGGGCGCCCATTAGAGGAAGGCGGAATTTAGCATGTTATAAGTAAATGTAAACACACACCAGTAGCCGTGATTTTTCAAATTCAATACTGAATGAACGATATGTAGATGCTTTTTTTACAGTCTACCTTACATATAAATATATAAATATACATATGACTATATATATATATATATATATATATATATATATATATATATATATAGTGTAATGGTCGTTCCAGTGTTTTTAGATTCATAGTATCACTACACAAAATTTTCCATGTTTCGAAGCCAGCCCATTATATTTTTGGCTTCTTGGTGAATTTATATATATATATATATATATATATATATATATATATATATATAAGAATTGAACTTCTGTGAAATTTTATTTGCTGATAGGAGTTTCGGATAACCTCCCTTTAAAATGTCATGGCAGTTCAATGAAAAAGAATGCCAAGTGATAAAAAACAATCTAGGTCGTTATAAGATTGCTTGAAAAGAGAACATTTATCAATAAAGAAATAGATGTTACTGATAAACCAAGATAATCTTGTTGTTGACTGTTATTTATCAGTATGTTAATCTAGGAACGTGAATAATAATCAGCACTGAAATTATTTTATGGAACGTGAGTATGGCGTCGGACTAGTTCAGATATGTCTAAATTATCATCTGTAACCAACTGATATCTGTGATAAAAGATTAAAAATCATTCCAAGTTAATTAATCTTCTGCTTCTAAAAGAAATCAACCCAATGTCGAATCTTAAGTACTGCGGCTCCAGATCTACAGAAAAAGCTCTGATAACTTATAACTCATGATTTAAAGACAGCAAACTTAGCAGTAATTAAAAAATATATTTCATCTAAGTATAAAGCTAAAAAATCATATAATCAAGCAGTTGACATTTCACACTTCATTTATGAATAGGACCAGAAAGGAATCTGCTATCATTACTACAAATAACGAAACCAATTAATAGAATTGTTTACTTAAAAAAAAATTATTTAAAAAATATATCTAACTTCCGGAAGAATACATTCTGAACGAGATATCCTGAAGATCTAGGCTCGTGGATAGAGTATAATTACAGAAAAATCAACTCAAATACGCGTGTCCATTAAAATAATATTTAAACAGATAAATTTAAACAAATTTGTCGTTTAATAATATTTTCGTAAATTTACGTAAAACTTTGATATATATATATATATATATATATATATATATATATATATATATAAAATAAATATGCTTTGAATACAGCATACATGTATCCACCATCGATCATTTTTATTTTCAATGCAATCTCTACCATAATTTCCTAATTAACTCTCTTAAAATTCAAGAAAAGTTCAATTTCTTTCTTGGTTGTATTCATCGTGTAACGTAATTTGATTTACATTGCAATTTCCTGAAGCGTTTCTTACCTAATTATTCAATTATACCTGGACCAATGAGGAAACTTACATACCCATCCAAAGGGTTAATGATATATTCACAATGCGATGAGAATCTAATTATATGCGGTTGAGGATCATTTTTATGATTCATCTTCTTTAAATCAAAGAAAATTTAATATCTGAACAGATATGCATAGTATCCCATTATATTATGAAAATGGATAAAGATCAACAAATTTTCATTCATAAAGCTTTAGGTAAAGTAAACAATAACTTAGACGCAAAATGCAACTGAAAGGAACACTTACAGAAACGAGACAAAAGGATAAAATATAATGTGTGAAGACAAATAACGTATAGTAGTTTAGCAACTACAAAACATCCACATGAAGTGGAAAGATTATATTGAAACAACTGTTAAGACTACTTCTTCTAAAATGGTTTTACTGAGTCGCGTTAGACATTTTTCCTGTACCAACACATCTTACATACTTATAAGTCTCCGATTCCTGATTGCTTTGAATATTGCAATCACATCTATTCTGATGTTCCTACTATATATTCAGAGATCCCTGATCTGCTATCTCGGCTACCGTTACTTCCCCACTGCTTCAATATAACTTCAATAGGCGTTTCTATAAATAATTTAATAGTAATTTTAATGAAATTGCCCCTATGATACCTTGACTTTATGAATTAAAGAGCTGTAATAATTTGGAGTAAAAGTCTAATCAATTTACACATTTGTTTTATCTATAAAGTTTTTCAAATGCACAGATCAGTATTCAGAAGTAATATTGTTTAAAAAATGCGGTCTTTCTGAAAAAGCGCGGGCATCCACAATATATATATATATATATATATATATATTTGAGGCAATAAATAAGTGTCCAATGAAGGAGTCCTGTTAATTTCGCCGTTATCATTGCTATAATAGTTCCCAAGTACGTTTTTTATTTTGGAGAATAGACAAGAGAGATAGATATAAGTAAATTTTTCTTCATTTTCAAGTATTCAAAATGTTAACTAGCAGATTTTGTCCATTTTTTACTACTCAAGATGTTAACTAGCAGGTTGTATTAATTTCCTACTAGCCGCTAAGTGTTATATTAAAGTATTCTTTGAAAAGTCAGAAGTTAGTTAATCTGGAAAGAAAAATGTATTTATTAGAAAGAAGATTGGAAGTTAATCAAGCAATATTTTGCAGCTCTAGCGTCATTCCTTCCATGTTAACCCATGAGGTTTTCAACATCTGATCATGGTGTATAAAACACAGAAGCTTAATAGCTATAAAGTTGCAACATACTGTTAGCATAAGGTTAGTACTTTACAAAATTCACGTGGATATTTTTTATTAATTGTACCAGCTATATGTCAGACACGGAATTTATTGAGTGATGTGTTATGTTCAGAATTTGGTGACACAGCAATTTTGCGTTCAACCTCTGTGCCGTGTGTATATGAATTCAGTGTAAATAGAGCGAGTACTGAACCGTACTAAAATGATGTCAAATTAATGAAAACGTTTTTGACATTGAGAGTTGCACAAGAATACCATATTTTCGTTAAGTTTACGGCTGAGAATGCTGGACAATATCATCGAAAAAGAGGACAAAACTGGAAGCGGCCAAAATGTGGTTCTACAGAAGGATGCTACGGATATTGGGGACTGAGCATACAAGCAACGACGAAGTGTTAGAAAGAATGGCAACAAAAAAGAAATTGATGCTGACCATCAGGAAGAGACAACTGAAGTTCCTGGGACATGCAATGAGGAAAGAGAGCCTGGAGAACCTGATACTGACTGGACAGATAGAAGGAAGGAGAGACAGAGGAAGGCAGCGGATAACATATTTGCAGGGTCTGATTAGGTGGATGACGGAACGGGTGTTGCCAGGAGCAACAGGAGCAAACATACTAAGAGCCACAAGGGATAGGGAGACGTGGAGATCCATGATCGCCTACGTCCTGAAGGGACAGGGCACATAGAAGAAGAAGAAGAAGTAATGATTTCAATTTAGCATTACTTGGATCGACATAAACCTGATAAACGTCTGTGCAAGACATGAACTTATAAATAAAATTGCAATAACAGCAAAAATAAATAGAAAAACGTGCAATAAATATATTATCGTTTAAATTTCGCAAAAATGAAATTAATAATGATGTGACAATGTAACAAATATACAGCGTAAAATGAATAAATAATCTTCTAAATTACGAAACTGAAATAACACATACAACATATTCTAACAGATATACAGTTTGTGATGGAATATGTGAAAATGGAACTTGCAATATATTACAATAATAATACTAAGTGAATGAGGATGGTTCGCTAAATTGTGTGGGATGGATTATCTTAAATGTAAGTAATGCTAGATCTAAGAAGTGTCATTCGACTACAGACTTTCCATGGAGAGACAAAAATGAAAATAGTGTGACATATAATTTTATAGGATATACAAAGAGAGGTGGATGAAATTTTATCTAAAATGCACAGAAAGTTAAAACAACAACGTCGTCTCATTTTAACATATCTATTTACAAAATTGCGCATAAATATTTTGAAATAATAAAGATTAAATTTATTCTGTAAAATCGCCTTTTGCACCTTGTCCAAAAGACTTCGGAATCTCATTCGGGATTGCCTCCTTGTTTGAGTTGGTAAATTTTGCCATAATGTTTGCTTTCAGTTAATCGTTAGTGCTACAAGCAGTTAGGGAGATGAATGAAAACATCAGGTTGCTATAACTAGTGAGCACTCTAAATCCCATGATGTTGACTGGACTTATCATCCAACTATTTCCGAATTCGCTGCACTGTGCTCTAATTGACGCCAACAAACTCTGTAATGTTGGTATTAAAGCTTCCAGTGCGAAAACCGTTTCCAAGTAGAGCATGCCTTTTCCAAGTTTTTGTCAAACTGAATTGCCTCATGAAGCTTTTATTCTTACAGACGGTGTCCAACTGACCGTACTTTACTGTGCAGTTGAAAATAAAAGCAAACTAGGCACATGCTGAAAATATTATAAAATGGTGACAATTTATTCAACGCTACAATGTGTAAATTTTGTGTAAAGAACAATAATTCTTCTTAAAAAATAAGATAGAAATATTCTTATTTGTGAAAACACTTTTAAGTTGTTATAAAGACAACCATGCGACATTTTATCTAAAGCAATACTTTTTTATAATAATTACTTTGTCTTTTCAAATTATCAAGAGCGTCACATGGAAACTATTTGTCAAAAGTTGAAAACGAAAATCAATCTCGTCGAACCAACTTTGAAGCCAAAATTTCTTAAATAATTTTTAATGTCAACTGAAGAAACTAATTTCATTTAAATTTTTGAGGCATTAGTAGCAGTTACACTAATCTAACTAAATGTGTTTCTTTTTACGTTTTTCTGTGAAAAAAAAAGTATCCCTTAAAATAATTTCCATTAAAAATTTCTATCTGACATCACGCAACTTATTCTATCATCATTCATTCATTTATTCAGTTGAGCTTGTGTACTCACCACTCCTCTCTATCATTCAATTTTGGTTTTTGCTGACATTCAAGCATAATACCGCAATGGTTTGCAGGTTCTTTCTGCACCTGGGATATTGAGGTTAACGTTTCCTGGCTCAAACCTATTCGTTGAATGCTGATTGTATACTCCAAATTTATATTTGAAGTGTTATTTTTAAAGTTGTTCTGATTATCACCAGTTTTTATGTGTCTGGTACGAGTGTTAAGGCTGGTCCTTGATTGATTTTGAGGATTGTTGTTCAACTGTTATTTGATGCAATGCGGCTTACTATATCTTGGACATAGAACATGTGTAAGTTATTAGAAACTCCAGGAATATCGGTTGATTATCTGTTTCTTTGTCTATTTCATGGAATGACAGGCAAATTTCAAGCTGAGTTCCAACCTCTTTCCTACCAAAGATAGGTTGCACACCTGTTTCTAATATATCATTCTCTCCATGGAACGTCTGTAGTCGAAAGACACTTCTTAGATCTAGCATTACTTACATTTAAGATAATCCATCCCACACAATTTTGCGAACCATCCTCATTCACTTAGTATTAATATTGTAATATATTGCAAGTTCCATTTTCACATATTCTTATGAACTACTACTTCCTGGAACCTAGTCTCAACACGAAGCTTCCCTGATTACTACAATCACTGTACATATAACCATTATCATCCCCACATATTCCCTGCACATCTTCGTACACTCTAATCGCCTACCCTGAATAGCTTTTGACTATTGTCTAGGATTAAAAATATTGTAAAAACTATACAAACCAATACGACCTTGCTTTATCAGTCGGTCTTTCAATTACGTTTTGGGCATCTGTGAAATGTAGGATTACGTCTTTAACGCATCTATATTGATGACTGCTTAGTGTTTTGCTAGAAATAAGAGCTTAACGCTGTAACATAGGCCTCTGCTATGTTCTGCATATAATAACCGTAATCAAAGCCAGAGGGAGTAATTGTTGTTATCCACATAGGAGTGAAATAGAACTAGCTGTAGAAAATATAATCTGGTTTATAATGTATTGGGTCGAGCTCTAATGTGTTTCTAGTGTTGACAGAATCTGCTAGAAATGTAAATTATCTGAAAATGAAGTATCTTACGTTTATTTTATTTTGTTTAACGGCATAGCAACCGTAATTTAGTAGTTAATGCCGTGAATAGTTTTAGGATAAATTTGTATGAACTGAATATATATTCTTTGGGGGAAATCAGTTTGTAGATTACGTTTCATTGACGTATTTAATAAATTGGATTTTGCCAAGTCTTAGATGTATTGATTTATTTTATTATATTTTACGCCATATCAACATCAGTAGCTTAATTAATACGAAGATGTTTACGATAGATCGGTTTGAGTAAAGATGCGTGTAATGTACCTAGAAAAGTTTAAGAAAAAGCAGTTACAACTATTTAAATATAGCACATTTTTTGAATCCAGAAAAAGAAACTTTACATTAATACAAAACTTACTCCAAAACGATAACTCGTGTTTCTTAACACAGACACTGGACTGAAAACAGTAATCTTTAAAGGCCACGATTGTCTTCGGTGATTCGCCAATGAATTCAGGGTACGTGAGAACACGTCAGATCACGTTTATCCTGCCAGAAATTTTAGCAAGTGATTTTAATCCGATTTGGCAGTATAAAAAGAAGAAAGTTAGCGAGACTATTCACTTCGGGAAGGAAGAAAATATCCACGCACTACGCCATGCAACAGACTCACAAATGCTCACTTTGTTCGCTATGTAAAGTGAATCTTAAATGTTAAGTGAAAAATTTGTTTTTAAATCACTCTCACTCATTTGATTCACTTCTAACTTTCATTCACAGAATTGGTTATTCACTCACTCAATATTAATCATCAGAGAGAAATCTAACATCAACCGAGTGTCACAGAAATCCACGCAACTAACTTTTTACAACCAAAATTCTAATATTCACTAACTTACTCATACCATATGTTAACATAAAAGGCTAAACATACAAGATTTTTAAATCTTTCTCACAAAAAGTTTAGCTTAATACTACAAACGTATCAAATTTACTTCCTTACAGATTATGGCGATGTATTCCGACCACTACATATGAAGGAAAACAATGTGGCAACTTGGCATCACGTCGATTTGACGAATGAGGCTTCATCACCCATTAAAAATTATCTTTTGAAAAGTCTCAACAAAGTTCCCAAGTAAAGCTTAATATTACTTACCACGTCGAAGATATTGACGCCTGTCAACCAGCCAACTAATCATCAAGACGATCAACTAGCTAAACACATAGCTCAAAAATTGCCTTTTTTAGTAGATAGCTAAACAGATAGGTGATTTTCGTTTAAAATTGTTTCTCCCAGGCTTTCTAAAAAAGATGTTATGTAAACTCAGCGTCGATTCACTAAAGTTCTTGAGCATCATTTTCAAGAACGACTAAGACATCTGAAAGTTCACTTTATTGTTACTGGAGACAGCAACACCTCCAAGAAAAATCGATATTAATTCTAGATATTCTCTAAAGTTCTTACGAAACATACGTCGACGTTTGGCGTCTATTTTCACCAGCAGTTATCTCCGCAACTTTGCAGACCAAAGTTTTCAAATACTGGCAACTTCGAGGCATTTATTTTTACCAGCATTCAACTCAACAACTTTCCAGACCAAAGTTTCTAACCTCTGGCATCTTTGAGTATGTTTTCTAGTGCGTGCTACGACAATTTTGACTTACTAAAATTAACAGCACTCTGATGACAGTACTTTAGATAATACATTTTCGGCGAAGAACTTATTCACTCACATTTCAACGACTCACGAATCTGATCAACGAAAGCAAATTTATACATTGTTTTATGCTATAAACGACATATTAGTATATACAGGCTTAGACTTTTAATCTCAACTAAAGAAAAACAGTTACCTATTTCATATACGAGACATCGAAAACATTTAATGACATACGAAACTCATCATGCCTTTATTACATTTTCACTTTCTTATCAGGTATTCGTTGCTTAATAAGCCTAAAAACTCAGTTCAGATATCTATACAATTTTCTAGACATATTTCATGACAGCCAACATATTTTATTTTACTTGTAAAAAAAAAATAACGATCTTGACCTACTAAAACCTGCTTTGCTGGGTATTATAGAAGATACTACAAACTATTAGTATTATTCCTAACTTTATAAAGAACTCCCGGGGAAGTACTGTGGAAACCACCTTGCAAAATTTAATCATACCTGTCGTGAGTCCTGATGAAAAAATCACATTAATACAAAACTTACTTCAGAACGATATCTCATGTTTCTTAATACAGGCTCTGGATTGAAAGACTAAAGATTTAAGCTCGCGTTTGTCTTCGATGATTGGCCAATAAATCTAAAGCACTTAAGAACACGTCAGAGCATGTGTAGTCCGCTAGAAATTTCAACAATTTTATGATCCGATTTGCCTGTGTGAAATATAGATACTTAGCAGATCCTTAACCTCAGGTGGGAAGCAGACATCCACGCAAGTCGCCACATAACAGACAGGAGCCCAATCGCCATCTTCGTTCGTCATTTGACGCGAAGTGTAATCCTCAAGTAAAAAAAATTACTTTATATTTTAATCTCACTCATTTACTTCAACTCCAACTCTCATATATATAATTACTTATTCAATCACTAAATATTAATACTCAGCGAGATTTCAAACGTCAACCGACTTCCAAAAACATCCAAGCAACTACGATCTTTTGCCATTTTTTAACCCTCTAGGGCCATTCGTATCATATTTGATACAGTATGAAAACAAGCCTTGAAAGAAATATTTTCCTGAAAAATTTTTTAAGAGAAATATTTTATAAATTTCAAATGAAAGCAGTACTGACTGCTCAGTCAATGAATACCAAATGTTTCCTTATAGGGAAATACCAAATGTTTCCTTATAGGAAAATACTGTATCAAATATGATACGAATGGCCCTAGAGGGTTAAGTACATAAGAACAAAATCAAAATTTCAACTTTTACCCATTAACTAACAGAATTATAGATTTACTCAAAAGAAGAAAAGTTCAACATCTTCAACACATACCTGCGGCCCTACTGAAAGCGTCCCATTCAACAAAATTTTGTATGTCCTCGACATAATCACATCTCCATTTTTTCAGAGTTTTTGAATATAAATTTGTTTGTTCTTTTGTTACCAATTACCAGCATTTTATTCATTCGTCATTTGACAATGTGTACCTTGTCAATCACCAAAGCGACCAAAATTAAAATGGGCTATATTCCCCGATATTTTTTTTCCTTCTAGGAAATCACATATTAGATCAGGTTTGATGGTCTTATTTTTGGGAACATTGTTTTTGTCGAGAATGAAATATATTGCTGGTATATATTTTTCAAAGTGTAATGCTGTCATCTGTCTATAAAAAAACATTCACAGCGGGTTGAATATAGTTCGGGAGTTTGTATTTGACAAAACTTTTATAAAAGAGGGATTGCTTTGCAAAGAATTAAATTTATCATATATTACGCTAAATCTACAACATCAAACTCAATCGTCCATAACGACTCCTCCCCAACCGTTAGCGATTTGCCAAAAAACAATGTAGTGTATAAATTCAAATGCCCCATTCGAGAATGTATCTCTAACAAACTAAATAATATCTACATTGGACATACTACTAACTCGCTTTCGCGGAGACTTACATTGCACTTAAATGAACATTCTAACATATTCCGACATTTAAAACACCACGGCTATCAACACACACTTCTTCGGAAAAAAAACTTGTTGAAAATACGCATATACTTAGACAAGAAAATAATAAACGAAAACTTAAAATTATAGAAGCTATCTACATCAAACAGTTTAAACCTAGTCTAAATAAAATAAATTTTCACACCTCCACTAACATATTTCAATGCGTATAATCGACGGGAGAGGTCATAATTATTATACTTACCACTACACCATAGTAGCCGTAGTTTCCAGACCAATCCCTCATGCCACTACACACTCAATTGACCAAAAACGCACCAGCACCATTCCTTCTCGGCCTACAGCCATGTGGACCTGTCTAATTTTCCCTGTATAATTCCACTCTGGTAATAATAATTTAAATGTTCTATGTTCACTGAACATTTAATGTTCATCCTTTGATAATGGCTTATAAAAATCAACAATTATTGCGATTCATTGTCGTCTTTCCATGACAACACTATCAAGCTAATCAGGATCATACGAACTGATCTTACACAAAATAAATAGACAGAACTTATCTATATTATTCAACGAAACCTGTATTAATATATATATATATATATATATATATATATATATATATATATATATATATATAAATTAAATGATTTGTTCGAATATTATTTTTGATGAATACACGTATTAAATTAGATATTCTGTTTTTAATAAAAATGTTGCATATTTATTTTTACCGGCCTGATTATTCACGATAGATTCTTGTTATAAAATGTGTATCATTGTGCAGCATTCGAACCTGCGACCCCTATCCACATAAGAGTATCCACCAATTTATCTGACACGCTTACACCTCTCGGACACGAAAGACGATCAGTCTAAACGAAATCACATCAGCCATATAACACAACTTTCGATTCATCGTAATATTCCTGTCTGCTCTGAAATGTAACGTAATGTCAACAGATTTAAACACAAAAGCGTAACATAAATACGAGTATCGATCAAAAATAATGTTCAAACAAATAATTTCAAATTGTCGGCTTTTTATTACCAGTATCGTTAATTTTCGTAATATATATATATATATATATATATATATATATATATATGATCAATTTTGTAAATATTCGATATATATATATATATATATATATATATATATATATATATATATATATATATATTTGTGAGACTACAGTAATAACACCAAAGGATATGAATGCATGTTATTCGATCATCTCCACGTAAATTATTCTTCAGGTCGGCTAAATTTTGTGTTAGGGATACTTACAAGTTTCGGCCTTTGAGATACCTTCAAGTAATTTAATTTTTAACAAATATATTAGATAAAATTAAAATTAATTACCCGAAGGCAGTCTAGTCACTGCATTACACTTACTCGTATACAGAGATTTTTACTTGATGATTTATGTAACTGAATTTGATTACCTGAATAACAGCTACGGAATTGTTTTGTATTCTGACATTGTTTAGGTTGACAGGTTTCAATGGAGCGTGATTATAAAGAAATTAATTTCAATTGTATATTCATGACTGAAGATTGTTCTTTCCTAACTGACTACCGATATAACTATTGCAGGATTTATATAAGTAGGCTTATCTGTCTTATTCTATTGTTGTAGCTGATTATTAAGATACTTCATGCTTACAGGATTTGGCCATAAACTATATCCGACAACACGAGGTTTTGAGTAGCGTGGAAAAACCTCGTAACTGTAGTTGTACCTAGGTCTAACGTGACCTGGTGTGATAGAACCTGGGTAGATCACAAACTGGAGATAACTGATTTAGCATAATTTTATAAGGCAGGGGTCTATACCTCAAAGATTTAGTAGGGATCTGATTAAGTTACTACACAAAAGTAAAACCATTTGCGATGGTATACGTATATTTCTGCCTTTGGCGTTGCTAAATACAGAGTTGAAGATTTTCACAAAGATCATAGGAATCAGAGAGCAAATAGACAGGGCTTATCATTTTAAATATGTTCGAGTCCTTCGATAGTGTTTACTATCGTTTTCTGGAGGCCGTCCACTTGGCTGCCGGTTTCAGGCTGTACATGTGCACTTAGATCCGACTTGTGTAGGCAGCGCCGGTGAGCCGGTGGAAATGAATGGAATACGATCGGAACCTTTCTTTCTACCCTGCGCTATTCGTCAAGGTTGTCCGTTTTCGACTTTGCTTTAAGTTTTTGCTTTGGATCCTTTCCTTCGTAAGTTAAAGACGAAACCGGTCCGAGTCAGAATCACATTACCCTGTGCAAATACTTCGGCTAGTTAATTCGCTTATGTTAAAAAGATGTCGGTTCTTGTGTCGAGCCGAGCCAAGTATGACGAAGTCGTCAAGTAGATCAAAACGTACCAGTCGTCAACAGGGGATTTCAGTTGGGCACGTAGAAAAGAATGGAGGAACATGTCAAGATATTTGGGTTCCATCCTGAACACTCGCTGGAAGTGATTTGCTCGTATAGGCGTAAGAACGTGAGAAATCTCGTCTACGATCTTGCAAGATCCTTTTGTTAAATTTGTAATCGGGAGTGTGTGTTTTGCATATCTGTTTAATTCTCCTTTACCAATCCTTACTATAGTCCAAATTCCATATGCCATACTAATGCAATTTTCTGAGGTATTTTTCTCCTTCTTGTGAGAAGGCAAATGTCACCAGGTATACCGGGATATCTATTAGTTCAAAAGTCTTGAGGGCGGTCTGGTTATGTCTAGCGTTGAGATTCGTCAATATACCGCGGGTTTGTAAATCGAAGCTTTTGCAAAAAGAGAAGAATGGCAAATTCTAGAAAGAAGACGCCTTGAATGACTTCCCGTCTCTGAGAAGTGTGCACCCATGCAAAGAATAGGCATAGTTTTCTTTCTATCTTAAATGCCGGTTCCACTTACGGGCTATGGATGGCCTCCGCAATGTCCAGTTTTTGTCTCGTAAGGCTTTATATCAGATGTTAGTGAGGCTTTCCGTCAAGACAATCTAATTGGTGCTCTCGGTTTAACGCTTAACATGGCATAGCGCCCAGAGGTTGAAACTTCTCACTAATGGTGAGATAACGAAAGGCCTTCTGAGTTATTTACAATAATTTAACTGAGCTAGAGTACGTATGCTTATTGGCATCTTTTATGTTTGTCCCTACATTCTTTTGTTTAATTCTCTACCGTCACTCCAGGAGACCAGAAATGTTAGTTATCTGTAGGATGTGGGATAGTATCCGTTTTTCGATTGTGTTCTTTCGTAATTGTTGTTTTGTCTGAATGAATGTGTAAATGTGTTTGTGGTTGGTTAAATGACTCGTTTTGATTTGTCTATGTCGTGCACTAATTTCGTCCAATTACCTGATATTCCGACGAAAAATTAAAAATTAAGGTAATAGTGGGGTGTCTTTTACTAAAATCATATTGTTTAGTTTATTTTCTATAATTTATTAAACTTATAGTAGATATTCATTAGGGATTTTTTTTAAAAAATGTTTTTATATTTTTCCAAACTTCACAGAAAAATTGTACACAGAGATTAAAAATAACTTCCTAGAAACTTTGAGGTAATATGGCAGTTTTAGTAAACTAGTAAGTAAGTATGTGTTAATTAAGGTCAAGGATTATTATGTAGATTTGTTTGGTCAGAGATTGTGGTTACCAAAGTTTAAGATAAAACATATGATAAACAGCCTTCCCAATCCTCAATATTGGTCTTTTCTTTGGTAGTCTTACAAAAATAAAATTCATTAAAGCTTGTAAATAAACTAAAATAAAAAGCTAACAAATATAAGAAAAGCTTACAAATAAAATAAAAGCTTACTTATAAAGTTCATTAAAACTTAAAAGGAAGTTCTTGAAAACTTACATTATGGCCAATTCAAATTGTCTCTAACAATTCTACTACACATTTTACTATAACTCTCGTCGTTAACTATTTTTATAATTGTTATTATACTCTTTCCAGGGAAACTTATTATTGACCACAACTTGTCAAACGTGAATATCATCATTGAAGGTGTACTTTCAGAAGAAATATTAAATATCTACTGTGACGAATGTTGTAAAAATCTGCACTATTTAATGAAACATGTCTCAGCAAAAATCTTTTGAGTAATTCCCAGATGCACCTTATTACCTTCAACAGTAGTTGACAGTATCTGCATAATTAAAGAGATTACATACAGTGTTGTGCCAGCCAGGCATTAAACGCATTATCCACATGACGAAAATCATTCCCTACTCAGTAGAGGACGTTAAAGAGATTATTTCCTCATGTAAGACTTGTGCTGAAAAAATCATATGTTCTGCCATACTAACACAAAATATGTCAAAAGCAACATAACCTTACGAAACAATAGCATTTCATGTTTACGACACACTTTCGTAAAAACTCGAAACAAATTCATGTCGACAATAATTGATAAATAACTGCTGTTTGATTTAAGCTTACGCTTGTCATATGCACTTTCTACGAATATCATACAATCAGTTTTCTTAGTTTTTGCCGTCTTTGATTTACCCGCGTTTGTTATTTCGAACAGAGGTATTTTCATTTATGTCCGAAAGCGTACGGTGTTTCCTGCATAAGCAATGAATAATTTTAAGTGGAACAACACCATATAACCCTCAAGGCAATGGCTAAGTGCGCGAGATATAATGGAATAAACTGGAAAACTGTTAAATTAACAGCTGTCGATAATGGGCTTCCTTCAGAGAATTGGGGACAATTATTCCCAGAGACGCTGTATGCTATTAGAACGCTGCTATGCACGGCCACTAACGCAGTTCCCCGTGAACGAATCTTCCCGTTTCCAAGAGATTCATCTGAAGCCTCTCTATATTCTTGACTCCGAAACAGAGAATATTACTAAAAAAGGCACATGCGATTGAATAAAAACGAACCACTGTTGGATCAGATAGAACCAACAAATGACAACCTCCAGCATGCAATTGTCCGTTACATGGATGGACGGGAAGACACAGTCTCACTAAGAGACTTTGGTCCGGTAGGGGAAGAAGCAGGTCTCAGATGCTTAAGCGATTCCTGTCGTCATAATAATTCAAATGAATTTGAAGACAGATAGAGTCATTTTCTCCTTCTGAAGATTGTGTGGAAAACTTCAGTTCTGATCCCTCGAGTGGCGACGAACGAATTTCTCGGAAAAGGTCACACTCAGCTAACGATAGACAAAAGATAAGCAAGTAAATCATAGACTATGAAATTGCAGTGGAATTAAATACATCTCGATCATAAACGAGAAAGAACCTCATCATGCTTCGGTCAATCCCCAAAGAATGCCTTCTCTTTTGAGGGACTCTTTCTGCTGCAGAGATGAATGTCGTGTTTACTCTCTCTCTCTCTCTCTCTCTCTCTCTCTCTCTCTATATATATATATATATATATATATATATATATATAAGTATGGACCTCACATCAATATATATATATATATATATATATATATATATATATATTGATGTGAGGTCCATACTTACTTACATCATAGATTCTATGTGAATAGTAATATTATGAAAAGTAGTAAACCAGAAGTGCGCAGCTGCGTACGACTACCAACATTGGACACCACTGTATAGTAAGCTCCGCTTACGTTACACTATTTTTTTAACCTTTCTGTTTAATATATCTTTCTTACCCTTAATCCGTGTTTTCCTTCCGTGGCCTCCACTTTAAGTCCACATTATATATATATATATATATATATATATATATATATATATATATATATATATATATTGCAATAGTTGTTGCAATGGTTTATAAATTAATAGTATCACTACACAAAAATTTTCGCGTTTCAGAGCTACCTTTTTTAGGTGCTTCTCATCGTGTGACGAAGTTGGAATGAAGATTATCTGGTGAAAAACGGTTTATTTGTAGTGTATATGCTTTTTAAGTGAAAGTGGGTTTGGGAGCTTATTTTGATTCTGTTGGTCATATTGAAGTCTTAGGGTTAGGGGTTGGGAGAGGTGGCTTAGTTCAGGACAGGTTTCCTATTTATCTTGTCTGGATGTAGCAGTAGTGGCGTTAATGATATATGTGGTGTGAGATTTTAGGATGGTCTAGTCGTTCGTTTATGATTGTTAAGGTGCTGCTGTTTGGTTTAGAGGGGTGTATGGTTTATTTAGTTTTGGGCAGGGAAATTTTTCGTTTAGTTTAGGTTATTTTATATTGGGATATATGTTTTTTAGTTTTTTCGTAGTGTCGATAGTTTCTTTTATTTTTTTACCATTTACAGGTAGATGGACGTATTGTTGGCGTGGTGTGGGGTTTGTTGTCTTTTATTTCTACATTTTTTATTCTATTTATTAATAGGGTTGATGATATATATATATTGCATTTTTGGGGTGGTCGTGTGGATGTGGTGCTTTTTTCTTTATTTAAATTTTAACGAGAAATATTTGCGATGTTTGCATAATACTGCTAATTCGTGACTACGGTTTAATACTTCGCTACTGTTGGGGTACTTTAGAATGTGTAGCTTTTCACTTAAACATAAAGGGCAGATGTCGCCAAGTGAGTTGCAAGATCTAGCTTTTTCTGGGATTTTCCATTTTACTTTGGGTTTCTGTTTTGAATCCTGTAGCTTCCAAAAGTATAAAGAAAGTGATGTTTGGTTTCGGTATAAGTTAATTTTGAAAGAAATTAAACGCTGGTACAATATGGCCAACAGAATCAAAATAAGCTCCCAACCCCACTTTCACTTAAAAAGCATATTCACCACAAATAAACTGTTTTTCACCAGATAATTTTCATTCTAACATTGTCACCCGATGAGAAGCACCTAAAAAAGGTAGCTTCGAAACGCGAACATTTTTGTGTATTGATACTATGAATTTATAAACCATTGTAACAACTGTTACAATATAACGCTCTACGTTTGTATCGAGCTATCTTTATAAAAGTAAATGCATGAACAGTAGGTTAAAAAACCTACGAATTCTACAACTTTGTTACAATATATATATATATATATATATATATATAGAGAGAGAGAGAGAGAGATAGAAATAGGGAGAGAGAAAGATAATAGAACTCGACTTTTACTCAGATTTCATTAAATCTCTCTCTTGATCAAGTCTCTAATTCCGGACGGAGAGGAACCCTGGTCTTAGTGTCTCGTCTGGGAATAGGTAAGTGCCCGGCAATGCCTTAGACAGGGTCTATGGGATATTTTTGACCGATCTTTAAGGCTTGGTAATCCACTTTAATTGGCCATTTGCCGCGACCGACTCGAGCATTCGATATAGTGGGTAGGTAGTAGATATCAGTCATTAAATCCCCCACTTGGTCAACTCTCTGCTTCCGGATGAATACAGAGGAAGTTCCGCTGAAAAGTAGAATCTCGTCTGGGGTGAACGGACAAAACTCTAAGCATACCTTAAGCAGGGTTTAAGGGGAATTATTCAAGGACTCTGATATCTTAAAAAATTGGAACTTTTGCTACATTCCCCTTCATTGTGAAGACACTCGAATATTGAGTCTATTACAGATTACATTTAAACCAATACGGATTTTATCTGACAGATCTACTACAATGACAAGTAATACATTTTATAGCAAAGTTAGGTGTATTGCATCCATTGTAGAAAAAAATCAATGAATAAAAAGTAAACAACTTTGATCGTATTATTCACATTTCTTGTAAAGAGAAACAAGATTTCTCACCTCATTTGATAAAAAGATGCGGCTAAGAAATTACAATTTATTCAAGAAATAATATCATTTTCTAGAAATAATTATGAAATGTTAATTTTCATAAATTAACTCTGAAATTAAATGACCCATACTGGTTGTTAAACCACTAAGCAAAAACAAATAAACGTAAACTCATATAATCCATTAAATCTATAATCACTTCAGTAGAAATAAATTGGAGGCATTATTTTTGCAGAGTCTCTCTCACGTGATATTATTCTTTCACCTGTTACATTAATAACCATAAAATGTTTCATAGTTAGAAATGCCTAATTGAAAAAATATCTTTTAAAAACAGTTAGCCTTGAAGATTTTTATAACAATATTTTTTACAAATATCTTTAAAATTTCTAATTTCAATTTAGTTTAAACGTAAACGACACAATGATGTCATTGCACTTTTTTTTAAAACATTTTAATTAAAATGTGAAGAAATTATAGCAAGTTAAATTACATCTTGACTTTTTACTATAATTGTATCCATATTTCGCTTTATTTGCAGTTAGAATTAAAAATGTCGAGTGTTAATTTTGTCAAATACAAATAAATCAGAAAGGAGAAAGAGTTATTGACAGAGTTAAATTACGGGTTTCAAAATGCACACAAAAAACAGAACTATGTTCAAGAAATGGAAATTAATTTCATTACATAATCAATTTAGTTAATTTATAAAAAGCAATCAGTTAATTAAATAACTCCAGGCAACGCTCAAGAATTCCTCATTGCCTTTAAGAACAGCGTTTCTTTCAGTGCGGGTGTCTTTTATATTCTTTTACCGTTTCCTTTGTCAATTGGGCACGATCTCACAAAGGGGAATTCCAGCAATGGAAGAGTATTATATGAATAAAACTTTTAGGCTACTCGGAATGAATAAGAGAATCGACAGTTCGTACATTTGCTGTTCGCAGTGAATGAGAACTTGGCACAGAATTTCTTTTACATACCGTGACGTTTCCGGACGTGGTTGAATATAGATTTTCAAAATCTCCCGTTTTCTGTAGCCCTAAGTAACTTTTATTCTATTACCCCCATTTTTTTCCTTTTTCCTCATCCATTCACTTTTCGAGGTTACGCGCACTTTCTCTTTGCATTTCATGGTTCCAATTTATCATGTGAATTGTAAATGATTTTCTTTCATCATTCTGCCTCTCGAATATTTCAGCTGTCTCAATGTGATTTCATAATTTCTATTTTTTGTTAATTTTATGCATATTTGATAACATTAATCAAATATGCATATGATAATATTACAACATATCACCGTTATATATTTTAATTAAAAAATTTTACGTCTAGCAAGCGGATAAAGCCTCTAAGACGCAAGTGTCAGAGGATATAAGTGAAATGGACACTTTACAATTGCACGAGAAAAACAAAAACAGTGATTTATGCAATAAACGATAAAGAATTAAGCTGCATTTATGTCTGAATATCACACTTGACTTGAAAGCAAGAAGCCGAATGTAAGTGCTACGTACGAGAAGATCTATAGATGTAACTGTTACCATAGAACTTATTATTTATCCATATCAATCATGAAATGATGTGACCGAGCCGCCCAACTTATGTTTGTCCTGTGCAGGCAAAGGATACCATGACTTCTGGTCAGAAAGGGTTTGGAGTGCGGTAGTGGCTGATTAGGCCAAGCTTCGAATAAAAGAGTCTGTTTCGGCATGGTTAGGGGATGCAGGGGACATATCTAAGCTAGTCGTCGGAGGGTTTGTGCTCCTTACTATACTGGCGCCTCTTTTTGAGGGCCCTGATGCAACCCTCTTCTAATTTTTTAAATCCGGATTTCTCTTGGGATCTCCAGGCAGATCTATCTTTAGCAGTGGATTCCCAGGATGAGTATGAGATGTCACAGAACTTAAAACTGTCTTTGTACCTCAAGTTTGGCCGACCAAGGTATCCAACTAGTACTGCGGTTAAATTCATAAATTTAAGTAGACATGGTGGAAGGTCCATTAAGATAATTCCCGTATATTATTTATAGAAATGACACAGGAAGGTTACGTTATTGCTGTAAGAAAGAAACTTAAGCCACGATATCCAGGTCAAGACCAATAAAATTGATGATATATGTTTAGATTTTATTGATATGCAAGATGGACTTTTTGTAAATGGGCAACATTTTCTCGCATGACAAAGTGACCGAACTCAGTTTGGAATAGATGCATCCTATTGATTATATGCGGTGGGACAGTCAAACCATGTAGTGGCAATAATTAATCGTATACAAATGACAGATTTATAAATATGTTAGCGAAAAAACTGTATTAGGCCTATTTTTATCTATGACTAGATTATTTATATTGAGTGACTATATAGGCTATTATATAATATGTTCTGTTTTATTTATTTCTAAAGAAAATACTTTCGTAATACATTACTAATAAAATAAAACTTTCGCTAAGCTTGTACACACTCATTTTACTGTTATATATTGCGACATCTGTTACACACCACTCAACAAAACTTGATCATCACCTCATTGATATATAGCTTTAATTTTGGGCGTTCACTTTTACGTAAAATTAGTCACTTTTTCTTATTTCATTTAACAGCCAGGCATTTCCTTCTTGATATCGTGGCCTAATTTCTCGGAGAAATATTTCAGTTTTTTTGTGAACCTGTCTTCGAAGGCTTCTTAGCACAATTTTAGATTACGACGGTAAGACAAGTTCTTTTTTTTTTCACTTGTGTCAAGTCAATTTCTGGTGATACTAGATTAGAATCTAGGCCCGACTAATTAACTGTTTAAAAAGTTAAATATAACAGTCACTTCTCCCCAAACAGTTTCTCTTTTGCACTTCCCGCCTGTGGATATCTATACTTTTACATATTTCCCTGATAACGAGTCGGTCAGTTAAGTGCCATACGCGATACACGCTTGGGCGATCATGTCTCTTTCGAGACATGACTGACTGGGCAGAAGATTATCCCGCAGTAGTTTGCCATTGCTTTCTGCGGTAGACTGGTTGCCCACCAAGGTTATAGAGCACAATCTGTCCTGGAAGGAAGAGACGGATTAATACCTTTCCCAAGGGCATTTTCGCGTAAGTGAATACAATGGATTCAACTGGAATTCGAACTCAGCTCCTCGATTTTTCGTTCCTAGCCGATATCCACTGTACCACAACGCACATCCCTGATAACTACAATGTCCAAATATTTAAATACAGCGTTAATTGCCATCTATTTCTTGGAATACCATTTATCTATTATCATTTCTTCAATACTTCATGTACCCACTGCACACTAATGTTCTCCAGAGGTCTACTGTCAGCCATTCCAATCGCATGTTTAAAATGTTCTCTATGGTCGTTAAATGAAAACATTGTTATTCGTAATCTTTTGCTTTTTAAATAAATCATTTCTAGTATTTCAAGTAATTTTTCTGGTCTGATACTTTCTAATGCTTTCATCTAATCTTTAAAATATACGTATAGAACTATTTTTCTTTTTTGTTTTAACGTAATTCAGATAATAAAAATAACATTTTTGTTTCCAGTACTCGAAATGTTTCTCTTTTCCTTATTTCCTGTATAATATTACCGACAATTTTGCTCATTATTATCCAGATTTTCAGCTTACGTAATTCGTTCATTAGCCAGATTTTCCACGGAGTTTGCATTCACTTGCACACGCTTTCTTTTACAGAGAGAGCTTCAATTAAATGTATCGATTTCAAATTAATTCTCTAGTTATATTAAGAGACGCTGTTTACGCAGGAGCAGCATCCATACATTAATGTTATTAATTTGTCACCTGTCGATTCACCAGTGGAGAGATAATCAAATTTTATTCTCTTAATCTCTGATATTATATCCAATAAAAAAATTCATTTTAAATACAGTTGTGATAAACATTGTTCTGAAGACCAGCTCATTTCTACTCATATTTCTTGTGACCTAAACAAAGTCTACATCAAGTAAAAACGCGGGTTCACGTAAAAGCACAGAGGTTAAGCAATGTCACCTTGGTGAGTAACTAGATGAGAAATCGCTTACGTAAGATTTCATGTATGTGAGTTGTAATGGCTAACGACTGAAAGGTGGGTTCCAATTCCTGTCAGGTTCGTTATACTAATTTACGCAACAATATATGTAGGTGTGAATATGTATGAACACAAACACAAATATATGTGTGTGGGGGGTGTCAGATTAAATAAATTGCAAACATTGTATCTACTTATTTTTAATAAAATCCGCTCAAGCTCACGGATAGTCTTTCGTGTATTATAATTGAAAGCTGTCAGAAATAAGCTGTAACTTTGACAGAATTTATTACCATTCATTTCTCAATATGCCAACGTACTTTAATTCTCATTCTGATATCATCTTCAGTGGTGTGAGTTATGGTAACAAAATTAACCACAAAACTGTATTACTAAAATCTTCTATAAAACTTTCTCCGTTTTGAAAATATTTTAGGACAATACTACAATATCCATAGGTGATTTTATGAATTGAAGTTTTTTTTTATAGAGTATTACCACGAAACTCTTGTTTTCTTGGTGTAGGATAGTTGTGTTATCGATTATTATATTTTATATTGTTAATGTAGACAAGAATGTTGTTTTAGATGTCTAGAAATGAACGAATGGTACAAGTGTATTGTAAGACATCTAGTTAATATAGTTGTTGTAAATTCAAAATATATATTTGTTTTTTTGTTTCTTTTTATTTGACGAAGATACATTCACCCAAATAGACATTTAAATTTATATATAAATATATAAAGTTTTTTCATGTTTTAACATGTGCATCACTATGTGATTACGACATATATAAAAAGAAATTAATTTTAGATAATTTTCACGTTCATTTTAGATAATTTTCACGCTAAGCAATTTGCCAACCATTTTATTTGAAGCAAAAAAAATTACAGTAATTTTGAGCAACACATTCTGCAGTTATTTTCTGTTACGCTGACTCACACCCCTGAAGTTGATCTCGGAAGGAGATTGAAAGTACTTGTGTACATTGAGATAGGAACGATAATAACACATGAGAATAACATCTGATAACATTACAGCTCATTTCTAACATCTTTTAATTATAATACGCGAAAAATTATCCATGAGAACGAATGAAATTTATAAAATTAAGCCGACACAATGTTTGCAATTTATTTAATCTGACACGTCTAAAAAATATTTACTACCTAAAAATACAAATATATATGTATAATGTTTGATTATCAACATTTCTTTCAAGCATGTTGTGTTTAATATGCCAGACATGTAAATTTGATACACTTTCTATTTATTTGTCTATTATCTTTGCTTTTTTCTTTTCTTTTGCGAATTATTTACATGTGCTATCATTTTATGTTTACAGGAAAAAAAATCAAATTAATAAATTTCGTTATTCAACCTGTTAAACAAATGTAACAATGTGAGGTTTATCTGCCATCACCGCATAAAATATAACCTAAAGTGTACTTAATTTTTTTCTACTATAATATTGCTAGATTCCATAATGTACACCCTCGCATCATGATTTTTCCACCTTATTTTAATTAATTTGTTTTGCTTAACTGATCTTTACTACTGGATCATATATTTGACGTACATTATATTTTAACATTTCTCCGTCCTCATAGCAAATCCACCACTTTAAGTGATAACAACTTAAAACGATTTTTGAAACCGCTTTACTAATATATTCTACACCAATGTACACATGAGAGGATACAAATGTATGTATTTTAATGTTTGATAACTGATACCTAAATGTATAGATTTTTCTCTATGTTTCCTAATAAAAATAATAGTTCTCTACCTGACGATATGCTAACAGACTATTAATAAAACATCGTCTCTTGTGTTACAGTCAACTCTATTTTTACTATAAACACTTATAATAAAAATATTTCTCTCTCTCTTTCTCTCTCTCTCTCTCTCTCTATATATATATATATATATATATATATATATATATATATATATATATATATACATATATAAGAGAGAGAAGGTATGGATGAAAAAAATATCCTGTATCCAAAGAAACACTATTCGTAAAAAAATGCTCAATAAAAAGTAAAGCTAATAATATTTAATATGTGAGCGTTCATGTCTTTTCCTCGTTTAATATATAAATAACTTTATAAAAATAATAATTTTTGTTTAACTTAGAATTTAAAATTCGCAATAAAACTAAAGTGAATTCAATAATCAATTCAAAATACTAATCTCAATTTAATCAAAAATTAATATTAATGCCCCCCCACCCAAATTGTTTTATGAATCTGCTCATATCTTCTTCAAATTAGAAGTTACTTTATTTTTATTCAACTGAAATTCAAATCCGTCTGTCTGATTTCTTATTCTGAGCCAATCACCATTAAACGACAGCGAACTTAAATATGTACATATTTAAAAAAAAATGATATACATAAATAATATTCACTTTTTGTTAAAAAAAAATAAATTGTGTATTTTATAGTAAGTGGTTTTACAGAGTGTCAATCTATGTATTAGCAATTAGAACTGTGCTTCCCGTTAATAATATAACGTTTCTGTTATCCCTAAAAATATTTCATTATTTCTGTTCATAAACACTTGCCTGAAATAATTTTACTGCTATACGTGGAAAATCTACTTGATTTGACTTATCCAGGCAGAAATCATAGTAATGTACCTTTGCAAAATTGACTTGGTAATTAAGCAGTGGATAGATTTAGTTCGGGGCCAGAAGCAACAAACTACCAAACAAATAAATACGAAATCGAGCCCTTGGTCTTATTCATCAGGCAATTTTAGAAAAGCTCAACGAATTAATGAATGAATCGCACTAAATGAATAAAAAATATATACATACATACAGTAGGGAGCATAAAGATCAGAACGATGTTAAGAAAAAGTTTAAATATGAAATATGAATTTGAGATTCTCACGTCATCTGCGGACAGAGCTGAATGCTTTGCCTGCAGATTCTCATACAACTCCACATTTGACTCATCTGGAGGACACCCACCCGACTTCCCTATTAGAACTGAGTCCAAACTGCACGACGTATATATTACCCCGACAGTAGTATCCCGAGTAATCTCAAAACTCGACCCTCATAAGGCGAGTGGAGACGACGCATTCCCGGTGATAGTCCTTAAGTAGTGTGCTCCTGAACTTTCCCCTGTCCTCTCTAAACTGTTTAAATACTGCCTTTCTGCTTCCTCCTTTCCTGCATGCTGGAAGTTATCCTCAATCGTTCCTGTATTAAAGAATTGTGGTGAATCCTCGGACCCATCCAACTATTGTCCTATCAGTCTTCTACCGATATTCGAGAAAGTATTCGAGGCCATAATCAATGCTGAAATAGTCCAACACCTTACTGCCCACAAACTCTTCTCTGAGAGGTAATATGGCTTCCACTTTGCCAGGTCCACGGCCGACTTGCTAACAACCGTAACGGAGTATATGCTGCAGGCCCTTGATGAGTCTGACTAGGCTCACGTGGTTGCTCTGGATATATCCAAGGATTTTGACAGGGTTTGGCACTCTGGTCTCCTCTGCAAGTTTCTGGGTTACGGTATCACCGGTCGCCTGCTTGAACTAATCCAATCTTTTTTAAATAACCGCAAAATGAAGGTCGTTTTCAATGAGCATGCCTCTTCATCCTACAGCACGAATGGAGGTGTCCCACAGGGCTCTATCCTGGGCCCGACGCTCTTCCTTATTTTCATCAACGACCTCCCAGGTGAGATCAGTTCCCAAGTAGGCATCTACGCAGACAACACCACACTATACTCCCGCACAAGTAAGAAACCTGTCGTGGCGGACAGACATAATCTCGCTGCTGACCTTGAACGGGATCTACACTCTGCGGTGAATTGGGGCAAGAAGTGGCTTGTCAACTTCAATGCATCTAAGACCAAGCTGTTTTCTGTCAACCATCACAGGCAACCTCTCCTGCCTCACATAAGCATGGACCAAGCGATTCTCTCTGAGAGCAACACACGACGCCTACTCGGCCTTACGCTCTACTCATACCTCAAATGGAACCACTATATTGATTCCATAGCTAAATCTACTGCTAAGAAGTTTGGGTCACTATTCCGATCCAGGATGTTTTTTCCGCCTGAATCCATCCTGCATATATAAAGTCAACCATCCGTCCGTGCATGGAGTACTGCTGCCATTTATGGTCAGGTGCCCCGGCCGTTATCCTCAGTGTTCTCGACAGGCTCAAAAAGAGAGTCTGTAATATGATAGGTACTGATCTGGCGGCTCGACATCAGCCACTTCCCCACCGTCGAAATGTGGCCTCCCTTTTTCTGTTCTATAAATACATTCATGGCTTCTGCTCGGACGAACTTAAGTCACTGGTGCCTACTCAACAGGTGTTTACTCGTGCACCTAGTTTGGCAACTGAGTCCCACCCATTAACAGCTAGGTTAGCCAAATGCAGATGACCATTCTACTCCTGCAGCTTCTTCTCTCGCACTTCCTGCCTGTGGAACTCGCTCCCATATTCTTGCTTTCCTGACGGCTACAACCTCCAGAAATTTAAATGCAATGTCAATACTTATCTATTAACCACTGGACTCTAGTTCTCTCCCCTCCCCTGTATATCTTTCCCTTTCTCTCCAGCTATGTATCTGTCATCGCACCTGCTTTCTCAGTTTTTCTATTGCTCTTTTCTAACTAATTTGTACTCCTCACTCTTTTCTAATTAATCTCTTTACAGTTATGTATCCCCCTGCTCATCAGTGGCATTTCTGCCTTGCTCGGGGTGAAATGATTAAAAAAAAAACTTTTTAGTTTAAGTTTTCAAAGAACATTTTATCAAGGAATAAATGGATATAAAGCTAAATTATACAATTCCAAACAATAAAGTGCAATAAACTTATAAAGTTATAAGAATAATTATATAACATTAGAAAAAATAGATGTTCAAATTTATCAGAACGATTTAGAAAATCATACTATTATAACAAATATATCTGAATAATTATAAGAAACCTACTCATAGATCAAATAGGTCTCAATAGGACGTGCTTTGAGCAAACAAAAGAGACGGGGAAGAATAGTGAACGTATGTCTAATTTTATTAGAATTTTCGGGGGTTAAAATATTAGTATTAATCCATATAAGTAGGCGTTTTGATATTTGGCCTGCATAGGCATTGTAAAGAAATATTTTTTAGCTGGACCTTATCTCGATAATTGAGAATGACAACACCTGAGCATTTATCCGGTTTTTTAATAACTAAAAACCTATCACGCTGAAATGAATTACTAACTTCATAGTGGTCTCTGTTCCACTTTCACTCATCAAAGAAAACAGGAGTACCTACGTAGTCTAAAGGCAATATTATTCAAGGAAGCATTTAGGGTACAAACATTACTGGCTGAATCAAGTTGAATTCTGGCCAACTGGAAAACATTACTTGAAACTGAATAAATATCCTCTCGTTTAATGAGTGGATACACAAAAGTCCAACCTACGTGAGAGATTAAAGAACAACGCCATAGACAACTAGGACGAAAAAAAAGATTCAAAATATTCTGAACAACTCTAGGGTCAGAAGAATAACCAAATTTCTTTCAGATTAGGTACAAAAATTTATTGCGGTGTTTCGTTGCAAGTTGCAAAAGACAGCGGTCATAAATCAAATCAACATAAATTAGTGAACGAATCCTGTCAAAATAAGAAAGTAAGTCGTGAAAGTTACTCCATAAGAGATACTATTTCTTCGAATTGGTGAGGCTATAGAATAACTTAGAGATGAAATTGGAAATAAAAGCCTCCTCTATTTTTATCCTAGTTGTAAATTCGCCCATTTAATTCTAAAAAGGGGACAGATTTTATTAGCTAAGCAAGGTTGAAGGAAATACTTGTTAGTAAGTGCAGTGAGAATCCTCCATTTTATTTAGAGTAGATGATTTAATGTACGTATCAAGTCATTCTGTACCCTGTTATGAAATACTTGAAAATATAATTTGTAATACAAAACGTCATTATGAATAGTCAAAAATTATTTTTATTTTCATCCCTGATGATCAAACTTAAATACAAAACAAAACAAAACAGAAAGTTTCATTTTTAAACTATTATCATTATTCGTGGTAATAAAAAAAATGTCTATACATAGCAACAATGACGTTTTATAACAAAAATTATATTTATTCTCCCCACAAACAGACACACACCGGCCGTAATTATTAGGTCACCCTATTTTTTTAAAAGAAATGACGTTTTTCATACTATTTCTAGTATATATAGCCAAATGAAAATGGAATGATTCTTTTTTTATTATTATTTTGCAAAATTTTACAAGGCAAGGAATCAAAGATGAACTCGTCCGAATCATACTAAATTTTCTTCATTCTGTCATTGATAAATCTGAAATATAGGTAATTATTAAATATTTATGAATTTATTTGATGCACATGTTATTATGCAATATTAGTAAAATATTGCAATTTACAATTATTTACTTGGAAATGAATACTAAAAATAATAATAAAAAAAATAAATTTCATTTGTAATCGCTGACCGGTAATATATATATATACACACACACACACACACACACACACACACACACATATATATATATATATATATATGGATATATATTATTTATAGATAGGCTTATTTTAATAAAAAGTAAAAAAGTCTTAAAATAGTTATAGCAAAAGCTGCGATTTGTTTACATGTAAATTCAGTGATAATAATATTTGAAAACCAAAGCTCACAATTGAAAACGAAAAGTGAGAAAATGTTCAGATGCAGACACATTTATTTTGCCACTAAAATGTTAGTATAGACAAAAATATATGAAATAAATTTTAATTCTAGTTCAGACATAATTCATCACACTACACCTTACAACTTACTCATATCTATATTAAACGAAAATCGGTTAGAGATGAGTAACTACAGCAGCAATAACAATCAAATGCACAAAACCTCCACCAAACTTACTAAAAACCAACCAAAATTTAAAAATCTATATGCTATTAATTACAACACAAAAATACACCGGAACACGACCGCACACACACACACACACATATATATATATATATATATATATATATATATATACATTTATGCCAATATTTAAAAAAGGCAAAAATGTGTAAAAATGATCAAAATAACAAAGTACTACCGGAAGAAGGGCATATAACAAACTACTAAGTCTATCACCAAAATAATTTACATTAAAACACAATACTGACCGAGCAAGGCGGTAATGCCACTGATGTGCAGAGGGCTACATAAGATTGAAGAGATTGGAAAAGAGAAAACCGGAAACCGCATCCTGAACAGGAAACAAGGGATGAGCCTCTTCACCTGTTCAATACACGTGGGTGGAGTGTGAACTGGGCGATAGTTTAGTCAATCTACTCCAATTGAAAAAAAGAGTGAGAAGATTGGAAAAGAGAAAACCGGAAACCGCATCATGAAGAGGAAACAAGGGATGAGCCTCTTCGCCTGTTCAATACACGTGGGTGGAGTGTGAAATAGGGGAGATTGTTTGGGAATAAATAATGCAGTCATCAGGGTAGATTCCTACATGGGATTTCATCACGTCATAGAAATTGTTTATGAATATCAGAAAATTCGTTGGGCCTATGATATAGCTATGCGTGACACCAGCTTCAGTGTGGTAGGATGTGTAATCAAGCCTGTTCAAGATAGCATTCATTAAGCAGTTTGATAAGAAAATTTAAATCAAAACAAGCAATCATCCAGTGATCCCATAATCCTGTATCCAGCGCGCCAAACCCTAGCAAATGCTTTAGAGACACACCTAGGGCAACAGATCGAGCTTTGGCGGACTTACAGAGGGTCTGGTATATATACTCGGTGATGGTCTTTCGTATGTCGGCAGTAGACCTGGCAAAGCTGAAACCATGCTCTCTGTCTGAAAATAGTTTATGAGCAGTGAAATGTTGAACTATTTCAACACTGAAAATAGCGTCGAACACTTTTCTGAAAATTGGTAGAAGGCCGAAAGCTATAACTGAATGGGTCCGAGTATTCCTGTGAGTTCTTAAAAACAGGAACCACACTAAATAATTTTCAGCAGGCAGAAAACAAAAACAGAGAAGCAGTAATCATAGAGTTTAGAGAGGACAGAAAAGAGTTCAGGGGCACATTCGTTCAATGATTGGGATTTCGTCGCCACCGCTTTCTTTTTAGGGGTGACGTTTTGAAATTATCTTAGATACCAGAAAGGGGGTTATATGAAGATCAAGAAGTTGAGCATCAGTTCTAAGAAGAAAGTCGGGTGTTGATACACCAGACGAGTCAAATGTTAAGTTGGATGAGAATCTGCTAGCAAAGCTCTCAGGCTTGCCCACACATGCCTTGAGAACCTCAAATTTATTGATTAATTGGGGGATGAAGAATTTATTTTTGTTCAACACACGTTTGCAAAAAAGCCAATATTCTTTAGAGCCGAACATTCGGGCAGCTATTCTCTCAGCAAACAACAGATTAGCGTCATTCAAGATACCCTTACAGTCATTAATAGCAGAGGCAAATGGACTCCTATTATGCTTAGAAGTGTGCTCCGAAATAATCGGAAAAAAAGGTTCCTATGTGCGATAGCCACCGTGTTGGCAGGAGATAACCAGGGAAATGTATGAGGTTTGGGACAGAAAATTCTGATTGCTATGAAAGCATCAAGTCTAGCTTTCACCCAGGATGAGACCACAGAGGTGCAGTCCTCAACGCGGAGACTGAACACTTTCTCCACAAGGATGTCTCATAGAATATCGTGGAAGAAAACCTCAAGAGAAAAACGACTGACTTACAAATTTAACAAATAATGAGAATGAGCTCATTTATCAATACTAGACCAAATTTTATATAGATATTTTTCAACATTTTTGTGTTTATCAAGTTTTATATTCTTTTGTATTGTAAAATATAAAAAACAGAATTAACAGAAAAATATTTTCTTCAAACATAATAAACTATCAAACGTCTTCAACAGAAAAGGTAAAATCAGCTAAAGCTACATTGAAAAAATAAGAGAAAATAATAAACACACGCAATACGAAGTTGCTGAATAAAACAAATAAAAAAAGCACAAATCAACAACACAATACAAACAAATGAAAATGTCTAAAAAGAAACAACTGTCCACTTAATAATAAATGTCTGAGAAAATACATAATGTAAAAACACTACCATGAAAACTAACACCAACACAAACTAAAATATTTACATGAGAGCAACTGAAACATTTTTCAATGAAAAACTTGATAATCACATAACATCACTGAATACAGAAAAACACAAAAATAAAGCACAACGCTATTAAAATACACATGTAACCAAAAAGAAATGACATTACCACCAAAATTAAATAGAGTATAATAAAAAAGCACCACCACACAGCAGCAAGAGCAAGAGCTGTAAATTTTGTTTAAAAATAAAACTAGCAATAACTAGCTTTTAGAACCAAAAATAAAATACTAAACAATCTAAGAAAAACGAAACAATCTGAAATGTTGATATAAGAACAAATATCTACTTTGCTCCACATTTATTCAAATCGGCGAATTGAAATAAAACCAAAACGCAAAACAGCTAGATAGATATGAATAAAAATATAAATATACAGACACCCAGTTACGACAAAAACAGAAACAAATATAACAATCAACAAATGGAAAAAAGAACGCATGATAACCACAGACACGAATACACACACTAACAAAAATATTCCACTATGCACTGAAAAAGAGACTCTTAAACGGTCAGATATACTAACCAAGTAAAAGACTATCATGCCAATGAATAGAAATCAATTCAAAAAACAGTGGTAAACCTAAATGAAAAAACTAAGCTAAAACAATTACGTAGACACCTATTCAATATAAAGCAATGAAGGAAAGACCCACTCACGCTTATATTAAAAGCCAAAATTAAAAATTAATGAAATAAAACCCATGCAAAATAAAAATATAAGAAAACTAACAAATCGCAAATAAAACGACTTCCACAAAATATCAAATTCCAAAAATATCTATATAAATAACAAAAGAACTGTAACAAAAAACTTTAAAATCAGCATGAACGTGTTCATTTAAAATGACAAATTCTTTGCATTAAATATTTCAAAGTAAATAAACAATACGAAAAATAAATTTAATTTTGATGAGATTTTTAAAAAGGGTGTGACTTTTCATAATCCGAGTGTTTCTTTTTTAAAATCTACTTAATTTATATGATCATTTTAATAATAATGGGTTGTGACATTTTTCTTCAAAGAAACACTTGGAAAGACATAGATATAACTCGGGAGTCTAGAGGGAATCCGTGTGTCAGATTGAAGCTCTAAATATAGTGATATTTCTGCAAATTTATTTAATCTTTATGTAAATTTCAATTTCGTAATGCAACCTGTAAATCAGAAAAGGTTGAAGTGACATGTCGAATGCTTTGAAAAGACTGGATTCGAAAATAATAAAAAAAGCAATTTTGCAAGATCTAATTTAGATAGAATATATATTGTCCATTTAGAATTTTGGAGATTGAATCTGAGTGAGTTATATCAATCGTAAATTATTATGCATTCACGAATTTATCTTCATTCACGCTTTCTTATCTCAGTATTTTACTAATACACCCCCCGCATATATATATATATATATATATATATATATATATATATATTCATTTATGTATACATTCATATATATATATATGTTATAAGTATTTAACCCAAGCAAGGCAGTACTGCCACTGGTGTGCAAGGATTTAATAAGAAGAGAGGGATGAGAAAGAGTAACAAATTAGAAGGGATGTCAAAGAGAGTGTAATTGAAAAATGAGAACACTAGTGTAAAGAGAGCAGCATGAGAGTAAAATTGAAAGTGTGTAAAACATGATACAATGGTTTTCAAAGAAGGAATGCAAGTCAAGGAAATAAAAATTGACAATTACCTTTGCATTTAAATACTTGGAAATTGTATCTGTCAGGGTAACAAGTATATGGAAGTATGATATTATTGAACTTCCCATTGACGAAATGTGCAAGAAAAGAAGCTGAAGAGCAGAATTTACATTTGATTAACTTCACTGTAAATGGAGCTAGTTGCTCGAGTAAATACACGCAGAAGGGTCACAAGATGGTAAGCTCATTAGAGCAAAAGCCATGAAAATGTTTGTAGAAGAGACAGAGAGAAGCCACATTACGTCGGTGAGAAAATAACTGGAGTTTATCTACCAGTTCGGGAACAATTATTTTGCAGATTATCTGTTGGATTTTGTCAAGAACTCCGAGATGTATAGAAGGAACAGACGGCTAAATGTGACAGCAGTATTCAAAACACGGGCGGAACGTATATTGAAATATATGCAATATAGATTCAGACGAGAAAACTTCTTGAGCTCTACACAGTGAAACGATCATCCTAACAGGATATTTAGCAATGGATTCAATGTATTGATTTCACTTGAATTCGGTTAAGAGAGTTAAGCTTTCAGGGAGACTAGCCTGCTCCAATGATCAGAAATAGGAACGATAGTTCATTGTTGTTAATGGATATCAGCTTCGTTTTGGTAAGCATTAAAATTTACGAGCCATTTCTTACCCCAGTCCACCACAGATTTGAGGCCATTTTAAGATCAGTAGCGAGAATGGCTTTGTCAACCTCACCAGATTTCTTAACGAGGCGAGAATAAATGGTGGTGTCATCAGCGTAGATGCCTAATTAGGATCTGATTATATCAAGGATATATTTTATGTCGATCAAAAAGTTGTAGGGATAAGAATAGAGCTTTGATGGACACACGCGTTCGTATAATAGTATCCGGACGCAAACCTGTTAAATTCTACATACATTACGAGATTTGACAGGAACGACTGGATTAGATCAAATAAGCGTCTAGTTTTAAGCACTGTAGCTTGCGTTGAAAGCTAGCATGCCAGACTCTGTCAAATGCTTTGGAGATACCTAGGAAAGTAGCTAGAACTTAGACATTCTATTCGAGAGTCCGGTTAACTGCCAAATCTCTATCCTCAGAACAGAAGAGAAGTTTCCTCCGCCCACACACTTTATAAAAAACTTGTTACAACATCATTAGTAATAATGATGTTGTAACAAATTTTTTCCGTGGTAAGAGGAAAAAACCGGGAACACCTTTCTTAACAGAAGACAAGGGATGAGTCTCAACTGATGTTCATAAAAAGAGGGAGGGGTATGAACCGGGCGATAGCAGGATCTACTATTCTAATTTATAAAGAAAATAAAAATAAAATAAAATAAAAAAATAAAAATGATTAAATAAAAGTTTACTAAGTTGCGAATTAGTTAAAGTCAGAAGATTCATTAATAATCACTACAAGACAATAACTTTCCTTAGAAATTCAAAGAAAAAAATAAAAAGACAAAATCAGTCTTTGCTGCCAGGAGAACTTAAAGAGTTAACTGAAATCTTAACTGACACAAGTATGTTTTAATATATTTCCAACGCAAGAAAAAACTTTCGAAAATTAAGTGCTCAGAAAGAAAGCCAATCAAGCTTAATAGAAAAAAAAACATAAACAAAAAATTGCTACCTTCAGAATTTTAACCGAGTTGAGTGAAACTTAAACTCATTACGGTGAATTCCTTTTCACTTCTTATATATATATATATATATATATATATATATATATGTGTGTGTGTGTGTGTGTGTGTGTGTGTGTGTGTGTGTGTGTTGTAAGAAAGTCACAGAACACGTACATTTTAAACCCATTGTTCAAGCATTTACCTTTATAAAGAGTGCTCGATAGAGAGTAGAGCTTTATATGGTAATAGTTGTTACAATGGTTAATAAAGCATAGTATCACTACACAATACATATCATGTTTCGAAGCACAAATCCTTCTATTCGGGTGATTTGTGGATCTGAAAATAAATGGTGGAAACGATTTATTTTTGGGGATGTTGTATGTAGATGATGTGGGGGATAGGAATTTAGTATGTCAAAGCTGGTCCATCGGCTGTTTGTGTCCATAGAGATACAGATTTTGGTTAGGAGAGTGGGGTGGGGTAGCTTAGTTCTGGACAGGTCACCTTTTAGTTTTGTCTCAGTTATTTGCATAGTGGGACCTTAGATTTTTTAAATGAGTAGACACATTTCATTTGACTACCATCTATGAGTGGATGAAATAGAGTGACCTTTTAGTAGAGTATGGTTTTATTTTATTTTATTAATATAATATTCATTTATTTATTTTGTGGATGAAACATGGATATTAATTAACTTTTGGAGAGGATTATATTATCTGAGTAAAGTATCCGGTGCGGCCACATAATACTTCAGATAGATAAATACTTTTAACTGTAAGTTGATTTTTATATAGAGCACGAATTATAACTGTTACCTTTTAATTAATTACATTTTAACGAAAACTATTTTCGATATTTTCATACGGACTAGCTTAGACATATAAATCTCCAACCCTCACATCACGTATATATCATATTCCCAAAAATAAAGCGTTTCCACCATTTATTTTTAGTTGTCGGCAACCTTCAAATATACGTTTCATCAGGTACCATGAGCTCCTTTATCTGTGAAATATCACAAACCTAGAAATAATTGATCATTTATATCATATATATAAATTATCATATATTCACCAGAACTAAGCAACGTCTAAATCCACTGAGCCATGCGTCCTTGATATATACATGTAGGTTAGTTCTAGTGGTTTGACCGAAAGCATTGTGAATTCAATGCCAGTCTACAGCAGAGGTGAACAAATAACTTAAAGGGTTAAGTTAAAGGGAGATAGCTTTTGAATAACAAAAATGGCTTTGCACAAGGAATATCAATGTTATACTCCTGTGACGGATATAAAGAGTTCTGTTTGAATTTCCTTGCAACTAAAGACGGCTCAAGCATACAACAGCCGAAACGCCGTGAAAATGACAACAGAAAGGAAGGCAGCAACAAGAGTAATGTAGATATTAAAAGTTAAATATATTTGTAAAATCCTCCATATTTTTATTCATATCACTCCAAGCAAGGCAGTTTACTGCCACTGGTGTGCAGGGGGTTACATAGAAGGAAAGAGTGACAAGTTATAGCGGTTGTCAGGATGTACGTAAGAGAAGGATCAGACTGCTGATGAGAGCGGAGTGAATGGAGTAAGAGAATTATAAAGGATGCAAGTTCGTGAGATACAAGATGAAAATTGATTTTACATTTAATTTCTTGGAGATTTTAGCTGTCGGAGAAAGAAAAAAAGGGAAGGGAATTCCACAGACGGGAATTGCGAGAATAGAACTGATAGAGTAAATTGGCATTTACATTTGTTTGATTTATTAGAATAAGTGGGGTACCTAGTTGCTAATCTTGTGACTCTAATTTATTCATACATAGGAGGTACCAGTGAGCTATGTTCATCGGAGCAGAAGCCGTGAAAGTATTTGTAGAAGAGATGCAGAGAAGTCACAATGTGCCAGTGAGATAGTGACTGTATCTGAGCTGCCAAGTCGGGATAGATCACATTACAGATTCATCGATGGATTTCGTCAAGGATCCCTAGGTTGATACCAGGAGCACCCGACCAAATATGGCAGCAGTATTCAATGCACTGGCGCATGGTAGATTTATATATGTGTAGGGTGGTTTCAGAAGGGGAAAATTTCACGGAAAACCGTCCTTTCTAGTAGAGGATTTAGCTATGGATTCTATATGGTCATTCAACTTGGTGTCTTTTGTGAGAGTTAAACTCACTTACTATTGTAGTGGCTAACATTGGCGGCGCGTGCTGATACTCAGCCTTGAATGAAGATATGCAATATGGTTGACAATCATAGCAAGAAATCTCTAACCAACAAAAAGAAAAAATACATCGCCTTCATTTCAGGTTTGCAATTCAATTTTGCAGCTGTCTAAATGAACACTATAGATGATTTACAACCATGCGCAGAAACAGCTGTCAAAATCATGAGTTTTTTTCCTTCGCTTGAGATGTGTTCTGATACATTTGTTTTTAGCTGATGTGGGGTAAGCAACAAAAAACATGTTGAAATTGCGTATGTATATAACATAAATGAAGATAATTACTCATCCCAGAATTTCAGCCAGACATGGCGAAAATTTCTGAATTACAAATTGAAGTCAAACCTTAATTTTACAGTCAATATGTTAACCGTAGAACAGACAATGGATTTACTCAGCAGAAACTATTTTCAGATGATCACGGCTTAGTCCGTTAAATATTCTTGCCTGATTAAACAAATTCTTATTCCCTGGCGAGTTTTATCTCTTATGAATTTGTCTTTCCTCCAACCCGGCGAAATTAGGCTTAATTTGAAGCCCATATGATTAACTATTAACCTTGAATCTTGTATAGTTTAACATCCATATTGTTTTTCAAAACATCCATGTATTTTAATATCATCTTCATATGTCTTCTCGACGTCTTCAATAGCTCGTGATATAGAGTGAATGTACTTTGTGTCGATTCAAATCTTTTCACTCATTAAAAACTTTTTCTACACAATATCCAACCATTTATTGCCTCACAATTCTTTATTCCAAAAATTTTCAATGCAACTATTTTGTCATTTTTTTTTTGATTCGCCATAATTAATTAAACTCTCAATAATAAAACAACATAGCATTAGGATCAGTCACTCAGTTAAGTGCCATAAATGATACACGCTTTGGGCGATCATGTCTCGAAAGAGACATAACTGACTAAGGAGAAGATTATCCCGCAGTAAGTTGTCATTGCTTTCTGCGGAAGATTGGTTGCCAGCCAAGGTTATATAGCGCAATCTATCTTATTTAACCCATAACTGGAGGGAAGAGACAT
This sequence comes from Ascarosepion bandense, assembly GCA_037127315.1. Taxonomy (NCBI): domain Eukaryota; kingdom Metazoa; phylum Mollusca; class Cephalopoda; order Sepiida; family Sepiidae; genus Ascarosepion; species Ascarosepion bandense. The sequence goes on along the minus strand of JBBBDQ010000980.1, from coordinate 1,543,624 downwards.
ATTAATAACTTTCCTAAGGGTATTTGAGCGTAAGAGAATGCATGAAATTCAACTGGAATTCGAACTCTACACTCAGATTTGTCGTTCCGATTCCATATCCACTGCAACATCAAAATATGCAACTATTTTTAGAATAAGTATATTTTCCTTATTTTTTAATACGGGGTAAATATTTATGATACCTAGTAGTTATACTTCTTATTTTGGAATCTATTCAAGTATAAATGTCATATTTTGTATACTGAATGAGCGAAGAGTTTGTGTATCCCATCCATGTTGACTTTTTCTGCTGAGTATATTGATTGCCCGGTCTGCCTAGCTGAGTAAACTGTGATGTCCATGTACATAGCAAGAGAGTCAGTTTACTTTCATAGGTGATGCACAGTTGAGGATCATATCTCTGTTTATTCATCACTGACTAGGCAGAAGATTATCCCACAGTCGTTTGCTGTTTCTTGCTGCGATAGATTGGCTTCTAACCAAGGCTATACCACTCGTTCTGCTCTACTATTCACCCCATAGCTAGGGAAGAGCAGAGAGATTCATGTCTTTCCCAGCGGTATTAGCGACTAAATAAATTTAAATTAGTAAATCCAAATTTTTCTTTAGTTCTCTGAAATACTGAAAGGAGGTATTATTTTTATTAATATTATATACTGATTATTTTGTTATTTGTTTGTTGTTTTTATCACATCGTTTCGCTCATGTCCGGTTTACTTGATTTACATTATTTACATCTCATGAAGGCTTGGGGATACAATGGCCGAAACGTCATAAACATGAAAATAAAGATGAGGACAACTGTCCAAACAGGGTACCACATCTCCGAAGTATAGACAAATATAGGTTGATTTCTTTAGAGGCACGTCAAACTATGTTGGATATATAATATCGAAATTTTGGACATAGTTATAAGACTTTAACTATATAAATTTCGAACGCAACTTAATTCCTTCAACTTGTGATAAAATGTATTGTTAGCCATTTTGCTATGAAAATATATTAAACTGTTTTGCTAGTCATTTTAATCTGAAAATTTATTGTTTGTATTTTTCCTATAAGTATTTTTGGTAATATTTTCATATAAAAAAATATCACTGATATTTTACTTTAAAAATTAATTG